>CM054147.1:37582321-37584821 GCA_028751875.1 Rapana venosa
TTCTTTATTCTATCTATCTTATCTATTCTTATCTATCTTTATCTATCTATCTATCTATCTATCTATCTATCTATCTATCTATCTATCTTCTTTCTTCTTCTTCTTCTTTCCATCTTTCTTCTTTCTTTCTTTTCTATCTTTTCTTTCTTTCTTTCTTTCTTTCTTTCTTCCTTTCTTCTTTCTTTTCTTCTTTCTTTCTTTCTTTCTTTCTTTCTTTTCTTTCTTTCTTTCTTTCTTTCTTCTTCTTCTCTTCTTTTTTCTTCTTTCTTTCTTTCTTTCTTTCTTTCCTTCTTCTTTTTTTTTCCTTCTCTTTCTTCTTTCTTTCTTCCTTCTTTCTTTCTTTCTTTCTTTCTTTTCTTCTTCTTCTTTTTTCTTCTTCTTCCTTTCTTTTTTCTTTACGTCATTTTAATCTACTGGTTGCTTCATTTAATTTTGCGTTCTATGTTTGAGCTGTCATTTGTTCACTTTACTTTCATTGCTTTTCTTACTTTTCGTCTGTTTTCTTTTTAAAAATAGTTTTTCTTACAGAAGCTAACACCATTTGTAAATTCTCAGTTCTGAGCACTTGTATCAATCTTATATAATTCCAGTTCTCTTCCCTCCCTCTCCACTATCCAGCTCTTTGTATCTATCTGTTCAAGAATGAAACAAAAAAAACCAACAACATCCAAAGCTAATTTTGACCATTACACCTAAACCAAGAATGTTAGATTATTCACCCAATGAACACAGATCCTAAAATATTTTGGGGCAGATGAAAGAAAATGACTTTTACAAGGGACTCGACACGTAAAACAGAATAACATAGAAAAATACAGAATAAGACGTCATAGAAGAAAATACAACCAAAAAATCAAGTTATTCTTTAGCAAAGACTACCTCGACCTTCAATATTCTGGCAGAGAATTCTTTCTTTTTTTCAGTGAAGTGTATCTCGTTTAGTAGAAAGAAAGATCAAAGGATTGGTATGTATAGCTTTAGAAAGTTTATTACTGAAGACAGTCTGAGTGTATGGGAGATTGCCTGACAAATAACTAGACAATGCTTCTTTACTCTCTCTGTCTGTGTCCCTGTCTGTCTCTCTCCTCTCTCTCTGTCTCTCCCTCTGTGGCTCTGTCTCTCTGTATTTCTCTCTCTCTCTGTCTATGTCTCTCTCTCCCTTTCTCTGTCTCTCTCTCTCTCTCTGTCTATGTCTCTCTCCCTTTCTCTGTCTATCTGACTGTCTGTGTGTCTGTGTACCTGTGTGTCTGTCTGTCTTCTGTTTGTCTGTCTATCTCTCTGTCTCTGTCTATCTGTCTGTCTCTCCATGATACGCCGGAGTCAATGAATCCCTGGATAGATGGATGATGGATGTTTTCAGGGTAGGTCAGCGAATGTGTGTGAACCATTCGTAGAGATACCGATCATTAGGTAGAGAAAACCTGAGGACTTTGCTTGTACTACTGTGTAGCGCTCAGTGCAAAGTAACCTAGGTTGGATTGCCAGAAACTTTTGCAAAGAATTTTTCTCTCCTTGTTTTTCTGTGGTTTTCTTTCGTTTGTGTTTGCTTGTTTACTGTGATAATTTGTTTTGTTATTTGCTTTTCTTTTTTGTGTGTTGTTTTAAATTCTTTCTTTCTATCCGTTTTTGTGTGTGTATTTCTTTGTTTGTCTGTCGGACCGCCTGTCTTTTTTTTCTTCTTTCTTTGCTTCTTTGTTGTTTTGTTTGTTTCTTTTTCTTTCTTTTTCTGTTTGTTTGGTTTCTTTCTTTCTTTCTTTCTTTGTCTTCAGTCTTCTTTCTTTCTTTCTTTTTTTTTCTTTCTTTTTCTTTTCTATCTTCTTTTTTTTCTTTCATTCTTCTTTTTTTCTTTTCTTTCTTTTTTCTTTTTTTTTTTTTTTTTCTTTTTTCTTTCTTTCTTTCTTTTTCTTTTTTCTTTCTTCTTTCTTTCTTCTTCTTTCTTTTCTGTCTCTCTTTCTGTCTGTCTGTCTTTCTGTCTGTCTTTCTTTCTTTCATTCATTGAAAGAAGACGTAAAGGACACTGACTGATTCCCGTTATTGATTCAGAACCCCCACCCCCACTCCACCCCACCACACCCCCAGACACATTGCTGAAAATAATGGAGAGAGGTTTCTGCAATATCGCGTTTCTACAATCACACAGGATCGCCAGTCCAGCATTTATATAGGGAAAAGACTAGCCTACAGCGGGCAAAAAGCAAGTCAGACATCAAGAGACTTTTGAGCGTGACTGAGGGTGTTCCCGTCAAAAAAAAAAGTACTGTTTTCTCTGTTTCTGTCTGTCTGTCTCTGTTTCTCTTGTCTGTTTGCTGTCTGTCTGTCTCTTTCTCCTCCTCTTTCTGTCTGTCTCTGTTTCTCTGTCTGTTTGCTGTCTGTCTCTCTCTGTCTTTCTGTCGGTCTCTGTCTGTTTGTCTGTGACTGTCTGTCTCTCTGTCTGTTTGTTTGTCTCTGAATCTTTGTCTGTCGGTCTGTCTTTCTCTCCCTCTGTCTGTCTTTCTGTCTC
>CM054147.1:37597321-37629821 GCA_028751875.1 Rapana venosa
ATTTTTAATTTTTTTGAAAAAATTTATAAAAATTTAAAAAAAAGCCTTTTAAAAAAAAGAAAATAAAAAAATTTTTTATTTTGTTAATATTTTGAAAATTTAAAAAGGGGAATTAAAAATTGTACTTTTAAATTTTTAAAACCCGGTGTTTTAAAATTTTAAAACTTTAATTATTAACCTTTTTTAAAAAAAAAAAAAAAAAATTAAGGGATAATAATTTTCTGTTTTTTTTTTTTTGTAAATAAAAAAATTTTAAATTACTAAAGGGGAAAAATTTTAAAAAATTTTAAAAAGGGAAATTAAAGGGGGAAAAAAAAAGGGGTTTTTTTTTATTTTTTTTTCAAATTTTTTTTTAAATTTTGGGGTGGGAAAAAATTATTTTTTTATAAAAATTAAAAAGGGAAATTATTTTTGAAAAAAATTTTTTTAAAAATTTTTAAAAAAATTTTTAAAATTTTAAATTTTTTTAAAAAAATTTTTTAATTTTAAAATTTTTTCCCAAAATTTAAAAAAAAATGTTTTTTTAAAAAATTTTTTTTCCAAAATTTCATTAAAAAAAGTTTTTTTTTTTTAAAATTTTTTGGTGTATGTTAAAATTTTTTTAAAAAAATATTTTTTAATAAAAAATTTTTTTTTTAAGAAGAGAGGGGAGAGAGAGAGAGAGAGAGGAGAAAGACAGAGAGATAAGATAGATAGAGAGATAGAGAGAGAGAGACAGAGAGAGAGAGAGAAAGAGAGAGAGGAGAGAGATAAAGACACAGAGAGAAAGACGGAGATTGCCATATAGATAGATAGAGAGAGGAATAAAGACAGACAGAGAGAGAGAGAGAGTAGAGAGAGAGAGAGAGAGAGGAGAGAAGACATAGAGAGAAGAGATAAAGACAGAGAAAGAGAAAGACAGAAAGAGGATAGAGATAGAGAGAGATAAAGACACAGAGAGAGAAAGACAGAAAGAGAGAGATAGAGGAGAGAGAGATAGAGAGAAGATAAAAGACACAGAGAGAGAAAGACAGAGAGAGAGAAAGACAGAGAGAAGAAAGACAGAGAGAGAGAGAAAGACAGAGAGAGAGAGAAAGAGAGAGAGAGAGAGAGAGAGAGAATGGGGATTTATTTATTTCATTATTTATTTTTCTTTTATATCGTGGTTATGAATAACTTTTCATAAGTGCTTTTTACATCCTGTCCCCGTGTGTATGCGTTTGTAAATTTTGTCATCTGTTCCACCGCACAAAATGGCCTACTCTTTCGAAAAATGGACCAGGATTTAACGCGTGCGCAAGATGTCTGCATTGCGTTCGCACACGAGCCTGGGTTTATAGTCTCATCCGAAGATGAGAGAGAGAAGAGAGAGAGATGAGAGAGAGAATGAGAGAGATTGAAGAGAGGGACGAGAGAGAGAGATGAGAGAGAGTGTAGAGAGAAGATAGAGAGAGAAGGAGATAATATAAGGAGAAATAGAGAGAAAGAAGAAAGAGAGAGAAAGTCAGAGAGATAGAGAGAGACACAGAGAGAGAAAGTCAGAGAGAGAGATAGAGAGAACACAGAGAGAGAAAGTTGAGAGATAGAAGATAGAGATAGAGATATAGAAGAGAGAAGAGAAGAGAAGAGAGAGAGAGAGTAGAAAAGGAGAAGAGAGAGAGAGATAAGAAGAAGCAGAGAGAAAGACGAGAGAAGATAGAGAGAGAAAGACAGAGAGAAAGACAGAGAAAGATTGAGAGAGAGAGTATAAAATGCCTCATAGTTGTGTCACAAGCGGACATTACCTCTACAACAGTCCTTTGGGGATTTGCCTCCGGGTTTTAAATCAGTGTATGAGTGTACGAAGGAGGCAGGGACGACCACGCAAAAGCTGGATATCCAACATCAAGGAGTGGACCGGCCTCACTGTACCAAACCTCCTGAAAACAGCCCAGGACAGAACCATTTGGCGGTCCACTTGCAGCGTCCGTGCGGGTACCCCAACGGTCGTCCCGACCAAGGGATGAGTGAGTGAGTGAGTGATGAGTGCCTAAGTGTGGCTCGGATGTCGTGCAATCTCCAGGATAGACGGGGGGATGGGGGAGGGGGGGGTGGTGTTTGTGTGCCAGGTTTATGCCGGGCATTAAAGGTGGACAAAGTAGCCGAGTCTTGTCACGTTAAACAGTTTATCAGGGACTGTATAGGGAACCAGTGTGGTTGGACAAGGAAGGAGAAGTAGGGATGAGTAATCCTGCAATCCGTGAATCGATGCTCTCTGTCTGTCTGTGGTGTGTGTGGTGTGTGTGTGTGTGTGTGTGTGTGTGTGTGTTGTGTGTGTTTGTGTGTGTGTTTTTGTGTGTGTGTGTGTGTGTGTGTGTGTGTGTTTGTGTGTGTGTTTTGTGTGTGTGTATTTGTGTTCTATTTCTATTTTTTCTATTTATTCTTTTAATTCGATGATAATGGAATAAGCACTGATGTACTTTTTTGGGGGGCATGCATCCAGTCCCCCGTGTGCATGCAGTTTTGTGAATTCTGCCATCTGTTCCCACCGGCACACAATGGCTTACTCTTACGAAAAGCGGAACAGGATTTAACGTGTGCGCAAGGTGTTCTGCGTGCGTTCTGTGTTTGTATGTGTGTATGTGTGTGTTTGTATCTGTGTTTGTATTTGTATTCTATTTCTATTTTTTCTATTTATTCTTTTAATTCGAGGATAATGGAATCAGCACTCGTGGGCTTTTTTTTATTTTTTACATCCAATCCACGTGTGTATGCAGTTTTGTAAATTCTATCAACCGTTCCCACCGACACACGATGGCCTACTCTTCCGAAAAGCGGAAGAGGTTTTAGCGTGTGCGCAGGATGTTCTGCGTGCGTTCACACAGGGGCCTCGATTTATAGTCTATTCCGAAGGATGTGGGTGTGGGTGTGAGTGAGTGGGCAAGTGTGTGTGCGCGCGAGTTGGCGCGTGTGTATAATTATATGTGCACATGATGTACACACATGGGCAAGCTACACGAAGACACCCACGCGCACATGAAGGGTACGGAGGGGGGGGGGGGAGCCTGACACTACAAAGAGATGCTAACTAGACCTGCCTGAACCTGTACATCAAACTAACTGGCAAAACCCACTGGTCTGTATGAAGATCAAACATGGGATTATCGATCATATCCATTAGTTAGGGAGAAAAACCCTTCAGAACTTTTATTCAACTTCTTCGAGTTCTGCCGGAAACGGCGAGATCTAAGAGATGCGCATGCGTAGGAAGCCATAGTTGTAGGATTTTGGGCTAAAGTTAAAAACTGAGATGAGAAAGAAAATACTCTTCTGTTGGCGCTGTTTGTGTTGGCGCTTGATTTGTGGATGTAAAGATGGTAGTGGCTGTTGTCTCAAGATTCCACACAATGTGTCATGATTTTGGCCATTAACTTTTCTTCCACAGAAAAAAATGTTAGTTTACAGTCTAGTGTTTAGAATCGTTGTGGTCAAAATTTTCGTGTGTGTTTGTGTGTGTGTGTGTGTGTGAGTGTGTGTGTTTGTGTGTGTGTGTGTGTGTGTGTGTGTGTGTGTGTGATTGTATGTATGTGGTGTATGTATGTATGTATGTGTGTGTATGTATGTGTGTATGTAGAATATGTATGTATGTATGTATGTATGTATGTATGTATGTATTGTATGTATGTATGTGTGTGTGTATGTATGTGTGTGTGTGTGTGGTTGCAGTGTGATGATGGTAGTCGAGTAATTGTGGTGGTGGTGGTGGTGGTGTGCATATGTACGTGTTTGTTCATTCACTCACGTGTGTGTGTGAGTGTGTGTGTGAATGTGCATACATACATACGTACTTGCGTACGTGCGTGTGTGTATGTGTGTGTGTACGCGTGTGTGTGCGCACGCGCTTACAGGCTCATGTTTACGTGTACTATCATACGCATGCGGCTGGGCAATGCACCCAGACTCTATGAACACAAATGAAAAAAAAGCATCGATCACAGATAAAAACAACAAAATGAATAACAGGCGAAGAAACAGATAATAATAATAATAATGATAATAATAATAATATATGAAATTTATATAGCGCTGAATCTTGTAAAGCAACAAATCAAAGCGCTCAGATAGTGACCACAGATTCCTCAACTTTCTTGGCTTTCTTGAAGGGAGGAACGAAAAGAAAAGTGATCATCGAATAAATTATGGGATGTCGGGAAGGGGAAGGGGAAGGGGGAAGGAGGGGAAAGGGAGGAGAAGAAAGGAGGGGGAGGGGGTAGGAAGGGGGTTGCTGGACATAAGACCTATATCGATTCTTTAGCTTTCCCGCGAAAGCTTTCCATCACTGGAGACTCTCATTTCTTCTCTGAGCTAATGTACGGTGTACGGTGTAAACTGTCGGTATAGAAATAGGGGGTGGCATCTTTCGTTGGTCATTTGGGGCGAGTAAAAGAGTAAAAAAAAGAGGTCATGAATCAGGAGATGGTTGAGGTAAAGGTAGTAGTAGTAGTAGTAGTAGTAGTAGAAGTAGTGGTTGTAGTAGTGGTTGTAGTAGTGGTTGTAGTAGTGGTTGTGGTGGTAGTAGTAGCAGTAGTAGTAGTAGTAATAGTAGTAGTAGTAGTAGTAGTGGTGGTGGTGGTGGTGGTGGTAGTAGTAGTAGTAGTAGTAGTAATAGTACTAGTAGCAGTAGTAGTAGCAGGAGCAGCAGCAGCAGCAGAATATTAGTAGTAGTAGTGGTAGCAGCAGCAGTAGCGGCGGCAGCAGCAGCAATAGCAACAGAAGTAGCAGCTGCAGCAATCGCAGCAGCACAGCAGCAGCAGCAGCAGCAGCAGCAGCAGCAGCAGCAGCAGCAGCAGCAGCAGCAGCAGCAGCAGCAGCAACAACAATAGCAGCAGCAGAAGCAGCCGCAGCGATAGTAGTTGTTGTTATTGTTGTGATGATGGTCGTGGAGCTGATATTGGGGTTAATAGTAACTATCATTGTGAAGAAAGTTGTAATCATGTTTACGATGACCGTAATGGCAGTGATAATGTTGGTGATGATGATGATGATGATGATGATGATGATGATGATGATGATAGCGATGGACATAATGTAGTGTAATGTAACGTACTGTATGTGAAAACGTGACTAGCGTTTTCACCCTGGACCTACCACAAAGCGATAAGGTCTGCAATATCACACATGTGCCCTAACAATACAACAATACAACGACAAGAAAAAACAAAGAATGTGACAGACAAGTTAAGTCGGAACAAGCAAACAGCAATATCAGAGACAAGAAACATCAATCACTCAGATATAAACATTGTTTTTTTCGTTCCTCGGCTAGAGCTCCTAGGTTCACTAAAGATAAGATTTTTTACGTTTGGCACCGCTTGTTTCCCCGTCCTTTAGGTAGCCGCATTTGGACTTCGGGGATACAGTTGGGAATTTGAACCTAACAATTTAGCCAGGACAGTCAGGGGGAACCCTTATGCCTTTTTAAAAAAACAAACCCCAAAACTTTCGTGATTTTTTGCTGACGTGCACAAGTCCGCAAGTTCAGAGATCCGACTGGTTTAGAGTCTTTTCTGAAAGACTGGACATTCAGTTCGATTTTCCTGTCAAACTGGGAGGAAAGGGTCAGACTGGGAATCGAACTCAGAACCCCACGATTTGTTTCTTTTGGCAGGTGAATGTCTAAATCGTCCTGCCACATTGCTGTTTAAAATAACATTTAGATACACGAGAATCAGTAGCACACACACAGACACGCAGACACACACACACAGGCACGCATATATGCACAGAAATATACAAACAGGCGAACACACACACACACACACACACAAACGTACACACACACATACACATCACACACAAACACACACATACACATACACACACGTATACACACACACACAGTACACACACACACACACACACACACACACACACACACACACACACACACACACACACACAACACACACATACACACACACACGTACACACACCACACACACACACGAACACACGAACACACACACATATACACACACACACACGTATACACACACACGTACACACACACACACACCACACACACACACACACACACACACACACACACACACACACCAACACACACAACACACAACACACACCGACACACACACGAAACACAACACACACACACACACACACACACACACACACACACACACACACACACACAACACACACACACACACACACACACACACACACACACACACACACAACGCACACACGCTTAATCAGTCTCACAGCATATCGCACACAAGGGTTCAGGTCGTGACTCCACACGAAAAGATGCAAGCATGTTCATGTGCAAACACTCTTGCGCACGCATGTACGTATGCACACTCACATACTTGTATGTGTTTCTTTGTGTGTGGTGTGTGTGTGTGTTGTGTGTGTGTGTGTGTGTGGTGTGTGTGTGTGTGTCTGTGTGTGCTCTCTCTCTCTCACTCTCTCACTCTCTATGTCTTGAGGGCTGGATGAAAAAAAAAGTTTGAAACTTAATCTATTACTCTCGTGAAATAAAATTGCGTTTGCGTCCTCTCTCTCTTGTCTCTCTGTCTGTCCTCTCTCTTCCCCCTCCCTCTCTCTCTTCTCTCTCTTTTCTTCTCTCTCTCTCTCTCTTCTTCTCTCTTTTCTCTGTGTCTCTTCTTTCTCTCTGTGACTGTGGTTGTGTGTGTGTGTGGTGTGGTGTGTGTGTGGTGTGTGGGGTAAGGGTGCGCCTGAATGCGTGCGTGGGTGTTTTTGTTCTTTTCCTTATTTCAGAGAATGCTGAAAGAGGAAAACAAAACTAAAACAACAAAAACTCAACACCCCCCCCCCCACTACGCACTTTATCCTTTCCAACAGTGTAGACTCAATAGTTATTGTCTAGCAGGTGTCGTAACTTTTCCTCCTGGCTTAGGCAGCGGTGGTCTTTCTTAGAACTTTCCTAATCTTGACATAGTAGCCTTCTTAGATGGTTTTGTTTTTATAGACATCGTGACTAAAAGAAATAAAAGAAATTCTGTTGACTTTTGCCCTTCATCCTGAAGTTAATTGGAAAATTTTTTCTTTATTTTCTAGAAGTGTGCGCCATAATTTTTGTTGCTCAAGGAACAACCAAACAGAAGATATCTTCGTAAATGAAAAAAAAAATATCAGCACACATATTTGAACGCGTGTGTGAACATTTCTGTGTATGCATAGGACCTACATAATTATTTGGACGTATATTGAATCATACATTTGTTTTGTGTGTGTGGTGTGTGTTTGGGGTGTTGTGTGTGTGTGTGTGTGTTGTTTTGTGTGTGTGACTGGGGGGCGCGTGCGTGAACGCATGCGTACTATATACACAGACGCACACAAACACACACGCACCCCCCCCCCCCCCCCACACACACCACACTTTGATACTAACACTTGCACATGCACACGCAAAGGTACACTTATACATTCACTCTGTTACATACTCCAGATCAGACAAGCATAATGGGCCATGCATCGTTTGCTAATGAAACTGCTGAACATCCGCAAACATAAAACCACTTTCTCCTGCTTTCTATAATATTTCAGACGTCCCATGAAAAGTATCATATGACTTATACGGTCATTTGGAAAATCAGATGCCAGAGACCTCAGCTTCTCCAGGGGCCAACATCTTGAGAGCGGCACCCATCTCCTCTCCTTCGCTGCTTAACCTTCCCTGTCTCTAAAGAGGGCAGGTACCCATTCACAGCTGGATGAACTGGGGGACTATACTGAAGCCAAGGCGCACGAACGGTGACCAAGCTATGAGGCGGCCTTGCTCAACGCTGTTAAACCTTAGCTTGGGGGTAGAGCGAGTGCTCTGATCTGACCCCTGAGCTATCCTGCCAGCAGATACACAACAGCATGTAAGGAATATCCTGCAAGCTGTAAAATATCTTCAAGGTAAAAAAGGCATCAGCTGAAATTCGAAAGGTCAAAGCAATGATTTGGAGCTATAACAGAGATGATTTATTTTTTTTCATAATGAAACTGCAAACACCTTTAAATCTTTTTCTAGGAGTTGAAACCGATGAAAAGAAACTTTACCCGGTTTTCTTTGGGGAGTCAGAGAGAGAGAAAGTAGGGAGAGAGAGAAGATGGAGAGAGGAGAGAGAGAGAGAGAGAGATAGAGAGAGAGAGAAGAGAGCGAGAGAGAGAGAGAGAGAGAGAAAGAGAGCGGGGAGAGAGAGAGAGAGAGAGAGAGAGAGGAGCGAGAGAGAGGGGAGGAGAGAAAAGAGAGAGAGAAGAGAGGGGGAGGGGAGAGAGAAAGAGAGAGAGAGCTTTGTACAGGTTCAATATGTGCATTGGCATTAAGGCAACAAAACTGGGGAGAGAGGAAACCAACACACTGGTGTTGTCAAAATGCAATGTAACATGAAAAAACAACAACAATCAACAATTCGTTGTGGATCGGGATCATAATGGCCATGTTGTGAACACAGATGAAACTTGATCAGCTCCTCTTCTTCAGAGAGAGAGAGAGAGAGAGAGAGAGAGAGAGAGAGAGAGAGAGAGAGAGAGAGAGTGAAAAGGAGAGGAGAGAGAAGAGAAGGGGAGAGAGAGGAGAGGAGAGAGAGAGAGAGGAGAGTGAGAGAGAGAGAGGACGCTTAACGCTTTAACGCTTTAACAGTTTATTGTCTTTTGCCTACTAGGGCCTTTTGACAAGGGGGGTAAACACAAATATGTTTGTGAAAACGTAAATAAAAATTTAAAATACGTGATTAATACAATTAAGTTTGGCAAAAAGAAAGGCATCCATCCACTATAGCAGACTAAATATAATGAAACATTGGTGTCTGTACTTTTACAAATCACCTAGTTCATACAAAGAAAAAAAAAGGGAAAAATCAAACTGAAATGCAAAAATAACATTCGAATCGACCATCCTTTTCAATTATAAGTGATATGTGTCAGCTTTTTAAAACTCTGCTTACTTGAGAATACATTGCTCTTAAGTGACTTATCATTACATATTTATATAATTGGTGTGACAGGGCCCTTGTCTTAATTTTTGTGCTTCTGAAATTTAAACTTAGCACAGATTTTAATTACATGTTCGTTTTCAGACGACAAAATAAAAATAATATTGGACTTTCTGTTTCTTGTGAACTTAGGAAATTATGTTTTTTTTTTCGTTATAGTTTCATATGCTTTACATTGAAACAAAAAATGAATTTCATCATCAACAGTATGACCACATAATGGACATGGTAATTGCAACGGCTGTCTCAGTCTGGAACCATTTTTGTTAGCTTTAAAAAACCCAGTGTTTTACCTGAATCGAGCATAATTAAGCCTGTGCCATTTATCAGTAACTATTGATAGATTTTTTTTTTGTCTGAAAGACAGATTTGAACGAAAAAGAACCAGCTATTTTATTTTTACTTTCCAAATCTGAGTCCCAAAGTTTTGTTTAAAAGAGCAAAAAAAGCCTATCTTTAAATTCCGAAAGAAACTGACGCTCCATTACTTCTCCTGAGACATCCATCCAATCCCGAAGCCATGACTGATAAAACTCTTTTAACTTGATATGCCCAGTTCTCTTTCCCCCATTCCATTGTATAAGTAGCATATTCGAAAGATGTCTACATAAACGTGTTTGTGGAAGTTTCAATAGTTTTACCAATATCTAATGCATTTGACAAATTTCTTATATATAAAGGATATTTTCCCTGTCTCTCCATATAGTACAGAAATTAGATGAGTGATTGGCACATTTAAAAAACGTTTCATGGCAAATGTGTGAACTTTTTCCTTGTGCGTATTTACTTATAATCCCATATCTCGAAGCTTTATGTAAGCATGGGTTCTATCCTGTGAGTCAAATAATTTCCAGAATAGGGAACAGTCTATGGGTTCAGCTTTCGTAATGTTTTAGGATTTCTATTACACCCTTTTTCCCCTTCCTACAAGATTCCTGCCATGCAAAGTTTAGACTAAGTTTTGTTGAAAACATATCCCTAAGTATTTATACGTATTAACTATTTTGACTTCAGCTTTTCCCATAAACCATTTTTCACGAATGATAATGCCACCATTCTAAAAACAATAATGTTTGTTTTATCATATTTACTGATAATCAAAATTTATCTGCCTCCTCTTTTAAGATATTTAAACTGATTTGCAAACAATAACAGTTCAGACAAAAAGAATAATATCATCAGCAAAAGTAATAAGAACACCTCGGTTGCTCGGGAAATTTATTTGAATGCCGTGCTTTCCTTTCCTTGACAGCTCAATCGCAAAATTCATTTTATAAAAAACGAAAACATTTGTGGGCTCAAATTTCAACCCTGCTTCACTCCTTGGGGCATTCAAAGAAATCGGAATATTCATTTCCTGCACCCCAACAATGCTATTTAGGAGTTATAAATAGCTCTAAGGGCCTTTATATAATTTACCTTTTTACACCGTTTTTCGTAGTACATTCCACAATATATTTCTATTCACAGAATCGAAGGCCCTTTCTAAAATCAACAAAAGCAAATAAAATTTTTTTTACTGGACAGCAGATGTTTTTGAATTGGGAGAAGTAAAGAGTAAATATATGTTCTACAGTGCTGTATTTCGCTCTAAATCCGCTTGCTCTTCTTTTTATTTTTTCTTCGTTATCTGCCCACTGGTTATCTCTTTTTAAAAGTGAAAGTATAAAGTTTACTAATTTACACGGGTTTGAGAGCTACTCCGCGTAGTTATCAGCTTTTAAACATCTCCTTTTTTATGTATCGGAATTATTACTGATTCGGCCCGGCAAAGGGAACCCACTCTTTTCAAACAAAAAGGTTAAATAACTGAACAAGAAAAGTAATTACAGCTGAGTTTGCATATTTGAGCTTTTTTTCCCCAAATTATTTTGTCAGGGACCAGCACTTTTTCCTGTTTTTTAAATTTTTAAATAGCATAATATCTCATTTTGAGTTAAAAGGATTGTTAAATAATGGTTCAAAAATATTTCATCTTTTGTAATACTTCCACATTCTCTCGTGTTTCTGCACAATTAAAGTCATTAAACTTTCAAAAAATGATCATCCATTGTTGAATAGTGATGTTATTATAAACTAGTGACTTACGCTAACGATCTGATGACGGACCAAACGTTTTCGGAGTCCTTAGAAGATTCTTTAAGTTTCTCTAATCTCTTTTTCGTCAAAGTCTTTTTCTTTTGCTTTTCTTTTGACTGTTGGGATTCTTTTCGTGGGTAGTGTACATTTGTCTTTTTTTCTGGTTTATCTTCGTTTTGTTTTACAACGCTGAAATCTTTTTAATATTCTCTTTACTTTTGTTTCTTTCGTTCACATTTTAGCATCGAACCGTCGTTACATTTTTTTTTTACCCCTTTTTTAACTGTTCTGACCATGCATGCAGCAGCCCCACATAATGCCTTCACAAAGTGATCCACTGTTATTCACATCCGTGTTCAATAGCTGAGAGGCTGTTTTTTTTTAGCTTTCTTGAAATTCTGCAAATATCTAATTCATGTTTATATTTTTCTAAACCAAAAATCTTCTGACCATATAATCTTTTCTACACTCTCTTTCCTCTACTTTCGATACTAACACAGTCCTCATCTATTTGCCATGTTATTTCAACGGGGAGGTGCCACGAATAGAATCACTCCCCAAATACACAGATCAAAACATGATAACATTTGATAAAGGGAAAAAGAAAATAATCAATAAAGCTGCATCCATTAGGAGACACAAAAGTATAATCCCCCTCCCTATCCCCCCCACAACATCATTCAGATCCTCATTGTCAAACATAAAACATAAATCTAGCAAGGACCTGCCAAAATTGTTCATGTGTCATCTTTAGAGGCACGCCAACAAAGTTCATCATTCAACATCATATACTCTACAAAAATCCAAATAATTTGACATCATTCAAGGTCGGCTTGTTCCTGACCAGTCCTGGCATTTTAAGTCTCCTACAATCATGAAATGAAAGTCGTCTATTTGAAAAATTGGGAATAAGGTTTCCTCTAATAATATAACACCATCCTTAATTAATTTTATCATTGTAAAAAGGACCACCTTCTGGCACAAATAAGCACGCTATCCCAAAAAAACATTTTTTATCTAAATTAAAAATACATTTGTTTATTCTAATGGCAATCGGTTGTCACACTCTATTTCAATTTCTTTTACTATCTTTCTAAAGACTTTCTTACTAATAGAAGCATCCTCCAGAATTCCCTTTCCCTGATGTGACAGTTTTTGAGCCCGGGCATGAAAATTTATATAAAACTAGAAAAACACCACTGTAATCAAAATTAGAGTCAATAAAAGTTTTCAGTGAGGGACACAAAATCGAACTTATTTACATAGTTTATAAAGGAGACATCTTTTAATTTGCTGTACAAATTTTCAAATTATAATTTAAAAATGTCCATTGACTTGGATGGCCGGGCCTGTCCTAGCTCTTTCTTAGTGTAGGCCCCTGATCCGCGACAGTCTTTGCTGTCACCCGGTTTCTTTGCCGCGAGCAGCACTTGCGCGGCGGGTTACGCAGGAATCGCATCCTGTCTGCTGGTAGGACAGGGCCCGTCACGTGCTGCACGCCTCTCACTGGCAGTTAGGACACGCCACTACAGCGAGGGGAATCCCGCAAACCTCGCTGAGCTGTGACGTCACCCGTGGAGTCGCCCGGTTTTCATGGTAACGCCCCCGCCCGAACTGCCTCGGTGACGTCACCCCGTGTGGCTCCGTTTGCCGTGCCACTAGGAAGAGGAGGAAGAGCCAGGAGAAGGGGGCCTGCGTTCTGTTTTCTGTCGCTGAGGTGGGGGCCACCCTCTACGTCACCCCATCGCGGCGAGGATAAGGGGAAATCCCCTTTTTGACGGATTTGAGGGGGGGACAGGGTGGAGGACTGCTGCGCACCCCACTCTCCACCACTCGGTAGATGGGGTGGAAGCCTGGATCCCTCACATCTTCCTCTGTGGAAGTTGGCTCTCCTGCCTCCTTGCGTGCCTGCAGACCAATCTGCGCTGGGCCTGGTCTAGGTCGTTGGCCACCCTGACACCGCTGTCTGCAGCTTCTGCCTCAGGTCCCTGTCCGTTAGAATGGAATTTTGTCGCGCCACCTGCTGAATTTGGCGATTAGGACTGGGCTGTCCACTCGTGCTGTCCGTTCTGTGAGCCGTGCTATGTGGTCAAATGTCCAAGACTCGTGTTATCCACATGTCAGCACGTCGAGACTGATGAGCACAGGTTTCAATTGGACTCCTCAGTTGCTGAGGGATACCAAATGCCTCAAGTTTCTCTTCTTGAGAAAATTTTCCGGCTGGTCCGTGTCTGCTTTCAACGTTAAATTTCGACTTCATCTCATGATGGTATGGACAGTTTTTGTAACCTTCTTGTCTTCGTTCTTTCATAACAATGGTGGAGTCTTCAGTCAGTCTGTGACTGTCCCTGCCAAACCTCTCTGCCCTTCCAGTCTGTCAATTCTAATAATTTCCTCACATGTTGTTTGACTGTCGAAGTTCATTCTTGATCCGCCTAAATCATGCCCCTTTCCACTCGTTTGTTCTTGAAAACTGTTGCTGTATGACCTGCATTAATTGCTCTCATGTCGCTAACGTCGGTTGGTTGGTCACTATGGCTGATCTGTCTTTTGCCTCGGTCTGTCCACCATATTGGGCCCTGGGTAGTTTCTACGTCGCCGCTAAGCAAAGCCTACGTAGGGAGAAAGGGGGCGTGCTGCACACAGAAGGCTGAGAATCCACGGGCAACGTGCATCCCGGCTGCAGGCCGGCCGGTGTCACTGTCCACGCTCTTCTGTCATCTCAGCCATGTTATCCCTTGTGCAATTACATTTGATTTCAAACAAGTAAGGACGATGGCCACAATTCTCTATGTTCTATTAGGCTTTTCTATCATGATTTCAGCTGGCACAGACAAAAGCCCACCAAAGAATCCCCGATGGGCAGGTTGTCACCCTGTCCGTGTTGTTGTTACCTGTTTCACGCCGGGAAGACAATTTTTCTACAGCAGGTGACACACGTTGACTTTAGCCCACCACACCCTTTTTGCAGCCCTTCCCTCATCACAAGTCACATTTTTAAAGTCTTTTCATTGCACTAGGGTTTCTTATTGAATTCAGCACAAAGTAGCCAGTCTGAAGCACTCCTCTGAGCCGATGCGGCAAACACAATTCCACCACACTTTCAGGCACTGCGCTCGGACGCTGTTGTTTCGTCCCCCAGAGAGGAGGAGAGGAGTGAGAGAGATGAGGAGAGTGAGAGAGAGGGAGAAAAGAGGGAGAGAGAGGGAGGGAGAGAGGCGAGGACCCAAAGGGCAGAGAGCGAAGCGAGTGAGGGACGACAGACAGAGAAGGTTTACTGTGTCACTTTTCAGCCATTCCAAAAGGGACTTAAGCGGAAGAGGGGAAGTGGAAGAGAGAGAGAGATGAGAGAGGAGAGAGAGAGAAAGGGGGAGAGAGAGGAGAGGGGGGGGGGGGAGGGGAATGAAACTCGAATTTAACACAAAGAAAAATGAACGGTTGAATTTCACGAAAAGAGTCTGAGAGAGAGAGCGAGCGAGAGAGAGAGATTCAAAGAGAGAGAGAGAGGACAGAGACGAGAGAGGAGAGGAGAGAGAGAGAGAGAGAGAGAGAGAAAGACAGAAGAGACAGACAGAGTGACAGAGACAGATAGAGAAAGAAAGAGAGAGAAAGAGAGAGAGGGATGTTGGGAATGGGGTGGGTTTGAAGCAGTGTCTTTGAGATGCCCTTTTCCCTTAAAATCAGGCAAAGGGAGCATTGGCTTCAAGTACAGTATTCAGTATTGTCAGCTTAGCGTTATGATCGGTTTTTCTGGTTTTTATGCCTTGCACTAAAGAGGCACTAAGGGGGACAATCTGACTTCTTCTCTTTACACGCAACAGGGTAAATGACCAGTGTTAGCATGGTGGACAAAGAAGGGTGGACTGGGAATCTTGCTGTTGTTGTCTTCGATTTTACGTCTGTTCACTCTCAGTGATAAGAGACGGGGAGGAAAAGTGTGTGAAAGTTGAGGTTGTGGTAGAAGTCCTACTGAAATTTGTGCAAAAAATAGTTTACATAGACAAAAAAAAACGTTCACAAAGCAAGAAGAAGTTAAAACAAATAAATAAACAACATAAAATCATTAAACCTAATGAAGTTATAACAAATGTCCTATTGGACTGTGCCAGAGACCTTTCGCAATATTAAATACCAAATTCATGCTATTTGAATATGCTGCTGAGGGAGTTTTTAGAGAGCTGGGGTAAAAAAAGCTTTCGTACGCCTTCATTCAAATATTATATGAGTATTAGTGATATTCTCACCACACAGACATTTATCATTTCTGTTGAATTTCGTTATGAAATCTTGTATACTGTGTATTGTATTATAACATATTTTTAGCTTTCTGTCTGTTTGTTTGTCCTGTTGTCTTCCTGTCTCTCTGTCTCTCTGTCTTTCTTTCTGTTTGTATTTGTCTCTGTATGTCTGTCTCGCTCTCTTCCTTTTTTTCCCTTCGGTTTTTCTCGTTTGCTCACCCTTTCTTTTTCCTGGCGTGTGTGTGTATGTGTGTGTGCGTGCGCGTGTGTGAATGTATGTGTGCGTGCACGAGCATTTGTATGTATATTTGTATTTCTATGCATGTATGCACGCACAGATACATACACGCATTCTTAAGGAATAAGGCAGAGACGCCGGACAGTACAAACCAGTATACAAAATAATAAGATCTGCATACAGCTCTGCATCAAACTGACTGGAAAAACCACAGATGGAGACGTACTTGAAACCAAATGCTTGTTTCCGGATTTAAAAGCATGTCTCAAAGAACACTGGCTTCAAACCACCCTGATACCCAAGTTACGTGAAGATCAAACGTGAAGCTATCGATCTTTTCTATCGGCGGGAAAAAACCCGGAAAACTGTTTTCCATTTTTCTTAGTCCTTCCCGGAAACTGCAAGATCTGAGAGATGCGCACAGGGCAGTAAAACCCTAATCCTTTCCTGTGATCAGAGCCATGACTTGCATGAAAAGGGATACAGCTTTCTAGTCATGTCGCTTTTATCGGTGCCTTTTCCACATTTTCGGAATCCTGGGGGCTCCATCTGCCTTAGGTTTCTGCATGTGCCATTTCTTGTTGATAAGTATGCTTTACGTTCTACTTGGAACACGTGCTGGGCCAGAATCCTATTTCGCAGGTGATGGTCTTACCGATAAACAAGTTTGGTAAACTGCCTGTAAAGATGGCACCTAAAATGATTGTTGTAGTTATGATGACATCCCAGCTGAGATTTCTGAATAAGGCACTGAACTGAAAATCATTGCCACTGGTCTATCAATATTATCACAAAAAGAACCAGAATGCTGATGCTGATAAAAGTATCAAGGCATTTACAAATGGATCGATCGTGGGTAAAACCGATCGCATAAGCAAAATCCCATCATTGGAATACATCAGAACTCTATCCGAGGCACGAGAAAAGAAATGGATCAAAAGCTGGGGATGTGAACTATGAAGTTAATCAACCAGTGTCTTACAGTTTTGATCCTTGTTCAGAATATATATGTAGCTGTTGGTATTTTCAAACTTTTCAGAAGAAGACTTACATTTTAGATTATTTTTCTTTTAATCCATATTGAAAAAAAAAACCTGCCAAGGAAGCTGAAACAAAACAACATAGTAAGGCGTCCCGTAGAACCTCAACAAACTAGCTGCAGTCAGCTTTTTACTCCCCCCCCCACCACTTCCACACCCACTCATCAGGGCGCAGAACATCTTGTGCACACGTTAAAACCCGTTCCGCTTTTCGGAAGGGTAGGCCTGTGGGAACGGATGACAAAATTAACAAAACTGCATACACACGGGGACTGGCTGAAAAAAAAGCACATAAGTGCTTATTCCATTTTCCTCGAAATAAAAGAATAAAACAGGGGAACTTCTGCTTCTACCAGGAGATGGTCAGGCACTACCGCTGCCTCGACACACTGTGATGTTGTCCACCACCCACTTGACAAGACTGATCAGCTGTTCAGGGTGTGTGTTGCAGGAAAAGTTGTTCACGGACATGTAGAACCCTCACCTGTCATCCAATGATCTGTGCTTCAAGCAGAGAGTCAAGGACAAGACCACACTCCACTTATGTACTGGAAGGGATTTTTAAAGTCTGTTTTGAACATTTCTCCCTGTTCTTCTTGCTTCTTTTGTCTTTCGTTCCTCGGCCAGAACTCCGAGGTTCGCCAACAGTAAGATTTTCGCGTACGCGACCCCCCACCCCCCTCCTCTACCCCTTAAGGTAGCCACATTCCGACTAGGCTAAACAGATGAGAATTGAACCTATCAGTTTTGCCAGAACAGTAGGGCTGTACCTCCCTGCTCTTTCTGATTTTCAACTGTCGTGGTTTTTTTGATGTGTAAAATGTCTGTAAGCATACGGGGTTGGACTGGTTTAGAGTTTCCTCCGAAAGAGTTTGTCATTCTTTTTTGTTTTTTACCCCCAGTCAAACTGGGAAGAAAGGGCAAGGGTAGGAATCGAAACCGTCCTGCCCCCTTCCTTCTTGAACATATGGAAAAGTGCTTTCTATTTCTGACTGAATCTTAACAGTAAGATTTAGATTACAATGCCTGACACAATGATTAGGTCGCATGACCCAATGATTACATCGCATAACACAATGATTACCACGCATAACTCAATGATTACAATGCATGCCCCAATAACTACAGTGCATGACAACATGATTACATCGCTTGACATAATGATTTCAATGCACGACACAGTGATTACAGAGTATGACACAATGATTACAGTTCAGGAGAACTTGATTGAAAGAGCACTCTTAGCTGAAGTTTTAGACAATCGGAGAGCTGATAGTTGCATTTTATTCCTTTGTATCGTTGTCATAAAAGGGGTACGAGCTTACAGTCTATTTGTTCAGGTATCAGAACACTTGGGATATGAAAAAACAACTTGGATTCTTTTCACATTCATAGGCTGTGGTACAGAAGATTTGTTTCATAAACCGGTACACAACATATAGAGCTTAGTTGTTGCTGACTTGGGAGCACGAACAAAACTTTGAATAAGTGAGGGTTGCATAATGTCAACATAAGACAAGCATAACGTGTTTGTTTGTAACCCACAAGAGTTTCTCTGTCTCTGAGATAATACAGTTTTTGAATTAAATTGAATTGATTCGAATTCTATGTGATGTACTTCTCCCAGCTTCTATGGGTATTGTGAAGATAAAACATGTTGGTGGAAAACAGTGATATCAGAAAGTTTTCAAGGCCTTTAAAAATGAAATAAATGGAAAATGGCTTGTTAGAATTTCATGCCCCAGCATTTAAGCATGTAGCATCGTTGAGAAGTAAGGTATTATCAGTGAAATAGTAGTGAAGCAAATTAAGTGTAGGTAAACCACTCACAACTTCTCACTCATTTTTTAAAATGATTTATCGAAGATTGAAAAACTTCTCAACAATTTTGAAAATGATTGATCAAAGATTAAACACAAAAATCTAAAAAATAATGTCTTTCAATGACAGCATTTTAGGCATTCTTTAAAAACATTTCTTTTAGTAAGAACCATACCTTTGGCGTGACCCGACTCGAGAAATTAGGATTGTGCTCAAAATGTAGTTTTGTTAAGAACAGGATGATCTTACACCAGAAAATTTGATGACAATTTCCACTCAAAAAAGGGCTCGTAATAGTGAACTGAAAGCATGTACATCAGCATGTAGATCTACAGATTTTGATGTTGAAATTGTCCAGAAGAAGTTCGGTTGACAAAGAGTTGTCTGTCTGTCTGTTTGTCTGTCTCTGTCTGTCTGTCTTTGTCTGTCTGTGTGTCTGTATGTATCTCTCTTTCTCTCCCCCCCCTCTCTCTCCCTCCATCCCTCCCTCCCACTTTCTTTCTATCTTCCTCATGGACGTTCATTTATATTGGTAAGTTATGAGAGCAGTACGGCGTTAGAGTTACAGAGTTTCACGATAAAGCGAAAAACAGTCACGCCTCTGGAGACTGTTACTGATTTTATATTTAGTTCATGATCTCTGCTGCAGCGAAGTGTTAAGATATTCTGACAAAAAGAGAACGGAACTTTGATAAGAGTGAATGCTGCCTTGAGGGGAGACGGGATAGCCAGGTGCACTCGTGATCTGCTGACCCGGGTTCGAATCTCGTTCACGAGGATGTTTTCTCTGGAGTTAATATCAGTGCCGACTCTACTTCTCCCCACAAGCGCCCCCCCCCCCATTCCCTAAAATAAGTCCTTCGAATGAGACGATAAACCGAAGTCCCGTGTGCGAACGCACACAGAGCATCTTGCGCACATGATAAAACCCGTTCTGCTTTTCAGAAGAGTAAGCCATTGTGTGCTAGTGGGAACGGATGACAAAATTGACAAAACTGCATACATAATTATGGGGACTGGATGCAAAAGAAAAGCATATAAGTACTTATTCCATTATCCTCGAAATAATAAAAGAAGAAAGGAAAAAGAAGTAACATACGAAAAAGGTTAAAACTTGCTAACCTATACTCAACAGTCCAAAGGAACAGAACAGAATAGAATAGAACAGAACAGAATAGAACAGTTTTCATTTATTTGTCATTTACACCACGTTAAGTCACGAGATTTCTCCGCGTGAAATTCGGGCTGCTCTCCCCGGGGAGAACGCGTCGCCACAAGAGCAGCGCCACCTTTTTTGTTGACTGTAGCTGTATGTTTTCCTATGGAGCGGCTTTTTTCCTAAGAATTTTGCCAGGGACAACTCTCTCTTGGTTCTTTTACGTGCGCTGAATAATTTTGTGCAACACACGGGACCTCGGTTTATCGTCTCATCCGAAAGACTAGCGCCCAGACCACCACTCATGGTCTAATGGATTGGGTAAAAAGTTTCGGGCCCAAACGGGATTCAAACCACCGAACACTTCCGACTCGGACTTTTTGCTTTCTAGACAGGCGCGTTACCTCTAGACCACCGATCCGCCAGTGTCAGTAAAAGTCTTTTGAGGGACAAAATCATTTTAAATTCTGAGTAAAGTAGTCTTGTTCCAAGTCCTTTGAAGTCTGTCAGATCGCCCACGTGCGTCACGTTGCCTAGCACGCCGTTCATTCAAGTTTGGTTTTTCTTTTGAAAGAAAGAAAAAAAGAGGACGTTAAGCATCTTCAATATATAGTAATTTTCAAGAAGGTCACAAAAAAATGTAAACGGTTTTCCAAATTGGATTTTTTCCCTCCTCATTCACAGACTGGGAGAGAGAGAGAGAGAGAGAGTTCCCGTCTGTGGTGCTCATTTTTGAAAGTAGTTTATGACGTGTGTGCGGTCTCCTTCTCTATCTGTCTGTCTGTCTGTCTGTCTGTCTGTCTGCCTGTCGTTCTTTCTCTCTCACTCTCCTTCCCTCTATTTCTCCCCTGTCTCTGTCTGTTTGTCTGTCTGCCTCTCTCCCTTCCTCCTCCCTCTCTCCCTGTGCGTGCGTGCGTGCGTATGTATGTTGGAATGTTGTTGCTGTTGTCTTCGATTTACGCCTGTCCACTCTCAGTGATATTAAACCAAATAAAATGATAAAGGAGGGCCAGAGTGTTTGTGTTATTTATTTATTTTTTTATATTTCGAGGATAATGGAATAAGCAATTATGGCGCAAGGCTGAGTGCGTGCGTGCGTATGTGTGTATGTGTGTGTGTGTGTGAGTGAGTGTGGAAAATCAAGTAAATAAAAACTTTACTAAAACATACAACAATATAGTTAACACATTGAGAAAAAAAGATTGGCAAAGCAATAGGAACAATAAAGCACACACCACACATCCACACACGCACACATCCACACACACACACACGCACACACACACACGCACATACACCCACACACACACACACACACCCACTTACTTACACATACACACACACACACACACACACACACACACACACACACACGCACACACGCACACACACTCACTCACACACACACACACACACACACACACACACACACACACACACACACACACACACACACACACACACACACACACACACACACACACACACACACACACACACACACACATCAAATAATCAACAGTAATGCAACAGAAAATCCCAAATGTCCTACAGGACTGTGCCCCTCCCCCCCCCCCCTAAAAAAACCCCACCAAACTTTCGCAATATCAAATTCCAAAATGAACTTACTGAATATATCCTGGTGAAGGGAATTTTCAGAAAGAAAAATGGAGGTACAAAAAAACCCAACCCAACTTCTGTACTCTTTACGTTCAAACATTTTACTGCAAATATTACTGACATTCTTACAACACATCCTGGTGAAGGGAATTTTCGGAACAAAAAATAGGATCGCAATCCCCCCCCACACCCGCCCCCCCTGTCCCCCAACTTCTGTACTGTTTACGTTCAAACACTTTATTTCGAATATTACTGATATTCTCACAACACAACCTTTGACGTGCCTCGTACCATGCATATTTCGAACACAAAGCGTTAGTGAAAATCCAGGTCCTACTAGGGCAAAAACGGATCGACCAAAGTTGCCAAAACTTTCTACAGCTCCTTGTTGAGAAGAGGAAGGCGGACGACAGTGTGTATGGGATGACGGGTGGGGTGGGAGCGTCAGGGGGAGAGGTGTGAAGGGGGGGTGGGGTGGTGGGAAGAAGGGGGGTAGGAAAAGGAGTTGTATCGATCTCAGCTTTCATGCCTGCTTAGGCTTCGAGGAAGAATCCCGTTCGCATCATTCTTAGCAGATGTTGGGAGGATGGCTTGAGTGAATAGGTACACATCTTCTAGCCCAGAGGCAAAGCAGGGGTATGTAGAAGAGGGACATGGTTGAGTTTGTTTGTTGTTGTTTGGTTTGTTGGTTTGTGTGACGAATTGATGATGTTTTGTTGTTGTTGTTGTTGTGGTGGGTGGGGTGATTGGTTTTTGATTGCGTGTAACGTGTGTTTGTGTATGTTGAGTGGGTAGGGGTTTTGGTGTGTTGTCGTAATGGTGTTATTAGTTTGTGTTTGGGTTGATGATGGTGTGTTGTTGTAGTGTGGTTGGTGGTGGTATGGATGTTGTGGATATTGGTGATGGATGTGTTTTGTTGGTATGGTGGTGGTGATGGTGTTGGTTGTTGATGATGATGTGTAGTAGTGGTGGTGTGATGATGGATGATGATGGATGATAGTGGTGATGAATGATGAAGTGAATGATGATAGTGTGTGGTGAAGTGGTAGGGGATGACGATGTGTGACGGACGACGAAGAAGAAGATATGATGATAATGATGATAGTGTGATGGGTGTGTGATATGATGATATGATGATGGTGATGATGATAATGATGGTAATAATGGTGATGATGATGATGATGATGAGAAACTGCACCTATTTAAAAAATGCACACAACATTTCTCGTCCAAACTTTTGAAAGTAGTAATTTATAAAAAAACAACAACCCACATCCCCATAAAAGCTATGTTTAAAAGTCTGACAACCTCTCTTATCCCAAAACATTACTTCTATTATTGTTTGAAAACATATATGATTATGGGAAAGTTGTTAACAGCTTTTACTGTATGTCTCGAAAAATCTATACGTGAAAGAATTTTCACGGAAAGTTTTGAAAACTTTGCTAACAACAGCAAAATGACATGTACGTTTTGGCAACATGTGGATGGTGACAGGTATTTGCTTTGGGAGATAAGAATATGTGTAGAGCAAAAAATTCCTAAAAGTTTGAATGGAAACAAATGAATACACACACATGCCACACACACACACATGCACACACACACATGACACACATACATGTGCACACACACATGCACACACACATCCACCACACACACCACCACCACACCACCACCACACACCACCACACACACCACCACACACACCACCACCACCGCCGCCGCCGCCGCCGCCACACATCACCACCACCACGCCACACCATCCCCGCCACCCACCACACCACATCATCATCATCATCATCATCATCATCATCATCTCGTCGTCGTCGTCGTCGTCTCTCATCATCATCATCATCATCGTCGTCGTCGTCGTCCTCCTCCTCCTCATCATGACCACCACCACCACCACCACCACCACCCCATCACCACCACCATCACCACCATCATCATCGTCATCGTCATCGTCGTCGTCGTCGTCGTCGTCTCTTCTTCAATACATCTTACCACAATCTCTTCATATTTTCCTCAATGCTTATTATTTTCAATTCCTTCAACAAGCACTACGTGATTTAGTCGTTTGCATTTCTTTGGTGATAATTTCAGCTGTTATGTATTGTATTTGATTGAAATTGTCGTCAAACCTTTTCCTTTATTTCTTTCTTTAAAAAAATCTATCGAAAAACAAGAAGATAGTTTTGGATTTCATGAAATTGAAAGAATAAATAGATGAATACTTTTCTCACTAAACCAAACTAAAAATAAATGAGTGATAGATTGAGAAAACGACAGAGGAAGATAATTCCTCTTCCACTCTCGTTTTCTCTTCTCTTTTAGCAATCATGGGCAATCAAGGTTTTGCTGGTTTTTCGTTTGTTTGTTTGTTTCTTTTATTTTTTATTTAAACAAAACTGTGCAAGCCTTAGAGTGAAATCCTCCATCAGGTTGCCATTCATCATGGCACACACATTTTTATATTACCGTTAAAAAAAAGGCACATATTTTTATATTACGGTTGAGAAGGAAAAGTAAAAAAACCCAAACAAAATGAAACAGACCACTCCAAAAAAATAAAACATCACCAAAAAACCCCTAGCTTTCTCCTCTACACATATAATGTACATCTCAGCGAATTTGTGCCAGGGCATAGGCCTATATAAAAGGTAAGCGCTAGTTTTTCTTCTTGCTGTTCTCCTCTTCTCCTTTATTCGCACTCACCCGTTTACATTCTTTCGCTTGTTAACATTCGCTGGATGTCAAAATACGCTAATTGATGTAAGAAGACACGAGCTCGCGCAGTCGCGCGCAGGCACGTACAAGCACGTGCGCACGCACGCGCGCGCGCGCGCGCACACACACACACACACTCGCAAACACACTCATACACACACGCACACACACGCACGCACGCACACACATATACACACACAAACCCAGAGAGAGAGAGAGAGAGAGAGAGAGAGAGGAGAGGAGAGAGAGAGAGAGAGGAGAGGAGGGAGGGAGAGAGAGAGAGAGAGAGAGAGAGAGAGAGAGAGAGAGAGAGAGAGAGAGAGAGAGAGAGAGAGAGAGAGAGAGAGAGAGACTGACAGACACACAGACACACAGACAAAGAGACAAGACAGACAGACAGACAGACAGACAAACAGCGATTTATTTTCAGTTTATCGTCAACAGAAAGGCCAAGCCTCCTTCATCATCTTGACGCACTTCTCTCCCATCAGCTCCACAGAGAAAAAAAATGATGATGCCACGTCTTTTCTTTCCAAATGTCCTTCAGCATCTTCCCTTCACATGCGAGGTACTTGAAGAAACTCAACTCTTAATTCGGAGCGTTAAAAGTGCATTGCAGAAATAAGAGCTAAAGCAGAGTGTTGAAATGGGAAAAGAAGTCCCTCAATGTTTGTTGTTGATTTTCTTACATTGGTGCTGCTTTTCCTCCCAGTTACGCTGGGAAACTTAAGAGTCACACACTGGAAAAAAAACAAAAAAATACAAAAAAATATAGCAAACATAACTAAAAAATAAAACCAGGAAAAAAGGGAACCAGAAACGCGCGCGCGCGTGCAATATCTATCTGTCTATCTGTCTGTCTGTCTGTCTGTCTATCTATCGATCTATCTATCTATCTATCTATCTATCTATCTATCTATCTATCTATCTATCTATCTATCTATCTATCTATCTATCTATCTATCTATCTATCTATCTATCTATTTCTATCTATCTATCTATCTATCTATCTATCTATCTATCTATCTATCTATCTATCTATCTATCTATCTATCTATCTATCTGTCTGTCTGTCTGTCTGTCTGTGTGTCTGCCTGCCTGCCTGCCTGCCGTCTATCCATCTATCTATCTATCTATCTATCTATCTATCTATCTATCTATCTATCTATCTATCTATCTATCTATCTATCTATCTATCTATCTATCTATCTATCTATCTATCTATCTATCTATCTATCTATCTATCTATCTATCTATCTATAAAATGTGCGGGTGTGCGAGAGACAGAGACAGAGAGAGAAACAGACAGACATGCAGACAGACAGACAGACAGAGACAGACAGACAAAGAGATACGTGCATTTCAGCTTAGTCTAAAACAGTTGATGATTTGCATCAAGTCATTACTAAACCCGAGGCCTCACAGCCTTTACTCCTGTGACACAGCACAGCTAGCTCCACCCCTATCTCATACACAGTCAGTGAGCAAAACCACAAAACTCTGAATACAAAAAAAGTGAAACTTTCCCCCTCCCTGCCCGAGTTTTCAGTGCTATGAAAATCTATGCTTTCAATGTGTAGCACACATTTCATCCACACAACGTCAGATGTTCTCAAGAGATCAATCCGCCAATGGAGCTGGCAGGATTCAGCAATCCCTCCCCTTCCATTTCTACCATGACTCATGTGGCCAAAAAGCCATTTCCGTTCACTACAGCCCGCTGCCCGATGATGACATCTGTGTCTAGCTATACTCTGTCAGAATGAATAGCGTCTTGCCATTATGGAAAAAAAAATACAGAAACTGAAATTGGAGAATCCCAATTCAGCGACTGCAACTTCTAGGTCTGACCTGTACAGCGAGTGGACTCATACAAAGATAGGGAAATGGAAAGTAATCAGGAGTAATAATAATACGAAATCGTGGAAGTAAGAACGCCATATTCATCAATGTCTGTAACATTAGCAGTCCGTCACAGTTCATACTTTAAAAGAACATGCTGCATAGATATTTGTGCGTTTTTCCCCCATTCTTTCTTGACTGAAGCTAGAAAGCTCAGCAGTTTTTTCCACATTTCCTTTTTCTCTGTTGTAGTTTTCCTTGCTTCGTTCCTTGGCCAGTAGAGCTGTGAGGTCCACACAGTGGTGATCGTTTCTGTATACGATCGTTTATTTCAACCATTAGGATGGCCACATTCTTTATTTTGTGAAATTCTACTCTATGTGTAGGCCATTGTGTGCCGGTGGGAACAATGACAAACTTAAACAAAATATAAACGCTAACTAAAAAAACAAACATCATCTGAGCGCTTGATTGTTGCTTTACAATTCAGCGCATATAATCATAATAATAATAAATAATAAAATAAAACCGCACTGCCTTTCTTCCAGAATATCATATTTACACAGAACCATCGCTGAACCATATTTCTTTCATTGACCATGAACATAAAAAACTGCTTTGCCAGTTTTCAGAATCAAATCTTTTTTTTTTAATTTTCCACATGCAATACCTGTTATCCAGAGGACATTAAATCGCCCAAAGGGTAACGACCCCTAAGGAGAGGAATTTAGCAATCCCTTCCATTCCATCTCTCTACAGCATGAGTGATGTGGTCACAACCCATATCCATTGATTGCAGCCCGCTGGCTGTGTCTATCTATCCCCTGTCAGAGGAATCGCTTCCTGCTTCCAAGAAAAAAAAAGAAATAAACTACAGTTGAAGGTAACCAATCCAATTTGCGTAACTTTTATACTTTGTCTGGTGTTTTTTTCGTGGGTGGCATAATCAGACAGTTGGAAAATTGAAAGGGATTATTGAAAGAAATAATGGAAGATAGAGGAATGAAATCTTCTTTCTGATGAGCTAGTTTAGATTATAGAGCTGTTTTGGTGTTTGAAGATGAACTTTGAGGATGTATGTATGTATGTATGTATGTATGTATGTATGTATGTATGTATGTGTGTATGTGTTTATTCATTTAACGTTTGTTCACTCAGTGATATTAGATGTTTGGAAGTTGTAGTGTTGTGTGATGTGGAGTGTGGTGTGTGTGTTGTTGTGTGTGTGTGTGTTGGTTTGGGTGTTGAGTGTGTGGTGTATGTATGTGTTGTATGGTGTGTGTATGTATGTATGTATGTGTATGTATGGTGTTGGGCGCATAATGCACGTGGTTGTGCATGCACGTGCGCGTCTGCATGAATATTAGCATACTTGTTTTTTTCTGCTGCGGCAAAGTTAAAACACTTTTTACTATAATTTTTTTTTTACATTTTATCGACAGAACGACAGATTGTCTCAGAGGATCAATCTGTCATGGAGATGGATTCAGCAATCCTTTCAATTCGATCTCCACAATGACTCATGTGGCCCCAAAACCATTTCCGTTCATCACAGTCCGCTGGCTGATGATAACATCTAGTGTCTAGCTATCCCCTGATAAAATGAATAGCTTTCTGCCTCCATGCAAAAAACCCCCAAAACCCCAGTTTTGTTTTTTAGTTTGATGAATTCTATCTAACTAGTGGAACTTTATTATGTCGGATCTCCTTTATGGTGAGTGGGATTCTTTTTTTGTCTTTGATAGAAGGTTAAGAAAATGGGAAGAGATCAAAAAGAATAAAGTGAAATTGGAAGGAAAAGAGCTTCAAAGGTACACACTTATATGATTTAAATAAAAAAGGTTCTGAATCAGTTTTACGTTGAGGTTTGACTATAATGCACACCAGAAGTGTAGCAAAAACAGCAACCCCAAACCAACCAAAACTTAAAACGATAATCATACAATACGTTCAGCTCAAGTGAAAATTAAATTCTGATGACGTGTGTATGTGCGTGTGCGCGTGCGTACATACGTGTGTGTGTGCACGTGCGCACGCTCGTGTGTGTATTAGTTTGTATATGTACGTGTGCATGTATATGTGTGTGTCCTTCGGATGAGACTATAAACCGAGGCCCCGTGTGCGAACACACGCAGAATATCTTGCGCACACGTTAAATCCTGTTCCGCTTTTCGAAAGAGTAGGCCATTGTGTGCCGGTGGGAACAGATGACATGATTTACAAAACCGCATACACACGGGGACTGCATGTAAAAAAGCTTATGAGTGCTTATTCCATTATCCTCGATATAAAAGAATAAATAAATAAATAAATTTGTGTGCACGCACGTGCGTGTGTGTATATATGTGTGTGCATGCAAAAACACAAGCGCACATAATTATGTGTGTGTGTACACCTGTGAATGAACACCAACAGGCTTGTATCTATGTTGCAACAAAGTGATATCATACACAACACATTTTTATCGACAAAAACGTCACATCGCCTCAAATGAACAACCTCCCACGAAACTGGATTCACAAGCCCACTCCATCCATCTACCCTATGACTTACACGACCAGGACCATCTCCATTCCCTACAATTTAACCCTCTGGCTGAGGCATGATGACATCTGTGTCTAGCTATCCCCCTGTCAGAATAAATAGCATCCTGCCTCCGTAGACATTCACAAAGAAAAACCGGAGTTAAAGAATCCCCATCAAAGTTGTTTTTTTTTTTTTTTGGGGGGGGGGGGGGGGCTACCTCATCTTCTGTGACGTCCCGTCCTGCTGTTCCCACGCCGCTCATTTCAATCTTCCCGCCACCACAACCATACCCAGATTCGTGCTCTCATCAAACTTAGGCATCGTTCATTTCTGATTTTCTCTACACAGCGGGTGATGGTATAAAAGGTTAGGAAAATGGGAAGTGATCAAAAGAGAATAATTTGAAATTGGAAAGGGGGTTAAAAAAAAGCTTCAAAGGTGAACGCTGCTGGTGGTTAATTTTCTTTCTGGATTAAACTTGATGTTGAGGATTAGCTGTGACGCGCTCTGGAAATGTGAAAGTGTTTAAGAAGGTCTGTGGTTGACGTTCAGATTCAGAGAATGAAATTCAGATGAAGTGTGTGTGAAGGGTGTGTGTGTGTGTGTGTGTGTGTGTGTGTGTGTGTGTGTGTGTGTGTGTGTGTGTTGTGTGTGTGTGTGTTTTGCGTGCCGCGCGCGCGCACCTTTTTATTATTTATTTATTCTTTTATATCGAGGATAATGGAATAAGCACTCATGTGCATTTTTACATCCAGTCCCCGTGTGTATGCGGTTTTGTAAATTTTGTCATTTGTTCCTATCGGCACACAATGGCCTACTCTTTCGAAAAGCGGAACAGGATTTAACGTGTGCGCAAGATGTTCTGCATGCGTTCGCACACGAGGCCTCGGTTTATAGTCTCATCCGAAGACTGTGTGTGTTGTGTGTGTGTGTGTGTGTGTGTGTGTGTGTGTGTGTGTGTGTGTTTGTGTTGTGTGTGTTGTGCTGTGTGTGTGTGGGTGCGTGTGTTGTGTGTGTGTGTGTTGTGTGTGGTGTGGGGGGTGTTGTGTTTGTGTTGTGGGTGTGGAGGGGTAGGGGTTGGGGTGGAGGGTGTTGTGTGTGTGTGTGTGTGTGTGTGTGTTGTGCTTGTGGTGTGTGTGTGAGTGTGTGTGCTGTGCTGTGTGTGTACGTGCGCGTGTGCGTATGCGCGCGCACGCGCGCGTGTGTGTATTCACCCACATTCTTTGCAAACAAGGCAAGCCAGTGACTGTTTCTTGAAAGTAAAACATAACGAGAACTAACATAACAAGACGGAGAAAAATATTTTATGAAAAAAACCCGAAGGATGTAAAGCGGAATATAAGAATAGAAGCTATATCAATCTCATGAAACTGCAGTGATAATAGAAAGGCTGGATGTAAGTGGGTGTAGTTACAGGAGTTGAGATGCAACGTGAATATCAAATTGACTTTGAATTAACAATAAGATTCTGCTTCAATCCACATGTGAGTTGTGATAGGCATTGTGATTTTGATAGGCTTATTTCATTCCTTACTTTCTTGCTTTAAAATATGTATTTCTCCTTATCCTTCTGAATTTTTCTTCATTATTATTTTGCTGTAAATGTTGCTTCGGTTGCGTGTTTTCAGATTTATTTTGTTTTCGCTTAAAAACACCAAGAAAGAAGATAGGTTTTGATAAGGCTTTCTACAAACAAAAGATAGGTTTTGATAAGTCTTTCTACAAACAAACTTGTAAATAATATTGCTTATGCCATTGTTCTGAATGAGCAGTTTTTAAGCCATTGTTTTGAAATGGGTCTCCTTTCTTTTTTTTCAAAACATGTAGCGTTTTTGGTTTTAAAAAAACCCACCCAAATTGATGTCTGTATATTTTACAACGATAAAAGAAGTTGCCATCCACGACGGGGTAGCTTTTAAAATGAATGTTTTAGCTCAGAGAGTGACGACACTAGCACACAAGTACCTCTTGCCAAAGACTGGATGCCCCATCATCTAAGAGCCTCTTGCCTCACACACTACATCCACATTTCATCCCGTGAAAGCCTCTAACTCAGACTGCGTTATTGATGACCTAGCACCCTCCACAGGACACACGCATGCACGCACAACACACACACACACACACACACACATACACACACTCACACACACAGACCACCAATCCATCAAGCAAGTACCTCTTGCCTCACACTACATCCACATTTCATCCCATGAAAGCCTCTAAGCATAACTCAGACTGCATTCTTGATGACACAGCACCCTCCACAGGGAACACACACACACACATACACACACACACACACACACACCAACACCACACACACACAACACACACACACACACACACACACACACACACACACACACACACACACACACACACACACACACACACACACACACACACACACACACACACCCACACACCACACCCACGCACACACACAGACAACCCATCCATCAAGCAAGTACCTCTTGCCAAACCTGGTACCACCAGATGTATGCTTCTTGTCTAAGAGTAATGGAAAAAAGTTTGCGCGAGTAGTTTTTGTAATACAGTGGAAGTACCATCACAACTGTGTTTCCTAGTGACTTGCACCGTAAAACATATCACACACATATACACACGCACACACGCATACACGCACACACACACACACACACAAACACACACACACACACACACACACACACACACACACACACACACACACACACACACACACACACACACACACACACGCCCACACGCCCCCACACACACACATCTTGTCGAGCACCCGTTTTAGGTACCCTCACGTCACGTAAGCGGTTATTATCAAATAACACATACACCTATCACACAAGTACCTGTTCATAAAAACTTGCAGAATTTCCATCAAACAGTCGCAGCTTCACGTTAAGTGATTCTTCTCAAAGAATGAATGCAACTCTCACACAAGAGTAGCTGTTATTAAAGACTTTACAGTAGTTCCATCAAAAGTTTGTAGCTTCAGGCAAGTGATTCTTGTCCCAAAAAATGAATGGAACTCTCACACAGGAGTATCTGTTATTAAAGACTTTGCAGTAGTTCCATCACAAGTTTGTTGCTTCACCTAAGCGATTCTTGTCCAAAGAATGACATGCAACTCTCACACAGAGTACCTGTTATTAAAGACTTCACAGTAGTTCCATCAAAAATGTGTTGCTTCACCTAAGCGATATTGTCCAAAGAATGACATGCAGCCATGACACAAGAGTACCTGTTACCAAAAGACTTGCAGGAGTTCCATCAGAGATGGCTGCTGCTTTTTCTCAAAACTATGACAGACATCATCACACGGGTGCCCCCCTCCCTCCCCCCTCCCCCTTGTGGTCCCTCCGGTCCCTCCCACTCCACGTCTGCCGGGAATGGTGTGTGAAGAAAGCAGGAGGAGGACTTGAAGCGACGAGGTGAACAGTTGTTTCCACTGTCTCTAAGTATACACTACTCTCTTCTTTCTCCTCTTTATCAAACACACCAGAAGAAGTAGTGGGTAATGCTTTCACTTCTCTTCCTTCTCCTCTTTACTAAACATCAGAAAAGCAGTGGGTTATGCCTTCACTTCTTTTACTTCTCTTCATCAAGCACACCAGAAAAAGTACTGGGTTATGTCTTCAATTCTCTTACTACTCCTCTTTACTAAACACCAGAAAAAGTACTGGGTTATGCCTTCACTTCTCTCACTTCTCTTTATCAAGCACACCAGAAAAAGTACTGGGTTATGCCTTCGCTTCTCTTACTCCTCCTCTTTACTAAACACACAGAAAAAGTACTGGGTTATGCCTTCACTTCTCTCACTTCTCCTCTTTACCAAGCACACCAGAAAAGCAGTGAGTTATGCCATCGCTTCTCTCACTTCTCTTCACCAAGCACACCAGAAAAAGTACTGGGTTATGCCTTCAATTCTCTTACTTCTCCTCTTTACTAAACACCAGAAAAAGTACTGGGTTATGCCTTCAATTCTCTCACTTCTCTTCACCAAGCACACCAGAAAAAGTACTGGGTTATGCCTTCAATTCTCTTACTCCTCCTCTTTACTAAACACCAGAAAAAGTACTGGGTTATGCCTTCACTTCTCTCACTTCTCTTTACTAAACACCAGAAAAAGTACTGGGTTATGCCTTCAATTCTCTCACTTCTCTTCATCAAGCACACCAGAAAAAGTACTGGGTTATGCCTTCAATTCTCTTACTTCTCCT
>CM054147.1:37637321-37649821 GCA_028751875.1 Rapana venosa
GTGTGTGTGCGTGCGTGTGTGTGCGCGCGCGCGTGTGTGTGCGTTTGTGTGTGTGTGTAAGATGTTCTGCGCGAGTTCCCACACACGGAAATTCTGTTTATAATCTCATCCGGAGGGACTTTCGGAGGAGTGGATTCGGTACTTAATGTTAGCTCCAGAGGGGAGAAAAATCCCTATTGAACGGGCGTACTCAATGGTGGATCGAACCTGGGCTTGAACCCAGGCCACGAGATCGTGAACGCAACGCGCAATGCTCTAACCACAGGGTATCCTGTCCCCAAAATAAAAAAAACCCAACAACAACAGAAAGGAAGGAGTTGATGTTCAGAGAAAGCGAGGGAGAGAGAGAGAGAGAGAGAGAGAGAGAGAGAGAGAGAGAGAGAGAGAGAGAGAGAGAGAGAGAGAGAGAGGAGGGAGGAATAGAGAGGTAGGGAGAGAGAGAGAGAGAGAGGGAAAAGGAGAGAGAGAGAGAGAGAGAGAGAGAGAGAGAGAGAGAGAGAGAGAGAGAGGAGAGAGAGAGAGAGAGAGAGAGAGAGAGAGAGAGAGAGAGAGAGGCTTCAAATAACATCATCAAATTATTTCATCCATTTTGTTTTTGGTATTCATCGTTTACATTTTTTTCTTTGCTTTCAATACAAAGTTTCTAACAAAAAATAAATGCTTACTTGCATTGGGCTTGTGCTGTGGCTAAAGCGCAGGACACGCGCTTATCGCGTAATGGACATGAATCCATGATGATTATGATCTGTTGAGACACATTCACACATCAAATCCATTCACTACCCTATCCCCCCGCATACTTATCAAAGCACCAAATTTATAGGTTCATTGCCCTCTACCTCTCAGCACACGTACATGCAACCACCCCTCCTCCATTCTCCATCCATCTTCCATAATGACCCTCCTGTCTCAGCCCTGGCACACGAAAGCATGCAGCCCCGAAGATTGTATGAGGCACAGAGAATTAAACAGAGAGAACCACAATGGGCTCTTTAAAAGTAGCCTTGATGATGATGTTGTTATGCTCTTGTTGATGCTGCTGCTGCTGCTGCTGCTGCTATTGTTGATGTTCTTGATGATTTTGATGATGATGAAGCCGGTTGCAGAGGAAGAAGAATGCGAAGAAGAAAAAAATTGCGAAGAAGAATGCGAAAAAGAACGCAAAGAATTGCGAAGAAGTAGAAGAAGAAGAAGAAGAAAAAGAAGACAAAGAATGCAAAGAGGAAGTACAACAACAAGAAAAAGAACTCTTTTATGTCAAATTATCCTTTCAGGAAAATGAGAAGTTTTACAAAATATCAAGAAAGAACCCAAAATCCTCACAGGAGAAAAAATAAATGGAGAAAGAAAAAGTTGGAAAAGGAAGGAAGGAAGGAAGGAGAAAATAGCGAACTAGGGTCAGAGAGCAGAGAAAAGGGAGCGTGGTATGAAGAGAATATAGGAAGAGGAGGAATCAGAGAAGGGGAAGGAACAGACGAACAAAAGGAAACAAAACACGAGGATCACTGTACGTACTGCTTTAAACCAGCAACAACAGCAACACACTCCCTCATGGCAAGGTCATAAGATCTATCTATCTATCTATCTATCTATCTATCTATCTATCTATCTATCTATCTATCTACCTATCTATCCAACTATCTATCTATCTATCTATCTATCTATCTATCTATCTACCTACCTACCTAGCTATCGATCTATCGATCTATCGATCTATCTATCTATCTATCTATCTATCTATCTATCTATCTATCTATCTATCTGTCTGTCTGTCTGTCTGTCTGTCTGTCTGTCTGTCTGTCTATCTATCTATCTATCTATCTGTCTATCTATCTATCTTTCTGTCTGTCTATCTATCTATCTATCTATCTATCTATCTATATATCTATCTATCTATCTGTCTGTCTGTCTGTCCGTCTGTCTCTCTGACTGTCTGACTATCTCTGTCTGTCTGCGTCTGTCTGTCTATCTATCTATCTATCTATCTATCTATCTATCTATCTATCTATCTATCTATCTATCTATCTATCTATCTATCTATCTATCTATCTATCTATCTATCTATATGTGTGTGTGTGTGTAAGTACCTCTGACATTTCGCACACTTTGGTAGAAGCACTGAAACAGTAATCCTAAGACGATCGTTGTAGAAACATCAACCGCCACGAGCAAGAAATGTGAGGATATCTAATGGATAAAGGGGATAAAAAACAAAGAAGAAAAAAACAACCCACCTATAAGCATCTTCCAAATCTTATAAGGCCAAACAGAAAAAACGCAACAGTCTCAAATTCAATGTTACTAGCCAGACCTTTTCTCAGATTTATATCTCATGACCGTGCCCATTAGCGCGACAGAAAATGCACGTACGTTGTTCTGATGCTTTTAAGTCATTAGAGGAAGATGGGAGTTGTGAATTTGAATGGTATGTATTTTCTTTTTATGTGTGTGGCAGGTTTGTCACCTGCGCTCGGGGTTTTCTTGAGTAACAGTGTGTGTTATGAAGTGTGCAGTTTGAGATGATGATTGTTGTTCTTTTCAGTTCTTGCTACGTTTTATTTTGCTTTGTTGTTTTTGTTTGTTGTTGATTTTTGTTCTGCTAAACTTTTGCTTAAAATAACATTTTGCAGAAATGGTTTAATTTTTTTCCTGTCTGTGTGTGTTTGTCTGTGTGTCTGTCTGTGTGTCTGTCTGTGTGTGTGTGTGTCTGTCTGTCTGGCTGTGTAACTGACTGATGGAAAATCTATTTCTAATATAGACTTTTGGAGAATAAGATATCAAATAAGTATGATATCAATGGTTATGTGGTCAGTGATTTAGCAGTAACTGTCATTGTGTTCGATTGTCCTTATCATCTTTTTATTTTTATTATTTTTTTATATCGAGGATAATGGAATAAGCACTCACGTGCTTTTTTTACATCCGGTCCCCGTGTGTATACGATTTTGCAAATTCTGTGATCCGTTCCACCGGCACACAATGGCCTACTCTTACGAAAAGCGGAACAGGATTTAACATGTGCGCAAGATGTTCTGCGTGCGTTCGCACACGGGGCCTCGGTTTACAGTCTCATCCGAAGGACTTTTTGGGGAGAGTGGAGTCTGCATTGATGTTAACTCCAGAGGAAAATATCCTCATGAACGGCAATCGAAGCCGGGTCGGCAGATTGCGAGCGCAATGTTCTAACCACTAGGCTATCCCGTCTTTACATGTATCATGCCTGCAATTGTCGAGGCAGCCAAAGCACCATCTCCACTTTTCTGGGTAAGTTGACGAGCCTGTCTGACAGCTTGATATCGCCCAGTGACGGTCACTATAGCCGAGTGGTTAAGACCGTTTGGCTTTTCAATTCCTGTGGGTCCGTAAAGTCATGGGTTTGAATCTCGGCAGTGGTATCTTGGTGACTTAAGGGAGGGGATTTGTACGATATCCCAAGTCAACTTCAAGTATGGACAACAGTATAATTATGCCTTAATCCCTTTCTTGTGTATACACTTGCGGAAGATTGAATATGCACATTAACATTCCTGTAACTCAAGTCAACGTTTTGGTGGAATACGGAAACGCAAACATTCCCAGCACACAGCCCGTGCAATGAAATGAGCTGCTGCTGTTGCTGCTGCTGCTGATGCCACTGCCGCCGCCTTTGCCGCCGCCACCACCGCCACCACTACCACCACCACCGCCACCACCACCACCGCCACCACCACCACACACCCCACCACCACCCCGCCACACCACCACGCACCCACCACACCACCACCACCACCACCACCACCACCACCCTTCACCACCACCACCACCACCACCACTCACCACCACCACCACCACCACCACCACCACCACCACCACAACACCACCACCACCACACCACCACACCACCCCCCACCACCACCACCACACACCACCACCACCAACCACCACCCACCACCACCACCACCACCACCACCACCACTTGTGATTTTGCAGGAGGTCTGCCCGTTGGCCTCAGCCGGCGCATTCCGACTTTAGAGCAGCTCATTTCTTTGTACAGGTTGCATGCTGGGTATGCTTGTGTTTTCGTAACTCAACCAACCGCTGCCGTAAATTATGGGATCTTTAACGTGCATATTTTGATCTTCTACATGTGTATAAACTGGAAGGGAACTAAGGTACTGACAGATCTACACATAAAGTTGACCAGGGAGATCGTAAAAATCCCCAACTTTAAGTCACTAGATGCCACAGCCGAGATTCGAACCCATGACTTAATTGACCCACGGGATTGAAGGCGAACTGGTTTTAATAACCACTCGGCTAAAGCATTTGTCGGAAGCGACTGTAAACTGAGGTCCCGTGTACAACCGCATGCAGACCATCTTGTGCACATTTATAAAAGCCATTCTGCCTTTTGAAGTAAAATAATAGAAAAACAGGGTTCACTCTAATGTTTAGACATCATCCCCGAAGTCAGAATGCGGCTACCTAAATGGCGAGCATGGACGGTCTCATACACAAAATCTCACCATTTGGTGGAGCATTGGAGCTGTAGCCGAGAAATGGAAAAAAACACCAACAACTGGAACACTGTCTGAAGTCTTTTTTTTCAGCTCTTAAATTTCTATGGGGTCTACGAAGAAGATAGCGGGTGTCTGATGGTAGCATCTCATTACCAACGCTCGGATTTCTCTTGATACTTAAGTCTGTGTTTTTGAAATCCCAGGAGAACAGCCTCAGATAACGTGTCTAGCCAAATCATTTTAGTGTCTAGAAAGAGCTAGGGACTAGGTGATTCATCGTTAGGTTCCTCGCTAGTTTTACAATCTTTTTTTTCTAGTAAAAGTCACATTCATTCCTACCTCTGCCTGACCTATTGTTTCTTATATTGATAGTGGAATAGTCATTGAGTTATGCTGCCACTGGAAATGTTTGTAGCAGCAAACAAACAACCCCCCCCAAAAATTAAAACAACAACACACAAACAAACCCCACCTCAACGTTGCTATAGCGCTCATCGGATGGACTATAAACAGAACTGCCGTGTGCAAATCGCAAGCAGAAACATATTGTGTACAACGAACAAGTAACATGAAGCCTTGGTTTGGGTCATTTATCACAGCTTGATGTTGCTAGAGCCAATCTTGGCCATTTAACACAGCATGATGTTTTTGTTATAGCCCCATCTTGGCCATTTATCATATGCAGCTGGAGCCAAACATGGCCATTTATCATGTTTCTAGAGCCAATCATGGCCATTTATCATGTTTCTAGAGCCAATCATGGCCATTTATCATGTTTCTAGAGCCAATCATGGCGATTTATCATGTTTCTAGAGCCAATCATGGCCATTTATCACAGCATGACGTTACTAGAGCCGATCTTGGCCATTTATCACAGCATGACGTTACTAGAGCCGATCTTGGCCATTTATCACAGCATGACGTTACTAGAGCCGATCTTGGCCATTTATCACAGCATGACGTTACTAGAGCCGATCATGGCCATTTATCACAGCATGACGTTACTAGAGCCGATCATGGCCATTTATCACAGCATGACCTTACTAGAGCCGATCATGGCCATTTATCACAGCACTGATCATTTCGCAAGAGCTTATCTCAGAACTTGACCAAGCATCACCTCGTGGATCGTGTTGCCTGGGCCTGGGCCAGTTTTAGACTAGGCCAGTCATCCATCACAGCATGGCACCGACCGTACCGCCCAGAGGCCATCTGTCAACGCAGATTGCTTTAGTCAGAGACAGCGCTCACTTTCGTAATCAGCTTTCAGATTATAAATTAAAAGCTGTAAGCTTTTATCAACCTCTCTCCCTCACACACACACACACCACACACACACACACACACACACACACACACACCACACACACACACACACACACACACACACACACACACACACACACACACACACACACACAACACACACACACACACACACACACACACACACACACACACACACACACACACACACACACACACACACACACCCAAAATACCCACCCCACCCCCAAACCAAAAGGGAAGTTCAGAAACCTCAGTCTTAGACTGGGGACAATGTTTGGTCAGGTTTTGCTGTGTGGCAGCTGGATATCTCAATCAGAACATCATAGAAGATAAAGAAATCCTAAAACTTGACCCCACCCCCTAAAAACGCCTGTCACAGTTTTCCTGTCCTTTTTTGTCTTTTCGTTCCTCGGCTATATAAGACCTCCAAGATTCACCAAAAGTGAGATTTTGCGTACGCATCCGTCTTTGCCCATCATGAAGGTAGCTGCATTCCGACTTTGGGGATGATGTCTAAACACGATACCAGGGTGCGTGCGTTTTTCTTTAAAGCAAAAATTTGTCATCGGTTCGTAATGGCACGAAAAATCCTCCCCCAAAAGGGTGCCTCTGAGGTGGCTCAAACCTGGACCGTCAGATCACGAGCACAGTGTTCAGACCACAAGGTTATCCCGTCCTCTCGCGCATCCTTCAGCATAGCTTTCAACTTTCAAGGAGTCAACACTTTTCCCAAGGAAGCATCAAAACGGGCAGAAAACTCGCCAGACGCAAACGCAAACGCAATTTTATTTCACGAGGGTAATAGATTAAGTAACAAGCCTTTTTTTCATCCAGCCCTCAAAATGAAAAGAAAAGAAAAAACGCTAGGTCATGTTGGAAACAAAAAATTCTACCTACCTAACCCGCTTCATCAACTTCTTAAATGCAATGCACAGGTGAAGCCTCGTAAGCATACTTGGATTATTCTTACTTGTTGCATTTCCTCAAGGTACAATAATATCGGAAGCTGCTTGCTTCTGCGGTTCTGATTGAGAGAATACGATAAATAAACATCACGTGTCAGTGAAGTGGAAAGATTGAAAATAATGAACAGCGCGACAGGAGCGTTACAGAGGATGACATCAGTGGAAGAAATATGTTGGCTTGAGAGATAAATCCAACCAGCTAGACAATTCCAAAAAAAAAAAATCTACAAAACAGACGAGGAGACTGCTCAAGCACAGTGTATATTTCTATGGGCGAAACAGGGACTTACTTCAGCAGGAAAACTCAAGACAACCACAGGGAGCTGTCACCAGCAGGACAGCACACGACTACCGCAACATGAGTGCTCCCAAGACGCTGTGTCAGAATCAGACCGTGATGGATTGAAGGATTGGAGACCGGAGGGAGGGCAGTAAAACAAGTCGCTGACATTGCTGGCACCAAGCTCGCATTCCACCGCTCAGGGGCAGATAAGCCTCATCTGATTTCCGCTTCTCTCTTCCCCATTCATGAGTTGCATTACTCTCGTTTTTGGATGTATTTTATTTATTTATTTTATTATTTTATATCGAGGATAATGGAACAAGCACTTTTGTGCTTTTTTACCACCATTCCCCGTGTGTATGCGGTTTTGTAAATTTTTGTCATCTGTTCCAACCGGCACACAATGGCCTACTCTTACGAAAAGCGGAACAGGATTTTAACGTGTGCGCAAGATGTACTGCGTGCGTTCGCACACGGGGCCTCGGTTTATAGTCTCACTCGAAGGACTTTTGGGGAGAGTGGAGTCTGCACTGATGTTAACTCCAGGGGAAAATATCCCCTTGAACGGGAATCGATAATGTGAATGGCTGGTCTCTTCGCAAGGGTACAATATATAGACTGTTTTTATTACAAAGGTGAAACAAAATGGACTAAATAAAAACACAACACGAAATTAGAAATTCATTGAGCTAAATCAAGTACGACTGTTATGAACAAAGTGGAAACCCAATTATGCGCAATAACACACTGAACAAAATACATTACCCTAAAAAACCCCAGTGACTTCTTCTTAAGGACGTTGATCTTTCAGGACAAACAGTGCTATGACTATTGTTTTTGTCAAAATAAAACTTGAGAAGATATTCTCTGTCTGCTATATATTTTGTACATAAATGAGTTGCGTCTTGTTAATGTTGCCGTCGTCATAATATGCAAGCTTATATAAGCACAAGCTTATAATTATTATAAGCTTAAGAGACACGGACACAAATCCTAAGGACAGTTACGAAAACAAGACAAAAAATCAACATCATCAAAGACAGCAAACCTTTTGCGCTTGCATCAATATATAAACTGCTACAAAAATCCTCAGAATACGGAGTATGAGAAATCCACAAACGTTGTTTTTCTTCTATCGCAGTTGTCTGTCTTGAAAAAAGGATTACTTTTTGAAGTTGGTAAAACAATAAGTTTGAAGTAGTGTCTACTTTGACAGGTGTTTGATTTGCCCTTTTTATGTTGTGTGTAGGGTTTCTTCAGACATTGTTTACATTATTATTCCCGCCATACTGTCTTTATTTCAGTGAAACCATTTATGTCGTTGTAGCTTATCGCTTTGAGCTTCTTTATGATAAATTGTTATGCGTTTCTGCTTACATAACATTCGAAAATGGATGAAAGGACCTCTTTAAAAAAAATCCAGAACGTGACAGAGCAAGGAGGGAGATTCCAGTGCTACGATGCCAATCATTTTTTTTTCTTTTTGAAGTAAGAGAGAAAAACAAGGCAAAGCACTCTCGATTTTCTGCTTCACTTTTCCCTACTGTGGCTTAAAAATAAATTTTTTAAAATAAAGTTCAAGGGAGTGGTCTGTAACAGAGTAAACCCAGATGTTGCCAGATTAAAAACAAACTATCCGTTCTTCCACGACAGCAACATGTTTCATGTAGGAATTCTTTATTTGTAAAAAAAACGTGATTCAATTTCAGCAAAATGAAAGGTGTTTATTTGAACATGTCCCCTATGCTTTTAAGAACAGTTTAGGTTATTTTGTAATCTGGAAATGGTTGGAGTTCTTCTCTTTTTTCTTTTCATTCTTTATTTCTCATTCCCAGGTTCATCACTGGTGACAATTTTCGAATACAACCGTTTGCCCACCATTATGGCAGTACTATTTTGAATTCCGGAATAGGGTTATTCTGAGACCAACTATTCAAAGTCAATATCAAAGTCAAAGTCAAAAACACTATAATCATCCCATCAAGGACAATTACAATACTGACTGGCACAGTCATGATCTCGAAAGACACATAAAAGCTACATTTCATTCAATCTAGCAATTCGATCATGGTTTTTGAACCAAACTAAGGGAAAATGAAGAGGCAAATCAGTCAGAGTTTCTTTCTGAGAACAAAGAAAAAATCAGAAAAAAATAATAGAGGAAAACAAAGTAGATAGTCTTATCTTGCACAAATCAGTTAGTAAAAGCTAAGGAGCGACCAAAAATTTATCCTAAAAAAGTAGTTAAATAAAAACAAACAAAAATGTGCGGGTACTTCCTTCCTTCTCTTGGCGCTGTTTTCTGCTAGCCAATGTTCAGGTAATGGTCTGAAACTATTCTTCTGTCCTGCCCGCGCTCAGAGCAGAGAGCGAGAGAGAGAGAGAGAGAGAGAAGAGAGAGAGAGAGAGAGAGAGAGAGAGAGAGAGAGAGAGAGAAGGAGAGAGAGAGAGAGAGAGAGAGCTGTCAGACGAAAAGCAGATGGTGTAATATGCTATGTTCTTGATACGTTGAACGTATGTGAGGATTCTGACAGCTGATGTCAATGCTGATGAAATGTTATCTGCTCTTGAAAATTGGAATCTTGTTGTTTGTGTTCCTTTGTTGTGTTCTTTCTTTTTCAGCATCTTTTTCTTCGTTGTAGGTTTAAAAAAATATTTTCTCTTTTATCCCCTACCACCTACCACCCCAATGTTCTGGTGCCTCCATTCCTTTTACATTTTTTCTTTTTTTTGTTGTTTTTCACCATTTTTCTTACTCTAAAATACTTTATATAGAATTGTCTGTTTTTTAGAACTATTTTCCCCCCTTCTGTTTCATTTTTTTTCCCTTTTTCACTGTTTTCTTTCATACTCTAAAAACGATTTCTATAGAATCGTTCTGTTTTTAGAAATGTTTTTCCCTTATTTTAGCTTTCCATCATTTTCGTTTTAAACAATTATTTCTTTCACACTCTGGGAATAGATTAGATTTTAGACATTACATAACGATGATAAAAGACACTTTGTGGCCGACTTGTTAAAATGTATGTACACCTAGAGCTGCAATAAAATTCTCTCTCTTGTTGCTTTTTTGTTATTTTTTGTTTTTGTTTTAAAAAATATACTTAGAGCTGTAATGAAATTTTCTCTGTTGTCACTTTTGTTGCTGTTCTTTTTGTTTTTGCTTTCTTTTTCGCTGAATTTCTCATTTCCAGATTTAAAAAGCCCGGTAGAAACTGAAAACAATACTCCACTCCTGATCAAGAGTGCTTGTCAAATCCATGTTGGCCAATAGCATTGTAGAATGAATTCTATGGTCCCTTCTTACATCTTTCACTATACGTCGTGTTGTTGTTGTTGTTGTTGTTGCTTTTGTTGTTGTTGTTGCTGTTGTCGTTGTTGTTGTTGTTGTTATTCTTGTTCTTCTTGTTGTTATTGTTGTTTTTGTTCTTCTTGTTCTTGTTCTTCTTGTTCTTGTTTCTTGTTCTATTGTTCTTTTCTTGTTCTTCTTGTTCTTCTTTTCTTCTTCTTCTTCTTCTTCCTCCCCTCCTTCTCCTCCTCCTCGTCCACGTCCTCCTCCTCCCCTTTCTTCTCCTCCTCCTCCTCCCCTACTCCTCCTCTACATCCATTCCTCTGCTTCATGGCTCACTCCCCCCCCCCCACCTCTGTACGTTTCGTCCTCATAGGCACATCCATCTTCCCCATCATACATATTGCTCCACCTCCTTTTTTCACCTGTGTATGCAGAATAACCAATATTCTTCAGGCCAATCGAAAACTGCACTCATCCTCTCCAACAAATCACTTTTTGTCATTTTCCTCTCACCGCAAGTTTTGCAGCCACATAACCACATTTCCATCGACCTAGAGCCAAAAAAGCAACAAAAAAGCTGTGTGTGTATGTGTGTGTGTGTGTGTGTGTGTGTGTGTGTGTTGTGTGAGGAATGAGAGAGGGAGAGAGAGAGAGAGAGAGAGAGAGAGAGAGGAGAGAGAGAGAGAGAGAGAGAGAGAGAGAGAGAGAGGAGAGAGAGAGAGAGAGGAGAGAGAGAAGAGAGAGAGAGGAGAGAGAGAGAGAGAACGATAACGAAAATTTATTGCCGTTTAGCTGATAAGCTCATTCAGCAACGAAGCGTCGCAGTGCGACGCAATGACATGACATGGATCCACGGCATTGATCTTCGTAATGTACAGCCAATCACGAAACTCTTTACTGTCCAGATTTGTTACGACATTCCCAGCCTTTCTTGTGCCAAGTCTCTGCTACACACACTGTCAGCCAAGGTAGAACTGCAGGAGATCACCAAGAGTGGTCAAATCCCGTGAGGGACGAGCTACAGTCTCCCTGTGTAGTGTGTCCTGGATTCGCTTCCCTTTCTGCAAACTGGCGAGTTTGACACGTTCCTCTTTTAACGTGTTTCTGTTTTGCTGTTTGACAAACCAGTACACACATTCTGATTCAGTGTCTGATTTGCCTGCGTATTGGATCACAATGTCATCAGACTCGCATGTCACAAAATATTTACCATCTGAATGATGGAGGACAGTTTTTCTAAAGTTTTTATTTCTGTGGCTGCCTCTCAGTCCTCTCTGGAGAGATCTGTCAGTCAAAGTAACACGATACGTGTGACAATCGTGCGTTGAATTCACTAACAATATTATCAATCCTTGTTTAATAGTCCTCCTCAGGCTGTACAACACACACAGCACCACAGTCAGACACACCTGGAGGTTCCATATCAACTGATGATGGCAACACAGCTGATGTTTTCTTGTTGCTTTTGTGTATGTGTACTGTTAGCATGTTTATTTCATGTGTGTCTGCACATAGGCCTACTGCACTTGGATGTTCCACAACACTGTCAGGGAGATTCGAGACACTGAACACTCAGCCACTGTTACACACAACACCTGCCTGCTTCTCTTTAAGTTTTCGGAAACGCTCCTGGTCACAGCGAATTTGGGAGAAAGGTTTTTTCCCGTAGTACTACACTTGCCTGTTACGATTCACTGTAGGATCCGCCATGTTTGTTGGCAGACAAAAACCATATTGTTCCTCTCCCCTGCCACCTTCCAGCTGGAGACTGCATTATCAGTCAGCAGGGCGCTTAACGTTTTCTGCACAGTCGCTGGAAGTCCAGTAACTGGCATTTTCAGACAGAATTGCAAGTTTTCCTGCAGCTCTCTGAAAAAGTATGCCCTGTTGCTTCGCGTCACGTCACGAGTAAGCAAATGAGCGAGCAGCAATACAGAGGGAGACAATGACAATGACAATGACAATGACAAATTCTTTTATTTCGAGGATAATGAATAAGCACACATGTGCTTTTTTACATCCAGTCCCCGCCCGTTAGGGATACATCTTAATAATAATAACCCAATACTTATACAGGAGAGAGAGAGAGAGAGAGAGAGAGAGAGAGAGAGAGAGAGAGAGAGAGAGAGAGAGAGACAGACAGACAGACACAGACAGACAGAGAGAGAGAG
>CM054147.1:37654821-37679821 GCA_028751875.1 Rapana venosa
AGGATCGGACAGAATAAGGAGAATCATATTTGTTTGAGCTTCAGTGCTGATCCATTTCTTTCTCCACCCCTCCTCCCTTCCACACATTAACAAACAAATATATATAATAATAATAATGATAATAATAATAATAATGATAATAATAAATGGAATTTGTAAAGCGATTTATCTTGCAAAGACAAATCAGAGCGCATACATACATGCTCACCCAGGGGAGTGAACGAAACCCCCTATAGGCAGAAATGAATAGACAAGAAAACAGGTCAATCGATCAATCAATCAAGCAATCAATCAATCAATCAATCAATCAACCAATCAATCAATCAATCAATCAATCAGTCAGTCATTCAGCCAGTCAATCAATCAGTCAGTAAGTCATTTAGCCAGTCAATCAATCAATCAGTCCATCCATCCATCCATCCATCCATCCATCCATCCATCCATCCATCCATCCATCCATCCATCCATCCATCCATCCATCCATCCATCCATCTATCCATCCATCCATCCATCCATCTATCCATCAATCAATTAATCAGTCAGGTCGAGTTGAACCGGCTGTAGCTTATTCCTCATCAGGTAAACTGTGGATGCTGGGTATGCTTGTGTTTCTGTATAATTCATCAAACTTTAATTGTTGACATGAAATGCAGGATGGTTAATGTGCGCAGTTGATCTTCTTCATATAAATAAACACAAAAGAAATCAAGGCACTTTCAGGTCTGTACTTTAAATCGACCCGGGAGACTGTGAAAATTTCTACATCTAGTTCAAAAGACGCGTGTACCGAGGTTTCAACCCAGGATTTTATGATCCACAAGATGACAATCAAATGTTTTCTCTACTCAGCCATAACGTCTGTTATCTAAAAACATAACTACTTAGAAGGTAACTAAAATACCTCTACAGGACATCTTCTTCATCATGCTTTGGTTTTTCAGCTAAAAGCTCCTAGACAATGTTCTGAAATTGTTCATTTCCCGTGACCTCAGAGTAGATGAAAAGCCTTCGGGTGACAGGCAGAATGACCGCGTATGCTTTATTGTGAATGCACTGGAAATATCCATGCTTTCTAGACGCTGAATTGGCTGTTGTTGAAAGGTAAGTACTCTGAAAACTTAAATCGCGTTGCCAATGTTCCTTTGCTTTTTGTTTCTTTATTCTTTCCTTGTCTTTTTGTGCTATTACCACTAAAAGAAAACTCGTTTTTCTGTCTTTGCTTATTTGTTTGCCTTTTTATGTCTTTTTTCCCTTCTTGTTCTTGATTGCCCTGTCCCTTTATCTGTCATTCTTGCACCTAAAAACAGGTTAGACATGATCGTGCGTTTCTCAAGATGTTTTATTCTTTTTATCTTTTTTCTTTATTTCTTTCTTATATTTTCCTCTAACCTTATTTGGTGCAGCTAAATTATAGTCATTTGAACAGCTCGAGGATGCTGGAAGCAACATGGCGGAGGTGTTGAAATATACGTACACATAAAATGTTACGACGGAAGAGTTACAGTTCCTTTCCTTGTTCTCGCTTTGTTTTTAATTTACCTTTTCTTAAAAAAACACAACTCTTTCTTTTCTCCCCTTTCTTTCCGGTTGTTTTGGTCTTCTTCCTTCTAAATTTCTGTGGTCATATATATATTTTTTCCCTCTTCACTTCTATGATTGTCTTTCGCTGGAAAGAAGTTGCTAGTATTGGAATGTATCTTAGGTGGGAATGTTCTTTACGCTTGCGAGGGTGTTAGATGTGTACAGTAAGAGGAAGAATGTATTTTTGGAGGAATGTTCTTTACGCTTGCGAGGGTGTTAGATGTGTACAGTAAGAGGAAGAATGTATTTTTGGAGGAATGTTCTTTACGCTTGCGAGGGTGTTAGATGTGTACAGTAAGAGGAAGGATAGAGTTTGATGGACGTGCAGTACACTCTCTGTCAGCACCTTCAGAACGGTTCAACACACAGATATCCATTCTTCTCCAACTTCTTTGGACTTTTCGGGGAGAAAGTCATCTTTGCTTATGCCAGCTACAGTGACACGAAGGGAAGTTAATAGACAGTGGAGGACACTGAACTTATTCACTGCTGTCACATGGACGAGCCTTTGCCCCCTAAGTTGATTTCGTGTTGTATACAGTCTGGTCAAACCTGCTACGACCGTATCGTGGTTAGTCAATGAACGAAGCTGAAATAAAGTGTGTTAAAAGTGTGTCGATCTTCTTAAATGTTAAGTTTTGTCAGTTTGCGGATACACATGGGTTTTGTCTGTTATGGAATTTTGTAAGACAAAGTAAGTTTGATAGTGATGATAATGATATATGAAACTTATATAGCACTATATATTGTAAATAAAAAACCTAAACCAAAGCGTTTGAATTCAACCTATTCTTACACATGCAACCAATCATGAATAGTTTCACCATTAATTCAAGATTAGGTTACATTGAAGATAATAATATGCGGTTTTGCTTACTTCTCTACATTTTAACTGAAAATGAAAAAAATACACGAAAAAGAACTATTTACAGTTAATGAGAGTGCTTGCAGTTTTCCAGTCTTAGCATGAAAGGTGTGTATTCATACTTGTGCACGCGCATGCGTGAATGTAATCATGCATGTACTATGAAAAAGTGTGTGTGTATGTGTGTGTGCGTGCGTGCGTGCGTGCGTGTGTGTGTGTGTGTTGTGTGTTGTGTGTGTGTGTGTTGTGTGTGTGTGTGTGTGTATGTGTGTGTGTGTGTGCGCAGGCGTGATAACGAATTTTGTAGAAAATACGGCGTTTCGTTTTTTTAAAATTCTTTAACCTGTTTGTCTCTCTTTTTATGTTTTTTTTCTTGAAGTTTCCCTTGAGTTTTTGGGAGTAGTTCTATTTGATCAATTGCCCGGTTGGCTGGTTATTGAGGCTGCCACCCAGCTAGACGATTAGCTAGCCAGCCAACCAACAAGCTAGCTCACCTTTTTCTTCTCGATTTTAACCTATTTTTGTTCGTCTCTTTCTTCTCTTTAAGTCTGTTTCTTCTTGTTCTTCTTGTTCTTCTTGTTCAGCTTCTTCTTTTTTTTCTTCTTGTTCTTCTTGTTCTTCTTGTTCTTCTTGTTCTTCTTGTTCTTGTTCTTGTTCTTCTTCTTCTCCTCCTCTCCTCCTCCTCTCCCTTTTCCTCCTCCTCCTTCTCTCCCTTTTCCTCCTCCTCCTTCTCCTCCTCTCCTCCTCTTCTTCTTCTTCTTCTTCTTCTTCTTCTTTTCTTCTTCTTCTTCTTCTTCTTCGCAATTCTTCTTCTTCTTCTTCTTCTTCTTCCTCTTCCTCTTCTTCTTCTCTTCTTCTTCTTCTTCTTCTTCTTCTTCTTCTTCTTCTTCTTCTTCTTCTTCTGTCTTTGACTCTTTCACGATTAGCAGGTGTCCACAGCTGCAGCTTGGAATAAATGTATTTTTCCTCCTGAGTCATTTGCCTGATGTTTTGTTTCACAAACCAAAAGTAATATGCAAGGTTGTAAGTATCATCTGTCCATGTAAACTGAAAAATCATGTCTTCACTTTCATAAATGATAGTGTCAGGTGTTTCATCAGAGGTATACGCATGAAGAAAGTCGTCGTTTCTAGAAATGTCCTTATAGTTCTCTGCAGGGATCTGTTTCTCAGCCCACCCACATAGTTCTTTATAGTTCCTCCACTGTAGCCTGCATCCAGAATCTCATCTAAATATTCGTCACAGTCCTCCTTTTCGATCCTAACGTCAGGTACAGGCACGTCAACCAGGTCAATTCCACTTTGTCGTTGTTCAGCTACTGTGTCAGCTGCCAACACCATGACAGCACCTGACGCTCGGTGATAGGATAATCACGTGCGGGTAGCAGCAATTGCTGTGGTGTGATGTTTGGAGAGGAGGGGTTGTTGGTGCATGAGACAGACTGGGTGATGGGGGCATTAGCAAAACAAACTTGGGGAAGTTTGGAATGGGAACAATGCACTTGCCTTTTCCTCTTGCCTTTCCTGTATCTGTCTCCTCTCCTCTACCCGCCTCCTCTCCTCTGCCCGCCTCCTCTCCTCTGCCAGTCTCCTCTCCTCTGTCCTTCTTTTGTCCCTGTTGGTCTGACTGGGCGGCTTTCTGCCGAAGTACGCAGGTGTTTGTTGACCCACCATGTTCCCATCACTGGAGCCAGCCTTCAATCGCAACACAACAGTTGTTTTCTCGCCCTCTCCACAGACCTTCCATGAGGTGATTCAGTGTTGTTGCAGCAGGGCACCTAGCGTCACTTCCAGCGTTGTTGGCAACCCGACAACAGGCGTGGTTCTAGTTTATTTGGCTATTTACACACAAAATTCACGAAGCAAAATTTCAACCTGCCTATATCCAAGGGAGATCACCGACACAGACCAAGAGACAGACAGAGAGAGTGAGGATGAGAGAGAGAGAGAGAGAAGAGAGAGAGAGAGAGAGAGACAGAGAGACATAGAGACAGAGAGAGACAGGAACAGAGATAGAGAGAGAGAGAGAGAGAGAGAGAGAGAGAGAGAGAGAGAGACAGACAGACAGACAGACAGAGAGACAGAGAGGCAGAGAGACAGAGAGAGACAGAGACAGGGACAGAGAGAGAGAGAGATGTGAGCACACAGAAGAATTAGAAGCCGTCTTCTTTTGTTTTTGGGTGTTCGTTTATCTGCTTTGTTCATTCGGTTTTTCTTGTTCGTTCGTTCGTTTGTATTTTTAAACTGAACCAGATACGGGCCAATGGCAGTTTTATGGGTGTAAAAAGGAACAGGTAAAATGAAAGTACGAGAAAAAAAAGTGTGTTGATGTGCTCTACTTTGGTTTTTTAAAATATATATTATTTAAAGTTGAGAAGACAAAAACAAGTTGAGTTAATGTTCGACCTTTGTTTATAGGTTCTTGGATGCATTGGACACTTGTGTTTTCGGATGGTCTCCCTTCTGTCTGTTGTCTTTCTGTCTGTTTTTCAATTTTTTTTTATTGATCATATCTGTTCTCGATTATCTCCATCTTGTCTGTTAGTTGTCTTCTGTGTGCCTCCTCTGTCTGTTCTGTCTATTTGTGTGTGTGTGTGTTGTCTGCTGTTTCACACTGTAATGTTTCAAGAATATAGTGTTGCTGATTATCTTTCTTTCTTTAATTCTTCTCTTCTGTTCTTTCTTTCTTTCTTTCTTTCTTTCTGTCCGTCTGTCTGTCTTTGTAACGGGTTGTATGGCCTATGCAATTAAATTCTTGAGTTCTTGTGTTGATTTCTTTCTTTCTTTCTTTCCTTCTTTCTTTCTTTCTTTCTTTCTTTCTTTCTTTCTTCCTTCTTCTTCTGGTTGTATGCCCTGTCTGTCTGTCTATCTTTCTTCTGTCTTTCTTTCTTTCTTTATTCTTTCTTTCTGTCTGTCTATCTTCTGTCTCTCTTACTGTCTGTTTGTCTGATCTTTCTTTTGTTTTTGCTCGCTGTATTGGCCTTCTACTGAATCAAGCTGTCCAGGTTTTTACTCGTTATTGGCCTTCTACTGAAATCAAGCTGTCCAAGAGTTTTTCACGTTAGTGCTGATGCACAGAAGGAACACCACACAAGTGCACCTCCTGGTTTGCTTAGCATGACAAAATAATGAGGACATTTGCTGGAAGCGCAAAGAACTAGCTCTGAGAACGGATTCATTTTCCTATCTGTATTTTTAAAAAAGTCCTTGAAGAATTTGTCACCTGCGAAGTTACCTCTGCATCCCCACACCCTTACCCACCTCCAGCCTGCTACTAAAATCGTTGTTTTTTTGGTTTACTTTAATAGACATGATAATCATAAAATAAATAGAAATGAATGAAATGAAATATCCCTGAAAGTAATATATGCTCCAGGCATGCTCGTGTTTGTGTCTATCAATTTTCAGTATTCATACATACATTATAGATTCCTGTCTTTACATAAGTAAGTTTTTGAACCCCCCCCCCTCCCCCAAGGAAACCAGATTTGGAGATGTACTAAAACAAAAAAATAGGTTTATTTTAAACGTGTGTGCTTTTTTTCTGGTTGAAACGTTGCCCCTAGTAAACAGAAATGTTCATGTTTACACACACACACACACACACACACACACACACACACACACACACACACACACACACACACACACACACACACACACACACACACACACACACACACACCACACACACACACACACACACACACACACACACACACACGTGCATACACATACAGAGAGAGAGACACAGAGAGAGAGAGAGAGAGAGAGAGAGAGAGAGAGAGAGAGAGAGAGAGGAGACAGACAGACAGAGATAGAGACATAGACACACAGACACACACACACACACACAGACACACTCACAGAACACTTTTCCCCATCCTCTACCCCACCCTAACCTCCTATATCACACTCACGTTTCTTTTCTCTAATTAATCACCCCTTAATTGCCAGCCCCATTACGATGTATACATTACATACCCTTTGACGAAGTGGAGGAACGTAAAAAGCGTCAGAAATGGGAGACTTTGTAGGTCAAGGGAAGAGTCGAGAGGACAGTAGCAAACGAGGTAGAGTTGGTGAGGGTTTAGAGTAGATGAAGGTGGAGAGTGGTGAGGTGGGGGGCGGGAGGGGTGGGGGAGGTTAGAAGGGAGGGAGGGAGGGAGAGAAGAAAGGGGGTGTTGGGGCTAATTGGTAGGCCGATGTAGTAGTCTCTTGTCAATCATCATTTGTTTAGATAATGGTGGTGCGGGTGGTGGTTGGGGCTGGGGGTGGGGGTGGGGGTGTGTCTGGCATTTTTCTTTATAAATGTTTGCTTCAGCCTCTGCCCCCTTTTCTCTTTCGTCTTAAACTTTCTGTTAGTTCTTCAAAGCTGGATAGATCAGGCAGAGTGTGGAGAATTGTGTGTTGAGGTTAAAGATTGGTAAACACGCACATAGGCACACATGTGCGAACACGCACAGACGCACAGACACATGTACACACACATGTCTATGTATGTATGTATGTGTGTGTGCATGTATGTATGTATGTATGATGGACTAACTAACTAGCAGACTACCTACCTAACTAAACTTCTATCAACTGCCCCCCTCCCTCCCTTCCCCACCCCTGGGCCCTAACCGCAAACATTCTCCTCTCTTCTTCTCCTGTCCTCTTTTTCGGCCCTGGTGTGAGCCACATAACGACATTTCCATTAATGATCTTCATGCAGAGAAATCTGAGAGCGACAGCGAAAGACAGAGAGAGAGAGAGACAGAGAGAGAGAGAGAGAGAGAGAGAGAGAGAGAGAGAAGAGAAAAGGAGAGAGAAGAGAGAGAGAGAAGAGAGAGAGAAGAGAGGAGAGAAGAGAGAGAGAAAGAGAGAGAGAGAGAGAGTGAGAGAGAGAGTAGAGAGAGAGAGGAAGAGAGAGAGAGGGAGAGAGAGAGTGAGAGAGAGAGAGAGAGAGAGAAGGAGAGGAGAGCAGAGAGAGGACAGAGAGAGAGAGAAGGAGAGAGAGGAGAAGAGAGAGAGAGACAGACAGAGATAGAGAGAGTGAGTGAGAGAGGAGAAGAGAGAAAGACAGAGAGAGAGAGAGAGAGAGAGAGAGAGAGAGAGAGAGAGAAGAGAGAGAGAGAGAGAGAGAGAGAGAGAGAGAGAGAGAGAGAGAGAGAGGGACCGTACTGAGGGGTAGGAGAGGGCGGAAAATGGTCAGGCAACATGAGGATGCTTGTGGTGACTGGTTAGGGGGTAGGGGAGGGGGAAAAGGGGGAGGAGGAGGAGGAGGGGAAGATCTGAGCCAAATAATTATGATGAAGGCAGAGCCAGAGATATATAATTATACAATATTGATTTCCGTTAAGTGGCTTGACGTTTTGCTTATTGGATATTTTGGGGTTTTGTCTAGGAGTGAACATGTTGAATGGAATTTTGAGAGTTGTGTGAGTTTGAGTTCCAGGTTTGTGGAAAAAGACCAAAATACATACAGGAAGAAATGCAAAAAACCATACAGGAAGAAAAAAACCAAACCCCCAAAACATACAGGAAGAAAAGATTAAAGAAGCTGTTAAACAGTCACGTAGTTAATGTACAAATGAAGATGCATTTAAAATGTCACCGTGACTGGGAAGTGTGTAGAATTAACATAAAATGCTTGTTGTACTTCATAAACACAAACAACCCTCCCTCCATGTATGTGTATGTTTGAAAATTGTTATCTTTGCTTGTTAGCTTCTATTCGTTCATTCATTTTCGGTTTGTTTGTTTGTTTCTTCTCTCTCTCTCTCTCTCTCTCTCTCGCTCGCTCTCTCTCTCTCTGTCTCTCTGTGCGTGCGTGTGCGCGCGCGCGCGCGCGTGTGTGTGTGTGTGTGTGTGAGTGTGTGTGTATTTCTTTCTTTCTTCCTTCCTTCCTTCCTCCCTTCCTTCCTTATTTCCTTCCTTCCTTTCTTCTTCCTTCCTTCCCTTTCTTTCTTTCTTTCTTTCTTTCTTTCTTTCTTTCTTTCTTTCTTTCTTTCTTTCGTTCTGTGTGTGTTGGGTGTGTGAGTTGTGTGTGTATGTATTATCATAACTTTTAAGTTTCAGCTTTTTTTTCAGTGAAAATTTTCTCTCTCTCTCATACTATCCACTAAATCACTCTGACATGTTCTCCTATTCCACCCTAAATTGTCAGCTTCTTCATATAAAACTATTTTTCTATAAAACAAATTAAAAGCAGAACAAAATCAGACTGCGTGAGTGGAGGAGGAGTAGAACGATGTACCCCATAGAACATACACCAGGGGTGACAGGAGCATAACAGTTTGGTAGTGATGATGGAGGTTGTGGTTGTGGTGGTGATGGTGTTAGTGGCAGGGGTGGGGGGTAGGGTATGGGTGGCAGTGGTGGTAGAATGAATACAATATAAAGCCAGACAAGGTGGGCTGTAAATTAGGATTCCTTTAGACAATGTTAAGGGGACGGAATAGCTCAGTGTGGTCAGAGCACTGTGTGTGTGTGTGTGTGTGTGTGTGTGTGTGTGTGAACTCAAGTTAAGTCAAATTTTTATTTCCAGATGGTACATTGAATAAGCAATGCATTTGTTTTTTTTCATCAAGCCATCTATCTAGAAACAAAAAACTTGATCAATATTATCTAACTACATCATTACCATAACCAATAATAATAGGACTTAATCCATGTGTGTGACTAGGTGCGTGCGTGCGTGCCTGTGTGTGTACGTGTGCGTGTGCGTGTTTGTGATATAATTTTCTTTCGAGACATGTACATGACATATGTGATTTGAAAAAAAAAGTGGGGGTTGTGGCTTCAATGAGGTGAAAAAGAGAAAAAAGCAAGTACATTTGCAGTGTGATGAGAGAGAGAGAGAGAGAGAGAGAGAGAGAGAGAGAGAGAGAGAGAGAGAGAGAGAGGAGAGAGAGAGAGAGAGAGAGAGAGAGGAGAGAGAGAGAGAGAGAGAGAGAGAGAGAGAGAGAGAGAGAGAGAAATACAGACAGACAGACAGGAACCACAGTAGCTTGTGTTTGTAATAAATCACTCACAACTAATGTCATTACTTCCTCTTTGTCAGCAAGTACATGCTATAACTATGAGCTCAGATAAATCAGTATTTTGTTTGTTACCTAAGGTGACTACTCAGTTAAAATACAAAATAAATTTTTATTGGTTTACGATTGATACTTCCCTACCGATTGTCCACATAATTATGGACAGCCAGTTAAGTGCGCTTTTCCTTACACAGCACTCCCCGGCAGGGAATGTTATATATATATATGCATCATAGCAGAAAAGCACTCATACATATACACACAAACACACACACGTCATCTAAACAAACCCCGCTTTTTTTTCACGAAGAATAAAAATTTTCCCCATACTACGTATATGCCAGATCAGACAGATGCATTTTTTTTGTTTATTGAGACATGGGGGAGGGGGGGGGGGGGGAGAAGGGGGAAAAGGGGAGGGAATGGAAGCGGGGTCAGAAAGTGGGCCCTAGTTCATCCTATACTTAGCTTCCGAGAAAGGATCCCTCTATAAAACAACAACAACAACAACAACAACAACAACAAAGACTAAGTGGGAGCTTGCAGGCCAACCGAATTCAAGAGACATTCATGCCTTTTTGTTTGTCGAGTGTGTCACACTTACTTTGCCATCCCCCCCCCCCCCCCCCCCCCCCCAAAAAAAAAATTACAAAGGATACCTGACAGTGCTAGTGTTTGAGAAGGTTTTGCTTCCTTTTTTCTGGGTTTGATAATATAGTGCATGTCGCCAGATTAAAAGTTATTATTGTTATTTTGTATTATGGGGGGGGGGGGGTTAAATTCAATCTCATAAATGATACAATGAATACGTGGCCTAGATTTTTATTATTATTATTATGAATGATTGAATTAAACATAACTGTTAGTTGAAAAACGGTAAAGGACTTTTAACAAATAACTGCCCCCCCGGGGGCACTTCCCTGAACCCCCCCCCCCCCGAACCCCCCCCCTCCCCCTGAACCCCACCCCCCCCTAATCCCCAACAACAACCAAAACCTAATCCAAGCAAGCAAGCAACTAACCAACCAACCATTATTATTAAATAGCACTTAGTCTAGGTTGTGTGCACCTGCAAAGTGCAAATGTACTGGGAAAGATGAGTTGCATAACCAACCAACCAACTCAAACCAACCAGCCAACCAACCAACCAACCAACCCAAACCAACCAACCAACCAACCAACCCAAACCAACCAGCCAACCAACCAACCAACCAACACAAACCAACCAGCCAACCAACCAACCAACACAAACCAACCAGCCAACCAACCAAGCCAAACCAACCAGCCAACCAACCAATCAACCAACTCAAACCAACCAGCCACCAATCAACCAGCCAACCAACCCAAACCAACCAGCCAACCAACCAAGCCAAAGCAACCAGCCAAAGCAACCAACCACATAAAAAGACTAAAATAATTAGTACTTAGGCTAGGGTTGTGTGCACCTGCATAGTGCACATGTACCGGGAAAGGTGATTTGCATCCTTTACGTAAGGAGCACGTGAATCCGAAAGGGCAAAGGCACACACACTATGATGCACTATGATGGGCTGTATATAAGTGCAATGGTCCCCATGACCTTTCTTTGTGATGTAGTATAGCAGACAGAACTTATGCTGGTCACGCAATGCTTACTGCATAGGCTGTATTGGGAAACTTCTGATTTATGAAGCCATCCAAGTTCTAGTTTTGGGCTTTCTATCTATCTATCTATCTATCTATCTATCTATCTATCTATCTATCTATCTATCTATCTATCTATCTATCTATCTATCTATCTATCTATCTATCTATCTATCTATCTATCTATCTATCTATCTGTCTGTCTGTCTGTATGTCTGTCTGCCTGTCTGTCCGTCCGTCCGTCCGTCCGTCCGTCTATCTATCTATCTATCTATTTATCTATCTATCTATCTATCTATCTATCTATCTATCTATCTATCTATCTATCTATCTATCTATCTATCTATCTATCTATCTATCTATCTCTTTGTCTTTTTTCTTTGACCTCTCTTTGTCTCTGTCTCTCTCTGTATCTGTCTCTCTGTCTGTCTCTGTCTCTCTTTCTGTCTCTGTCTCTCTTTCCCTTCCTCCTCCTCCCTGTGTCTGGTTTTGTGTGTTTGTCTGCCTTAATGTATGTCTCTCTGTTTGCAATCCCATCTTTTTTTCTTTCTCTTCTTCCTCCAAACAGTTTCTTTCTTTTTCCTCTCTCTTTTTTTTGGCTAATCTCCATCTATCTACAGTCTGTTTATATATCAATCTGTGTATATACATCAATCCCAAATCTAATTATCCTTTTTTCAGTTTTTTGTGTTGGTCCACCCTGCCCCCTTTTATCGAGTTCTTCTCCGTTTGCCCCAGAATCAACATTTTCTTTTGCTTTTCAAAAACTGTTTTAGCAACCTGCCTCTCACCCTGTCCCCACTCATTTTCTTCCCATCCCCACCACCACCAGCATTTTCTTCTTCTATCTTTTTCAACGCTAACTTGTTGGCCACTTAATGTCATTTTCATTAATGGCCTCCGTGGACATATATCTGAGCCGAGAGCAGCAAATGAAAGGAATCCGCGTGCCCGAATTTGAGAAGTAGGGAGGAAAAGGTGTAGGGGCGATAATGATGATGATGTTGGTGCTGCTGCTGCTGCTGCTGCTGCTGCTGCTGATGATGATGATGGGTGATTTTCGCGGAGAAAAGGAGGGGGGAGGGGGAGAGAGAGAACTCTGAACTCTGAAATGATTGAATGTTTATTGGCCTTGGGCCACAATACATTTGTTGGGCTTGGGATGGAACAATGGGTGCATTCATATCACTGGCAAAGCAAATGCACAAACAAATAATGATTTATGATTGATTAAAGAAGAAAAAACATAAAAAATATACATAGCCAAATCATACAAAAAGATGATGTAAGTAACCATTTATGACTGAACAAAGAAGAAAAACACCAATTATTCTATTTCATGATTATAAACCTTAAATCAACCATAACCTAATCATAGAAAGAAGATGCTATCTAAGAAAAATCATCCATATTGAGTATGTCAAATCGTAGCAGTTTTTCAATAAAGTGTTTGAGCCAACATTGTTTTCCTTTTGTTAATAGAATGAAACATATATCTAGACAAACTATGTCTGTACTCATCATTTCTTACTTTGAACATATCTGGCAATGGTGCATTGATACATTTGCTTAAAAACTTTTCTCTCAAGTTTGAGTACATGTAACATTCCAATAGAAAGTGGGCTTCATTTTCAATTTCGTTTTACAAAATAGACATCATTTATCTGGAATATTATCACTATATCTATACACATTATTGTTAAGAGGTAAAACATTAAATCTTGCTTGTGTAATTGCTACACGAAAGCAGTAGACATATATAGAGTTTAAATACTGCTCCTTTACAAAAACATTAAACGATCTATAAACATCATACCTCTCTTTATCTTGTATAGCCCCATTGCATTCTCGAATAAACATATCCACTAATCTTTGTTTAAACATACCTAAGCAAACTTTTACATCCCCGACACTTTGCTGCATCCAAACAATGTTAAAACCTGTTTCACACAAAATGTCTCTTATTTTTGAAATCCAGCAATATTTACCACTGCTATCCAACTCTAACTGCATGCAGTAAGCATAATATGGTATTCTACTTTGATCCATTTGCAATAATTTGACCCAATACTTGATGGTGCTTGTACAGGAGTTGACATAAAGTGGATATCTGCCCAGATCGCCGTAAACCATCTTATTGGGTGTTCTTACAGGTACTCCCAAAAATCTGTTGCATGCCATCAAATGAATTTTCTCAATATGATCTAGTCTGATTGTTTCCCATATTTCCGATGAATACAACAAAATTGGCTGAATCTTAGTGTCGAAAATCTTGAAAAACGTACTAACGTTCATTTCTTTATACCTATGAAAGACTTTGTTCAACTTAACCACTGCCTTCTTCCCTTTAGTGACTAAATGTTCTGTACCAAGCTTACAGCTCATCTATGTGGTAAAACTGAAACCTAGATAACAATACTGATTCACAACTTCTAACCGAATACCATTGTAGTACAATTGTTCCTGTTTTGAAAGAAATTCCCCTTTCCTAAATACCATTACTTAAGTTTTATTGATATTGACACTTAACTGAAGATTATTACAGCAGTCTTTCAAAATGTTTAACTGATGTTGCAAACCTTCTGGCATTGTTGAAAATAGTGCAACATTATCTGCAAACAGCAGAATAAAAATATCCATAAAATTAGGTAATAGCTAGACTCCATGTTTGCCTTTTTCGTTCATATCATTTGCTAGCTGGTTAATGAATATTGAAAACAATGTAGGACTCAGAACACAGCCTTGTCTGACTCCAAATGGACATAAAAAACTCTGATAATTGGCTATCTATTCGTATACATGAAAGTAATGACATACATAGCTGATAATGAAACAAAGAATTCTCCTTTTACCCCCTGGCTTTTGATACAGTTCAAAAGTTTGTCATGTCTAACCGAGTCAAAGGCTTTTTTGAAGTCCACAAAAGCAACATACATTTTTTTGCCTTTTTTGGACATGCACTTTTGGACAACTGAATACAGGTTAAAGATCTGATCTACTGTAGAATACCCTTTCCTAAATCCTGCTTGGTTTCCACAGATCATGTGATTACTTTCTAGCCATGAATATAATCTAGGGTTTAATATAGAAGTATAGCACTTAGATAAGATACTCAGTAATGAGACACCTCTATAATTATCTACAAGCTCCGGATCCCCTTTCTTATATATTGGAATAATGATGGCTTTGAACCAAAGCAGTGAGAGAGAGAGAGAGAGAGTGAGTGAGAGAGAAGGAGAGAGAGAGAATGAATGAATGAATGAATGAATGAATCTTTATTTTTCAAGGGTAACAGAATAAGCATAGGCATACTTTTTTTTATCCGGCCCTTGCCTGATTATGGAGAGAGAGGAGAGAGGAGGAGAGAGAGAGAGAGAGAGAGATAGGAGAGAGAGAGAGAGATGAGAGAGAGAGAGAGATGAGAGAGAGAGAGAGAGAGAGAGAGAAATAAAGAAAGAGAGAAAGAAAGAGAGAAAGCGAGAGAGAGACAGAGAGGAGAGAGAGAGAGAGAGGAGAGAGAGAGAGGAAGGAGAGATGAGAGAGAGAGAGAGAGAGGGAGGGAGGGAGGGAGTAAGCAACATATAAAGATAAACAGAGTCAGACATAAACAGCGATTATTTCAGATAATGGGCCTGACATTTCAAAATATTTTTTGCACTCCGCAGGATTGAACGAGTCTGACGGAAATGTGAAGGCTACAGGAATAGGACTTCGAGTTGATGAAGACCAGAATCCACCTGATGGAAATTTGAAGGTTGTAGGAGTAACGGTTCGGATTGATGATAAAACCAGAAACCACCTAACGGAAAATTGAAGGCTATATGAATAGGGTTTCGGGTTGATGAAAACCTCCCAGAAACAACCTGATGGAAATTTGAAGGTTGTAGGAGTAGATCTTTGGGTTGATGGAAAAAACAGAAACAACCTGATAGAAATTTGAAGGTTGTAGGAGTAGAACTTCGGGTTGATGAAGAAACAGAGAAATAACAAAGACAGTATAACAATAAAGCTAAGTTATGAAATAATCGTTAATTCAGTTGACGGAGAACACGAAAAAGGGTTAGATTAAGTGGAAACTATAACATATACATGAAAAAAACAAGGCAATGTTTGAGTTCACTTGTAGTAGTTTCTTACCGTAACAATGTAGGTCTGCTTGCGTTTTTATTTTTTGTTTTGTTTTGTTTTGTTTTAGTCCTTCGAGGTTCAACAAAGGTGAGATTTTTACGTATGCGGCCATTTATGTCCACCATGAAGGTAGCCGCATTTCGAGTTGGGGGAAATCTGTTTGCTTGAAAAGGTTGTAGCCCTTTTTATCTTTATTTCTGTCTTTTCCCATTATGCATGTCTGCTTTTCTTACTTGTGTTTTCTAATTTAATTTCTGTTCTATTCTGTTTGGGGGCTTTTGGTTTTTTTTCTCTTTCTTTCTTACTTTTTATACTTGTTTTTTTCGTTGATTCTTCTCTTTTTGTCTGTTTGCATGTTCTATTCTTTGTCTGTTTGTTTCTTTGTATCTTTTGTTTCGTTCGTTTTCTTTCTTTCTTTCTGTCTGTCTGTCTGTCTGTCTGTCTTTCTTTCTTTCTTTCTGTCTGTCTGTCTGTCTTTCTTTCTTTCTTTCTTTTCTCTCTCTCTCTCTCTCTCTCTCTCTCTCTCTCTCTCTCTCTCTCTCTCTCTCTCTCTTTCTTTCTTTCTTCCTTTCTTCCTTTCTTTCATTTTTTTCTTCCTCCCTTCCTTCCTTTCTTTCTTCCTTCCTTCCTTCCTTTCCCTTTCCCTTTCTTTCTTTCTTTCTTTCTTTCTTTCTTTTTTTCTTTCTTTCTTTCTTTCTTTCTTTCTTTCTGTCTGTCTGTCTGTCTGTCTGCCTGTCTGTCTTTTTTACTTTCTTTCTTCCTTCCTTTCTGTTTCTTTCTTGTTATTTCCCATATATTTTTAAAACCCCTTTATCTCTTAAGAGCTAAAAATTTTCGGCTAACCCCCTCTCCACCCCTACCCCCTTTTCCTCTTCCATCAAGCCAATCGCCAAAAATACATCGATGTTTTTTCTCCCTTTCTTTCCCATCCCTTATTAATTTATTAACTTTTTAATAACATTCCATTACTGACATATAGGCAGAAAGATTGCAAACTACGTCAAAGGAGGAAAAAAGTTCATATCATGAGACATAACAAGAGAGCGAAAAAGGCCATTGTGAGGCTGTGATGGTGGCAGTAGTGGTGATGGTTAATGGTAGTGGTGATGGTGGTAGTGATAGTGATGGTGGTAAGAGCGGTGGTGGTGGTGGTAATGTCTGTAAAGGTGGTGGTGGTAGTGATAATGGCATGGAATGAATGGGATATGAAGGCATATAGGGCCAGTTGTAAACTAAGATTCCTGGAGATAAGGTGTCTGAGTAGTTTGGGCCCTAAAAGATTTTACAGATCAGTTTGAACTTTGAGGGCTGTCTTACTCTGGGCCCCAAGCTCGTGAAATAAAAGCATAAGAAGATTGCAAATTTATAACAGCAGCAGCAGCAGCAGCAGCAACAAAAACAACAACAACGACAACAACGACAACAACAACAACAGACATAAAATGCATTCTGATGATGGACCATGTAAGAGAGCAGTTAAACTGACAGGAAATATTACATTCTGGCTTATTGGGTTAATATTCGTTGCAACTGTTACCATTTACGAATATTTCTATCTCGAAAAGAGGTCTAAAGTGTTTTTAAATAATTTCCTTCCTTCCTTCGGTTCCTGTTTTCTTTTTTCTTCCTTTCTTTCTTCCTTTCTTTCTTCCTTTCTTTTTTCCTTTTCTGTTTTCTTCTTTCTTTCTTTCTTTCTTTCTTTCTTTCTTTCTTCCTTTCTTTTTTCTTCCTTCCTTCCTTCCTTCCTTCCTGCCTTCCTTCCTTCCTTCCTTCCTTCCTTCCTTCCTTCCTCCCTCCCTCCCTCTCTTCCTTCCTTTCTTCCTTCTTTCTTTCTTTCTTTCTTTCTTTCTTTCTTTCTTTCTTTCTTTCTTTCTTTTCTTTCTTTCTTTCTTTCTGTCTTCCTTCCTTCCTTCCTTCCTTCCTTCCTTCCTTCCTTCCTTCCTTCCTTCCTTCCTTCCTTTCAGTTTCACCGTTAAGGTTGGTTCTCTTTTTACATACAAAAGTCAGAATGTGTCGGCTGAGGCAAGTGGGCAGACCTCCTGCAAAAAGTTACAAGTACAGGAAAAATAACCCCAGACACTACGCACTCCACCCTATAAAGGGACGGCGAAGAAGAAGAAGAAGAAGAAGAAGAAGCAGAAAGAAGAAGAAAATATCCAAAATCCCTTTTCTGTATTTCCCTTCCCCCTTCCATCCATCTTTTCTTCACATCTCGTTCCTCTCCATCAGTTCAGATTAAACTTGTTTCCTTCCCAGTCAAAGCGTATTCTTTATACATTATCTCCCTCTTTCCATCAAATCACACCCACGTGTTTTTGCCCCCCCCCCCCCCCTTCTCCCTTTCCTTTCTGCCCTAACGCAACAACAACAACAACAATAGCTACTCAACAACACATTCACTGATGACTGACTAGAAAGGAAAATCTGAGATATTCCAAAAAGGGAAACAAACATCTCAAAAGAGCCAAATAGGTGGAAGAAAGAGGGGGGGGGGGGGGGGGGGGAGGTAACTGTGGTAGTGGTGATTTTGAAAATTGCCAGTTTGGGTGATGGTCGGGAGAGAGGAAGATGGAGTCGGGGGAGGAGGAGGAGGGGAAGGGGAAGAGGATGGGGAGGATGGAGATTGTTGAGAATATAAAGGTGGAGTTGGAAATAGTTGCAATATTTGAGATGAATCAGATAAAGTGCATAGCCTTTCTTCTTCAAGAGTGTTTCTGTTTTCTTTCACAACCAGACAGGTTCTCATTAGTGACTTGAAGGATTGTGTGGGATTGAGGTTCTAGTTTAGGCTGAAAGGCAGAAAATTGCTGATAAACTTGAGGTCTATAAACAGAAAGACGAAGCTATAAAATCGTATAAAAAGAGAAAAAATACCCACACACATAACAGAGGCATTATTGTAATCACACAAAATTAAGACGTTAGGTTTTTTTCCCTTGTTAACAGCTTCCAGTGATCCTAATAAAGATTAACATTTCTGTGTATGATGAATTATTTGTGAGAGTACTGAATCTAGTTTATAGTTATTAATCAGACTGGGACAGTTTTTTTCATTCAAAACTATTTTTTTTTGCTTTCGCTCCATCTTTGAAAGCATATATTTCTTTCAGTAGACAGCTTGTGTTTTTCTCTCATTTCATCCAAGAAATCACACCAACGTGTTCCTACTTTTTTTTCACATCAGTTTTCCAGAAACTTATCGACATTTTTTTTTATCTTTGAAGAACTACAAGAAAAAGAGGGAGGGAACCCCCCCTCCCCAGACAACTGAGTGTAAGGAAAAGCGAGATACAGGTCAAGGGACGCGACCAGGGAAAGAAAAGGGCAGGCAACTGGGTGAAGATAAGGAAAGGGAGAAAGGGGATTGGCCTTGGTGTTGTTGTGAATGATGGTAAGTAACATGAAGGCAGACAGGATTGGCCGTAAACTGAGGTTCTTTCAGATAAATCAGATATTGGACATGGCGTTTTCCTATAGCCCCCATCGCCCATGCCTCTCTCCCCTCCCCCTCCCTGACCTGCCCCCAACCCTCTTCCTCTCCTGTTAGGACAGATCAGAAGGGATCAGGGAACTGTATGTGGTCTGATTTTTTGGCCTTCAGGACAACGGTTTTACATTCTTCAGCATCCTTTATTTCCCAACCTGGACTTACACTAAAATCTACGTTCAATCCTTGGGGTAAAATAAAACTAAGGAATGAATGCATTAACTCCGCGGGGAGCTGTCTGCCTTAGGCATGTATTTGTGTGTGTGTGTGTGTGTGTGTGTGTGTGTGTGTGTGTGTGTGCGCGCGCGCGCGCACGCACGCATGCCTGGGCACACCATTGCATGCGTAGGTCAGAGCAATGGGCCTGCATGTTTTTGATGTCTCTTTTTTTCTCCCCCATCACCTTGCTATGTGGCTTTACTTTGTTTGCTCACCTCTTTGTAATGGTTGTTTTCTTTGTGTTTTCCTTTCAACCGGTTCACTGGCTTTTACTTTTTCTTTATTATCTACACATCACACACACACACACACACACACACACACACACACACACACACACACACACACACACACACACACACACACACACACACACACACACACACACACACACACACACACACACACACACGCACGCACACACACACACACAACACACACACACACACACACACGTATAGAAATCCCCAACACATCAACCAACTCCCACACAAAACCTTCGTACAAACATGACGGCTTTACCTTTTGTATAATACGGCCTATGCACTAACACACACAAGATCTTGTTCCACGTTCCAAAAGGGGACTTTGTCTGCGGCAAAATCCCTGTACCCATGAACTCCTAAAAGATTGGCCCAGACTGGCCCCTCCAGCTACGTCTTTGAAAATGGGGGCCAGGCTATTGTCCACAACACGCAAGTGCTAGGGTTAGCAGACACGCGAATCTAACGGTCCTTTTTGTGTGGAAGACTGTACAATGACGATTTTGTTTGTTCATTGTCCGAGTCTCTTCACGTGCTTGTAACCAACTAAGGACAGGTTGAGCTGCTAATGAGGGTGACTAGGAAAGGCTGAGACCGTTCTCATCAATTGTGGTGTGTGTGTGTGTGTACGTGTGTGCATGTGTGTATGCATGCATGTGAGTGTGTTTGCATGCGTGCATATGTGTACCTGAACATGCCACTGCACATACATGTAAGCAAAAGCCTGCATGCTTTTAAGATTTTCTATCATTACTTGGTAACATTATTTGACTTTGTTTGGACCACCTCTTTGTCATAGTTGGTTATCTTTATTTCTTTTGGTCTGCAGGCAAATGTCTCTCTCTTTTCATCCATGTACACAAACCACACATGAAACCACACAGAAAAAGTAAACAACAATCAACTAAATAATTAAACAAACTCAAAATGGCTTTCTTTCTTTCTTTCATTTCTTCCTTTCTTTTTTCTTCCTTCCTTCTTCTTCCTTCCTGCCTTCCTTCCTTCCTTCCTTCCTTTTCCTTCCTTCCTAGTCCTTCCCTCCGCTCATATCTTCCTTTCTTCCTTCCTTCCTTCTTTCTTTCTTTCTTTCTTTCTTCTATCTTTCTTTCTTCTTCTTTTCTCTCTTTCTTTCTTTTTTCTTTCCTTTCTATTCTTTCTTTCTTTTTCTTTCTTCATTCTTCCTTCCTTCTTCTTCCTTCCTTCCTTCTTCCTCTTCCTTCCTTCCTTTCAGTTTCACCGTTAAGGTTGGTTCTCTTTTTACATACAAAAGTCAGAATGTGTCGGCTGAGGCAAGTGGGCAGACCTCCTGCAAAAAGTTACAAGTACAGGAAAAATAACCCCAGACACTACGCACTCCACCCTATAAAGGGACGGCGAAGAAGAAGAAGAAGAAGAAGAAGAAGCAGAAAGAAGAAGAAAATATCCAAAATCCCTTTTCTGTATTTCCCTTCCCCTTCTTTTGGTCTGCAGGCAAATGTCTCTCTCTTTTCATCCATGTACACAAACCACACATGAAACCACACAGAAAAAGTAAACAACAATCAACTAAATAATTAAACAAACTCAAAATGGCTTTTCCTTTAGTGGAACACTAGCTGTGTACTACACTCCAACACTGGAGGTATCGTTCCTCATTTGTGGTATGGTAAAATGGTTTTCTTGTTGCTAACTGACTAACAAAGGTTTAAAGTTTGCAAACACAGTCCAAAGAAATTATTTCTCAACTGCTAAGCACATTGCTGTGTGTCAACATAGATGAAGACATGACGCAAAATAGCAGCAACAAAATGATATTGAATAAAAACAAACTCAGCCAAGACTGTGAACCTAAAACAATTACTCCCTAACTTTCACAGAAAGATCTGATAAATTTGACCCATTTCGAATGTTGTTGCATGTTTGTTTGTTTTGTGATTTGCAGTCGTTGCATTGGCAGCCCATGTGGTGAAGGAAAGGAGAAGGTATATACATTCATTTTAGCATTTAACAAATACAGATACATTCTGTTCGGGACTCATTTATCTTGGGTTTTTTGTTGTTTATTTGGTTTTGTTTTGTTTTTTGGTTGTTTGATTTTGGTGGATGTATTTTTCAAAGAATTCTTTCCTTTATTTGATTTGTATTGTTTACCATTGTTCAGGATTTCAAAAAATATTCTATGTCTGTGTATATTACCTTTTGTCTTTTCTTTGATTTGTATGGCTTATCACTGTTTAGGTTTTTTATTCTTAGTATGCACATATATTGAATTATTTTCTTTTGTTTTTTAAATCTTTGTCTAGATAGATGGCTTGATGAAAAAAAGCCAACTCCACTGCATAATCAATATGTCATCTGAAAATAAAAGTTTGACTTTGACTAAGAGCACAGGCTTGAGTGACCTTACTCTTGCATCCATTCATTTACCAAACTTAGCACGCATCATTCCATACAAAGTTTTCCAGACCAACGGGACAGTTCTTATATCTGCCAAGCCTGACCACTTCATGGCTACAGCCACTTAAGTGACATCACACATAGTCCAGAAGACAACATTTCTGTGGCAAAATCCCCCTACTCCTACAAGACTGGCCCAGACTGTCACCCTCCAGCTACGTCTTTGAAAATGGGGACCAGGCTATTGTCCACTGCACGCAAGTGCTAGGGTTAGCAGACACGCGAATCTAACGGTCCTTTTTGTGTGGAAGACTGTACAATGACGATTTTGTTTGTTCATTGAACACGTCTGTTTGCGTGCTTGAAACCAACTGAGAACATGTTTTGCTACTAATGAGGATGACTGAGAAAGTTTTGTTTTTGTTTTAAACAGTCCTCATACACTCTGTCTGTCTGTGTCTCTCTCCCTCTCTCCCTCTTTCTCCTATCTCTCTCTCTCTCTATTTCTGTCTCTCTCTCCCTTCTCTCTCTCTCTCTCTCTCTCTCTCTCTCTCTCTCTCTCTTCTCCCACCTCTCTCCCCACTGTGTGTGTGTGTGTGTGTGTGTGCGTGCGTGCATGTTTTATATATTTGTTTATTTATTTATTTTTTTCTTTTATATCGAGGATAATAGAATAAGCATTTATGTGCTTTTCTACACCTAGTCCCCGTGTGTATGCGGTTTTGTCAATTCTGTCATCTATTCCCACCAGCACACAATGGCCTACTCTTACGAAAAGCGGAACAGGATTTAACGCGTGCGCAAGATGTTCTGCGAGCGTTCGCACACGGGACTTCGGTTTATAGTCTCATCCGAAGGACTTATAGTCTTATCCGAAGGACATGTGTGAGTGTGTGTGTGTGTGGTGTGTGTGTGTGTGTGTGTGTGTGTGTGTGTGTGTGTGTGTGTGTGTGTGTGTGTGTGTGCGCGTGTGTGCGCACGAGGCTCCAGCTTGCTTTTGTGCATCTCTAATTGTATATCCATACGTGCAAAGTTACTATATACATCAAAGTATATATCACTTATGTTTACATTATAAACACCTTGGGGGGGGGGGGGGTATCGTGGTGGTGGTTATATAGTCAATGCAGTAGGCATATTCAGGTCATGACAATGATGATGATGATGATGATGATGATGATGGTGATGGCGACGAGAACATTGATATGATGATGACGATCCATGTAAAACATGACAAATGAAACTGGCCACGACTTTCCTTAATATAATTTTAGTTTACAATAGAAACACAAGGTAAGAGGCTTGTGCAACATTTGATACAAAAGCAAAAGAACAAAACCAACCAACCAACCAACACACAGAAACAACACATAATCAAAAACGAAATAAAACACTTTGTCTGCAATCGTAGCTAAAAACGAAACCACCCTTCCGATCCAAAACAAGAAACAGGCTGATAGAAAAAAGAAACACTAGAGGAAAAAATAAGACATCAGCAAAAGAGAGGCCAGAGAACGAGAAAACATGCACTACAAAGGCCAGACGTCTTCTAGACAGAGGGCTCAGTTTTCGGGCAATTGATCTTTATTTTATTTATTTATTTATTTATTTGTTTATATGTTTATTTCATTTCGAGGATAATGGAATAAGCACTCATGTGCTTTTTTTAAACCTCCAGTACCCGTTTGTATGCGGTTTTGTAAATATTGTCATCCGTTCCCGCCGGCACACAATGGCGTACTCTTCCGAAAAGCGGAACAGGTTTTAACGTGTACGCAAGATGTTCTGCGTGCGTTCGCTCACGAGACTTCGGTTTGCAGTCTTATCTGAAGGACTTCTTGAGGGGGAGTAGAGTCGGTCTTTCGGAAAGTCCTTCGGATGAGACTATAAACCGAGGCCCCGTGTTCGAACGCATGCACAACATCTTGCGCACACGTTAAATCCTGTTCCGCTTTTCAGAAGAGTAGGCCATTGTGTGCCGGTGGAAACAGATGACAAAATTTTTAAAACCGCATACACACGGGGGGGCTGGATGTAAAAAAGCACATGAGTGCTTATTCCATTATCCTCGATATAAAAGAATAAGTTAAAAAAAAATACTGATGTTAACTCCAGAGGAAACATTCTCTTGAACGGGAATCGAACTCGGATCTTCAGATTGTATGTCACAATTACACAGTCACGGTAGGTGTTTCTGTGAAAAGAAAAACGAGGAGCTACTCTGCCTGTAACAAGCGTGCTGCCAATAGTTCAATGCCATACTGTTTAATTTTCTTTTGTCTTGTAGGTGTGTCTGTTTTCCTATAAGAGTGAGATTTTATACTAAGATTTTTTCTGGAAAGAACTCTATCGTTGCCGTGGGATGTTTTATATTATGCTAAATTTCCGCTGCACACAAGACTTCAGTTGATCGACTTATAAAAAAATCAACAACCAAGCAACCCAGGGCATTACTATAGTAATGAGGAAAGGAAAACATTTCTGTCGGGAATCGAATTCTCGACCTGTCGGTTTGCAAACAGGGTGGTTAGGGGCTGCTAGACCACCACTTTACCAGACCTTTGTTTTCACTGGATTAATCTTTGTTGTGACTTTGCACTGAAGAAACTTGCTCCATTAAATTATTCTATAGCATGCAGTGGGTACTATGAAAACTGTCCTCGTTTCTACTGACGGCGAATCTGAGCTCGCTGTGATGGTCATTAAACCAGCTCCTTAACCTCAGGTAAAGTGCACAGGCCCATAACACTGAACCACCAAACAGAACCATTCAGAGAGAGAGAGAAAGAGGAAGGCCCTTGTAGGTTCCTAGTAAACCGCTGGAGAGATATAGCAGAGAGTCGTTGGCCTCTGTACACGCAGAAAGCAGTCTATAAAACGGAAAAAGTTGCAAATACTCGAGAACATTGGCCCCGCCCACGCATCTGTTCATCAACGCAGGCGTCTGGAGTCCAATCTTCTGGCAGACAGTCTCTGGATGTGAAAGAACCATCTGACATGAAGTTTCTAACAAAACAACGACGATGTTTTCCTTTTATGAAGAATGTTTGTGATTTTATGTAGCTGTGAGCTGAAAATGAATGTCGGTGACCTGTATTGGCAGCAGTGTCCTTTTTGCTAAAGACATAATCTCCGTGAGTTGGCATCCAGATTCCAATCGTCTGACTGATAGTCTCCAGACGTGAAAGAGAACAATATGGACTGAAGTTTCCAACAAATCACGATGGTTCTTTTGTGAATAATGTGTGTGTGATTTTATAAAGCTGTGAGCTGAAAGGGAATGTTAGTGACTGGTTCCGAAAGAGCTGTCCTTTGTGTTAACAGACATAATCTCCACGAGATTTCTATACCTTGACCATAACTTCGATCACTAAAGTACTCTTTATAACACTGCTTGCAGTCAGGAAACTTTATTGATCAATAATTGTACTTAA
>CM054147.1:37689821-37699821 GCA_028751875.1 Rapana venosa
CTGGCAGGAAAAGATGTGTGAAAAATATAATATTTCCAGCAAATGTTTCTTAGCTCGTTCTAGACTTTGCAGAGGGAGAGGAAGTAGTGATGGGTTAAAATCGATTCTTAGACTCTGACAGGGGAAGATGTGTGAATAAAAGATTTCCAGATTTTTTTTCTTGACTTCTTTAATAATATTCTTTGTAAAGGGAGGGATAGCGCTGATGAATCACAATCAGATCATGACCTCTGACAGGGGAAGATGCGTGAACAAAATATTTACATCAAATGTTTCTTAACTTCTTCCAGTCCATAGAGCTAGATGGGTAGCGGTGATGGGTTAACATCAGATCTTGAACTCTGGATGCCTGTCTCCTACGGCTGTCTTTCTGTCTGGAAATGGAACTGAACATGCTCCATCGAGATTTTGAGCACCTCAAGATCACGTGACTTTTGAAAGACAAGGGACTTAACCATGTTGTCACGAAAACATATACTGTTTGTATGAAGATAATCGAACTTACTGGTCAAAAGTATTTACAGAGTTTTGGTTGTGCTTTCAGTACCTTTCCCTCATCGTCATAAGTGGTCGAAAAATATCAGAATGTAGAGTTTCTTACTCTGTATGCTTTTCATTTTACCTAGTTTCTTTTGAAAGTCGCCTTTTGAAAGACAAATGACTTTACCAATACATCACGGTAACATCTACCGTCAGTATGTCTTTTTTCGTTCCTCGGCTAGACATCCCAGATGCGTGTACCGTTTGGTTTTTTTAGCCCACCATTTAGGTATCCACATACCAACTTCGGGGATAACAGTTAGTATGAAAACCATCAGTCATATTAATAGAAAACTGTTACGGATTGTGTGCTCGCTTTCGGTAGTTTCCACTCCTTTTCACCATTAACAAAAACACCTTTAGGACACACGGCCACTCTCCATACATCTTCATTCTCTAGTTTCGATCGGTTAAAAAAACACCAAAGCTTGTAAGTGCACATACTTCTTAGGCTTTTAACTCCTTCCATTTCTCTGGGAAGGACATCTTACCCATGATCAGGTTACTTTCAGTACCCCGTCCATACCATACCCTGCTACAACATAGCCAGCCCTACCGGGATTAAAAAAAAAATTATACACGAAGCAACACTTCTTTTGAAAAAAAAGAAAAGAAAAAGCCACCAAACAACCCCCCAAAACCCAAAGGATAACCTTTTGCCATATTTCGGTCATCCAAAGTTTTGCCAAGAGGCAAGTTTCAGCGAGAGCATTACCTAATGGACTGTAATGAAAAAAGAGCTAACCCCAGCTTTTACTGCAAATCTGCAAAACTGCAAGAAGAAACAGTCCCCCACCCCTCCGCCCCCTGGTCCCGTGATAGAGTCAGAGCTGTCAGGGATGGATAGATTGTCTAGGGACAAGAGGATGGCGAAACACACACACACACACACACACACACACACACACACACACACACACACACACACACACACACACACACACACACACACACACACACACACACACACACACACACACACACACAAACACATACACATACACACACACTTAAACACACACTCACACACATACACGCACACTTACATACACACAAACACACACAAACACACACACATACACAAACATACACAGACGCACACTCATATACACGCACACTTATACTCACACTCACACACACAATTACAAACTCACACACATGCGCGCACGCATGCACGCGCATACAACCTCCCCCCACCCACACACACACAAGCACACATGCACACGTGCATACACAGACACTTACATATACACACACACTTACACACACACACACACACACACACACACACACACACACACACACACACACACACACACACACACACACACACACACACACATTTACACACACACACAAACACACACACAAACATACGCACTCACACACATCATCCTCCTCCTCCTCCTCCTCCTCCTCCTTCTTCTTCTTCTCTCTTCTTCTTCTTCTTCTTCTTCTTCTTTCTTCTTCTTCTTCTTCTTCTTCTTCTTCTTCTTCTTCTTCTCCTCCTCCTCCTCCTCCTCCTTCTCCTCCTCCTCCTTCCTCTCCTTCTCCTCCTTCTTCTCCTCCTCCTCCTCTTTCTTGTTATTGTTCTTGTTCTTGTTCTTGTTCTTGTTCTTGTTCTTGTTCTTGTTCTTTTCTTCTTCTTCTTCTTCTTCTTCTCTTCTTCTTCTCGTACTTCTTCTCCTCCTCCTCCTCCTCCTCTCCTCCTCCTCCTCCTCCTCCTCCTCCTCCTTCTCCTTCTTCTGCTTCTTCTCTTCTTCTTCTTCGCAATTCTTCTTCTTCTTCTTCTTCTTCTTCTTCTTCTTCTTCTTCTTCTTCTTCTTCTTCTTCTTCTTCTTCTTCTTCTTCTTCTTCTTCTTCTTTCTTCTTCTTCTTCTTACTTCCCCCCTTGGTTTTCTTCAGTCCAGCTGACCAGGCGTGAAAGTGAGTGTGTCTGCGATGTCCATCTCTCTGATAGCCCGCCTTTCTGACCACGTTCGGAACTTCTTGTCCTGTCGTTGTTGTTGTTTTTATTTCTTCTCTGAGAGCTCGCTCTTTCCATTACCATCGCATGACAGGGAGAGTGAAGGAACGAACAGAAAGAGAAAAAAAGAAAAAGACGTGAGAGTTAGAGAAGGGATGGGAAGGAAGAGAAGAGGTAGGAAAGAGAGAGAGAGGGGGGGAAGAAAGTAAGAAAGAGAGGAAGAGGGAGGGAGAGAGAGAGGGAGAGGGAGGGAGAGAGAGAGAGAGGGAGGGAGAGGGAGGGAGAGAGAGAGGGGTAGGGAGGGAGAGAGAGAGAGGGAGGGAGAGAGAGAGAGAGGGAGGGAGGGAGAGAGAGGGAGGGAGGGAGAGAGAGAGAGAGAGGAGGGAGAGAGAGAGAGGGAAAGAGAGAGAGAGATGGAGAGAGAGATATAGACACAGAGACAGAGACATACAGAGACAGAGACATAGAGCGACAGACAGAGATAAAGATAGGAACACACACACACACCAACGCACGCACGCACACACACACACACACACACACACACACACACACACCACACACACACACACACACACACACACACACACACACACACACACACACACACACACACAAACACACGACACACACGCGCCGCGCGCGCGCGCGCGCACGACACATACCCTAACACACACACGTTCAGCAGCAAGACATACAGACAGAAAAAGAAGCAAAAAGAAATAGTAGAACCAAAAAAGACAACCCACAACCCCCACCCCACTCCCCCCAAATCCAGATGGAAAGAGGAAACAGGACGGAAGAGCTAGGCTTAGGTCAGAAGAAACAAAAGAGAAAAGAACGCGAGTTACCCAACCCTTCGCCAACTCGACAGCACAAACAGCAAGGAAAGGGAAAGTCAGAAAAAGTTCTGCAGAGAAGAAGAAAAATGACAACAGAGGTGCCGCAGAAGACATACCCTACCTTGGAGACAGGAAGCCAGCAGATAAGTTGTACTGTTTACTTCCTGACATGCGCTTTTAGTCCTGAAATAATGTGGCTGTTTGCGTGCTTCATGCCCGTTTGATAACTGTTGTTAGTTTTTTTTTAACGTTAACAACAGTGACCACAAGGTTCGAGATTTATTTCGCCTTTGATTCCTATTGGGGCATGGAGGATTTCAGTTATCAAAATCAACTGTAACATATAATTCGCATTAACAAAAAAACCGTTTACAACACTAGCATGTGACAGACATAAAAATGTAGTCAACCTTTTTATGGATGTCCTGCAACTTTACTTCTTGACAATACATTTTTAAAGTTTTGACAACGTTTTGTTTTTGTCAGAAGAAAACAAATTACAAAATGGGTGCATAGATCTTGGATACAGATATTCTTGAGGTAGGATATTCTTCCGAAGCTCAGAAAACTTTGCACATTCCAATACATCAGGTCCAGTCCACTATTATGGTAGGTATTGCGAATGTATTGCGATTACCTGACAAGATTTCAGCCATCGTCAACATATATTTTGTGGGAACTAACTCTATGGAGAGTTGCTCCTAGAACAACATTAATGCAAGATTATCGGCATTATTCAACACGGCTCGACTCCAAAGGATCCAATACGACACGACACGACAAAATATTTATACAAAGTAACGTAACGCGACGTGACATGGTATGAAATAACATGACTAAGGGCAACAAGACATACTATGATAAAGTATGATTTTATATGATGCATTGCAGTACAATATAGATCTAGTTTTTAGTTTTCCTCGGTTAGAGCTCCAAAGTTCACCAATGGTGAGATTTTTGCGTATGGGATAATCCCCTCCCCCTTTATTTAGATGACTATATATGATATTACTTGACTGTCAAAGCTTTCACTTTCCCTCAGTTTCAGCTACCCTAAGCTGCTGTCCATCCCATCTCATCCCAATCCACTTGGTGCTAATTATAGCATAATTATAGCAGGAACTGACCACACTTGGACTTAGTAAAATGAAGGGGTTGTTAGTTTTAGCATTGGGCCCTGGACCCTTGACTGAGTTATGCTGGATTTGTGTGCTGTGCTGTGTGATTCCAATCTTCCCATCAAATCAACAGGGAACTGACTCTGGGTAGGAACCTGCCGGAGCCTCTAACTAACCCCATCCCATTTTTTCTTGAAAAAAAAAACAACTACCCCAACCGTATTTGATTGGATTCAAACTCACAACAGTCTCAACAGTCAGAGAGTGTCTGGACAGTTTGGGAGTGGTAGGCCTATTTTAAGTTTAAAAAAAGTTTACTAAGGCGTTTTATTTTCCTTTCTTGGCTAGAGATCCGAGCTTCACTAATGATGAAAGTTTGCGTACGCGGGTTTTTTTGGGCCCACCATTATTAAGGTTGCCACATTCCGACTTCAGGCATGTGTCTAAACACGACGCCAGGGTGCACGCGTTCTTTGGAAATTTTTGTTATCCGTTCCTACCAGCACGCAATGCATGGCCTACTTTTGTGAAAGGTTGAACAGGTTTAAACGTGTGCGCAAGATATATATATATATATATATATATATATATATATATATATATATATATATATATATATCTTCAGTTTAACGTCTATTCACATTTAGTGATTTTAGAAGGGTGTGCGCAAGATGTTCTGCGTGCCGTTCGCATATGGACTCTTAATTTCTAAGTCTCATCCAAAGGAATTTCTGGGGTTGGGGTGTGTACTGATATTAACTCCAGGGGGAAAAAATCCCTTGAAAAAGCTACTCGGTGGTGGCTCGAACCTGGGCCGTCAGATCACGAGCTAAAAAAACCTCTAGGCTGTCTCCCACTCCCGTTAAAGAATGATTTGGGTGCTGTATTCAGAATGATGACTTGAGAATCTTGCAAGAATAAGTTCCAAAAGCTGGGTTCAGACACAGTTTTCATTCCTATAAAGTGTTGGACTATATCAAAGACATTTCGCTTAGACTTTAAATGTAGGGAATGTATGCACCCAACAACTTGAACTGCTGCTGCATCTACAATAGATTCAATATTCGTTCAGTTTTCATCTATCCACCAGACAGCTCAAGTAACTAACAACCCTTTCTTCAATTAAAACCGAGGCTAGGAATCAGTGAGTGTAAGTGTATTTTTTTTCATTCTGCCATTATCATTAGTGTTTGTTTACACCATGTGTCTCCATTGGTCCGTCTACTTTAATAGCCTCGATTCATGTTCTATCCCGTTAAAGTCGGAATAGGCATGACGTCACCAGCAGAAATCCACATTCGGGAAAAACGTACGCATTTTTCTCTACCATTTAAAACAATCTTTTAATTTTGTAAAATCTTAATTACATGAACTCTCTATTCTTACCCGAGAAGAGGTCAGCTTTATCTGTGGGTGGAGAAGAAAAAAAAGCTGGTGACGTCACACCCACCCGACTTCAAGAAAACTGAACATATGCTTTGGTTTAAACTATGGCCGTGGCAAAATGGGGTTTTGTTGAATACATCACTGCCAAGTAAATCATTACTGTTGTGCTAATGCTTCAGGGACAGACATCTGTCAGACATCAAACATTCGTTCAGTGATTTATTAGCTGTTGTATAACTCAGTTGTTCAGTAACGCTTATTAGCTGTGAAATGTCTCAGCTGTTCAATGATTTCTTAGCTGTCAAATTGCTCAGCGGTTTAGTGACATGTGAGCTGTTAAATGCGTCAGCTGTTTAGTGATTCAACTGGTTAATGTCTCAACTGTTCAGTGACTCATTAGTTGTTAAATGACTCAGCTGTTCAATGATTTGTTAGCTGTCAAATTGTTCAGCGGTTTCGTGACATATGAGCTGTTCAATGTCCCAGCTGTTCAGTGACTCATAAGCTGTTCAATGTCTCAGCTGTTTAAAGACTCATAAGCTGTTCAATGTTTCAGCTGTTTAATGACTCATAAGCTGTTCAATGTCACAGCTGTTGTTGATTCATAAGATGTTAAATGCGTCATGTGTTTAGTGACTCAACTGGTTATTGTCTAGGCTGTTCAGTGACTCATAAGGTGTTCAATGTCTCAGCTGTTTAATGACTCATAAGCTGTTCAATGTCTCAGCTGTTTAATGACTCATAAGCTGTTCAATGTCTCAGCTGTTTAATGACTCATAAGCTGTTCAATGTCTCAGCTGTTTAATGATTCATAAGCTGTTCAATGTCTCAGCTGTTTAAAGACTCGTAAGCTGTTCAATGTCCCAGCTGTTTAGTGACACATACGTTGTGACACTTCTCAGCTGTTTAGTGTCTCATTTGTTTTTGCGTCTGAGAGAATCCAGACTGCCACTTTTTCTTTCATGTAGTAGATCTTTTGATTTTTGTTTTATTTTTTGTTTTATTTTGAGAGTTTTGTTTCGCTGCTTGTTTTTAGCCCTGTTGTCATTTATCTTCTTCTTCTTCTTCTTCTTCTTTCTTCTTCTTCTTCTTCTTCTTCTTCTTCTTCTTCTTCTTCTTCTTCTTCTTCTTCTTCTTCTTCTTCTTCTTCTTTTCTTTACCATCTTCTCAGTCTCCTTCTACTCTCTGTCTGGTCTGTCTGTCTGTCCTGTCTCTCTGTCTCAGAAATATCTCCCTATAAAGCTATCAGCTGCGCTTTGATACCTAACGAGAAAAAAAACCAAGCTGTGGACACCACCCATTTCCTTGCCTCTCTCTCCATCTCTCTGTTCACCTGTCTGTCTGTCTGTCTTGCTCTGTTGTTAGTTGCCGAATTTGCTAAGAAGTTTTCGTGGAATGTACTTTGTAGTCAATGATTACATAGAGTATTTTGCGTTACAAAAAAACGAATGTCCAATAATGTTGTTAATAATGTCGTAGACCTGAAGTCAATGAGTTAATCAAACTTTATCCAGGATTGAAAAAAATAGCCCAAAAAAAAGATTGATTCTGCTCCATCCATTTGAAAACATGAAGATTGTGTTTTTGTCCCTGGAGGCAAAATATCGGACAAGGTTGTTTGAAATGTCTGTTTGCATGTGTGCACGCACATATGTGTGTCTCTTGCGTTTCCTTGTGTATGCATGCGTGTGTGCGTGTGTGTTCATGAGTGTGTACATAAATACATATGTATGTGTGTGTGTGTGTGTGTTTGTCAATCAATTAATCAGTCAATCAATCAATCAATGGATAAATGAATGAATGAATGAATGAACCAATCGTCATTCATTGATTCGTTTTCCCTTACCCCTATCCATCCATCCATGCATCCATCCATGCATCCATCCATGCATCCATCCTTTTATCTATCTATCCATGCCCGCATGCATGTATCCATTCAAATGATCATTTCTAAAGATCCTATATAGACATGTACATAATATACAAAATAAACATTTTCAAAACAGTTTCGAAAGCAAATGCTTGTTTGACAACGCCGAATTTGATTTAATCCGCAGACAAATACGTAAGTCGTTGGGGGGGAATATTCAAATAAAAATAAGGATAAAACAAGAAAAAAATACAGATTATGTTTGACGTAAAAAAATGTGTAATATCATAACAACTTGTTGGACGAAGGAATACCGTACATTCACAACCGGAAGAATCATAGAATTGTGTGAATACATTTCTGAAAAAAATAGAAAGCAATTTTACAGCAATAATTCTACGGATGTTTGTTTTAAGGCAGTAAAAAAGGTGCATCAGATAAGGATTCGCCAAGTGATATTCAGAATTAGCTAGCAAAAGCTTCGTCAGAAATAGAAAACAAATGTGCAGATCAACCAATTTCACAAAATAAATATCTCACATTAAAGAAGAAGAAGAATGCAAAGAAGAAGAAGAGAAAGAAGAGGGGAATGAGGAGAAGGAGGAAGATGAGGTGGAGAAGAATAGCAAGAAGAAGAAGAATTGCGAAGAATTGCGAAGAAGATTTGCGAAGAAGAAGAAGAAAGAGGAGGAGGAGAAAGAAGAGGAGGAAGAGAATTGCGAAGAATTTCAAAGAAGAAGAGTTGCAAAGAAGAAGAATTGCGAAAAATTGCGAAAAAGAAGCAGTAGTAGAAGAATAATAACAAAAAGAAGAACAAAAAGAACAAGAAGTAACTAATCAATGAACCAACAAATCAATGACTTTGTCGACTATCCAACCAAGCAACCAAGCAACCAGCCAAACAGCCAGCCAACCAACCAAAAGACCAGCCAACCAACCAACCACAACCAACCAACCAACCAACCAACCAACCAACCAACCAACCAACCAGCCAACCAACCAACCAACCAACCAACAACGATACTGCACTTCAAGATGGAACTACTGGCTGACATTTCTAAAGTTTACTTCAACGAAGCGTACACTAGCTTTTCGTGAGATTGTTTTGAACGAGCTATTTCAGAAGAAGGATCTTTGTACATGATTGGTATGAATTCAGAAGTTTTCTACTGTATAAAAAGAGCAATGGAGGTGATAGATATATGCTTATAGGAGAATTTCCCTTCTTGATATCTGCAGTGAAGTATTTGACATTTTCATGAATGCAACATTTCAGGAAGAAGCAGAGCAAGTTGTGAAATCAATGAAAAGAAAATTGGATTCACAAAACTTTCGTACGTAACATAATTTAACTTTAATCTTTTACTCAGTAACAGTTTTACATGATACAAACGTGAGTTGTAAAGCTCTATCCTTTCATGGACTTTAAAAAGCATTCTAGTTTTTGTTTGTTAGAAGTTAAACGTAGCTTATTTGATGAAAAGAAACGGTTAGTCGAAACCTTTAAAAACATGCAGAAGACGTGTACAATACATTGAACAAAAATAGCTAGATGATATTTCTTCGGTGATAAGGTTTCGTAAAAAAGTTTTACGAGTCGTCAGAAAAAAAGTTCCAAGCAAACTTTTTGGGGATTGCATTATTAACAAATGCATTTCCAACTGAACATACCAAAAAAAAAATCAGGCTTAGATACTGTGGCGATATTAGCTTACTGATTACATTAAATTTGTAACTGGTATTTCTGTTGTAAGCTCATGGTGTAGAAATACTCTCGAATGATAAGTTCGCTTCAAGTAACAAACTAATACATACATTTGATTAAGAACTCAAATATAGATCGTTTCCATTTGAATGTCAGTCAGAACAGACATTGTGACAAAGAGATCAGAACAAGGCATTTAGTAGCGACCAGAGGATTGCATCACTGATGGCTTTCATCTCTATTGTCTAGAAACTTGTTGTCACCCACTTCATCACCTTTCCAGGCTATTTAAAAACAAAATTATATAAAATAATAAAGACGCATAAGTCAGAATTGTTAAAGCATCCTTGCGCTGTATGAATTAAAAAAAACCTGCTTAAAGTACATATCAAGCTTTTAGGAACTCAGAACAGCCTCCTTCCCTAAATGGGTTGGAATTGTGGCATTTGGATACAAATCAATGACAGGGCATTTAAAACAGTTTCCCATGTAGGGTTTTTAAAGGGTATTTAGAAATCAACTCAAGTATGCCAACCAAAAGATTTGTTTTTCAATTCTATAAATACGCTGTGA
>CM054147.1:37704821-37709821 GCA_028751875.1 Rapana venosa
TCGTCATGAGGAGTAGAAACCAGCTATTTCATTATTAGAAAAAAACCCAACTAGTATCAAAGAGTGTGAATGCAAAATTAACGCAGAAATTCGCCTGTCATTCTTAATAAACCAGTTCTTTAAAAGAAAGCCTCTTCTCTTTAAAAAAAAAATACAGAAAATACAAAAGAAATAAAACCTAGTATACTCGAGTATCAAGAATATCATTTCAAAACTTAACATTCTATTACGTGAACAAGACACAAACAAAACCACATTTTTTTCCTGTATAAATCTTGACAAACTATCATGTAAAGAGAACATACGAGCAAAATGCATAGTTTTTTTTAAAAAGTTTTATAATCATACAAACAAGACACAAATTAAAACATATACACTATGAGAAAACAGAAGTAAAACTACACCCCCCCCCCTCAACCAACAAAGAACTAAGCTCACAGGCGTCAATCATAAAAAAGAGAAGTCGCTCCGAAGAATAATAATAAATAAATACATAATAATGATAATAATAATAATAATAATAATAATAAAAATAACAACAACAACAACAATAACAATTAAAAAAAATAGCTTGCAAATGTTGCATGAGATGTCCACTTCAAAAGCATGGACAGCTGTCAGTTTCCCTCACTTTCAGCTACTCTCAGCTGCTATCCATTCTATCTTTCCCCAGCCAAGCTCGGCTGGTGTTAATGATAGCAGGAACTGACCACACTTGGTAGAAGGAAGGGGTGTGCTAATTCTAACACTGGGCCCTAGACGCTTGACGGAGTAATGCTGGATTTGGGGCTGTGTGATATAATGGCGTGATTACTTACTGCATATTGTCATCACACAGACAATGACAATGACAAATTCTTTTATTTCGAGGATAATGAATAAGCACCCATGTGCTTTTTTTTTTTATACATCCAGTCCCCGCCCTTAGGATATATAAGAGAGAGAGAGAGAGAGAGAGAGAGAGAGAGAGAGAGAGAGAGAGAGAGAGAGAGAGAGAGAGAGAGAGAGAGACAGAGAGAGACAGAGAGAGAGAGAGAGAGACAGAGAGAGAGAGAGAGAGACGAGAGAGTGAGAGAGGTGTGTGTGAGTGAGTGTGTGTGTGTGTGTAGTGTGTGTGTGTGTGTGTGTTGTGTGTGTGTGTGTGTGTGTGTGTGTGTGTGTGTGTGTGGTGTGTTGGGGTGGAATTGAACCTAAGACTGTTCGTGTTTTTGTCCACCTGCTGAAACATAATATACATAATATGACAGAGACCATAGCTGTGTGAGATGTGTGCTGCGCAGGCATGCTACAGACATCATCGAACAGAATCAATCCGTTTAAAACACACACACACACACACACACATACACACACATACACACACACACACACACACACACACGCACACACATACACACAATACACACATACACACACATACACACACACACACACACACACACACACACACACACACACACACACCACACACCACACACACACACGCACACACACAGCAGAAACACACGAGGAAACAAACGAAGAACAAACTCACAAACAAACAAACAGCCAAAAAAACAACACAAATAAACAAAAGATAGCAAAACAAAAGGTCTAAACGTAACGTACTTTAAACAAGCAAAAAATGCATAAACAAACAGAACTCATTACTCAAGTACTAAGTGTATCAACAGATGAATCAAGGAGTTCATGAAACTCAAAATAAATCAATAACTAAAACAAAAGAAAACTCTCCGAAACTAATATATGTTTCATGGAGATCTTTCAGACCGATAGACTTACAACTAAAACAAAAGTAAACAAACTCCATAAAATGACAGGTTTTAAAAAACATAAAAACAAACAAAATAGAAACCTTCCCAGATTGACAGGGTTTTCCAACACAAACAACTCCACCCCTCCCCCAAACAACAACAACAAAAAATAAAATCCATAAAACTTCCCAACTTCACAAAAACTAAAAGTAACAGGGTAAAACACACACACAAACAAAACAAGTCATAAAAATAAAACACTACTAAAAAAAACCCCCACGACAAAACTTCCATCAATACAAAAAGAAAGAACCAAAACGAACCCCACAACAAGAAAAACAACAACCCACCCACTTCGCAAATCCACTTGACTACCACGATGTCCACTTAGTTTTTATCCAGTAGATAAAACCGTATCACACATACCACTCACACACACACACATAGACACTGATTGAGTCTCTCTCTCTCTCTCTCTGTCCTCTCAATGCTGGCCTCAACAACAGGGAGACAGAGGTAACAGTGCGGTGGCAGTGTCACCATCCTCTTCAGACGCTACGATACGACCAAGCCCTGGCCATACTTTTTGGGTGCCCTTTCCACACACCACTTTGCCATTCATTCACACACACACACCCATTCCACCAGCACAACGTTGCGCGAGCGAAGCGCGTGAACGGGAATGCGTGGAGATCCAGTTTATCGGTCAGTCTGTTGTTGTTGTTGCCTGTCTGTCTGTCTGTCTGTCTATAAGAGACGGGCACGTACGTACGTATACAGACACAGTCACACGCACGTAAAGAGGTACGCATTTCACCTCCCACGTAAACTTCCTCCCCCCACACAGTTTCCCTTACATCCTCTCAGATCCCCCACTTCTCTCCATTCCCCCCCCCCCCCCCCCCTCTGGTCTAACCCCCCCCCCAGTTCACTTGCGCGCGTGCGCGCACACACACACACACACACACTCACACACACACATATAACACAGAAACATTCATATATATATATATATATATATATATATATATGTATATATATATATATATATATCATAGAGACAAAATAAAATTTAGTAAAGAAAACGAGAGAAAACAGCATGGAGACGACAAAGAAAGCAACATCTGGAAAACTCCATGCTGCAAAACAAGTAAACTAAGCTAAGGTAGACCCCTAACGGAAAGTAAAAAAAAAGGCAAAATTGCAAGAAAACAAAAGAGAAACAAGCAAAACTTAACACCAAACCCAAATTTTAAATACAAGAAAAAAGCCTTCGAATAAACTATCACCAACACTCGTCATAAGGAGTAGAAACCAGCTATTTCATCATCAGAAAAAACACAACTAGTATAAAAGAGTGTGAATGTAAAATTAACGCACAAATCCGCCTGTCATTGTTAATAAACCAGTTCTTTAAAATAAAGCTTCTTCTTTTAAAAAAAATACAGAAAACACACACAAAACAAACAAAACCAAGTATGCTCGAGTATCAAGAATAAAGGAGGTAAGGTAAAGGAGTCCCATAATCTATAAGGTCGTAGGGGAGCGAGGCGTCAGAGACCTCACTTCTCTAGGGCCAGCGTATTGAGGGCGGCGCCCATCTCCTCTCCCTCGCTGCTTTACCTTCCCTGACCCTAAAGAGGACAGGTACCCATTTACAGCTGGGTGAACTGGGGGAACTGTACTGAAGCCAAGGCACGCAAACGGTCACCCATCCAACTGGTAACCACGCTCGACGCTGCTTAACTTGGCTGGGGGAAAGCGAGTGCTCCGACCACTGAGCTATCCCGTCCCCCTCAGTATCAAGAATATCATTTCAAAACTTAACATTCTATTAGGTGAACAAGACACAAACAAAAACACATTTTTTCCTGTAAAAAAACCTTGACAAACTATCATGTAAAGAGAACATACGAGCAAAATGCATAGTTCTTTTAAAAACAGTTTTATAATCATGCAAACAAGACACACATTAAAACATATACACTATGAGAAAACAGAAGTAAAACTACACCCCTTCCCTCCACCAACAAAGAACTAAGCTCACAGGCGTCAATCATAAAAAAGAGAAGTCGCTCCGAAGAATATTAATAAATAAATAAATAATAATAATAATAATAACAATGACAATAATAATAATAATAATAATAATAATAACAATTAAAAAAAATAATAGCTTGCAAATGTTGCATGAGATGTCCACTTCAAAAGCATGGACAGCTGTCAGTTTCCCTCACTTTCAGCTACTCTCAGCTGCTATCCATTCCATCTTTCCCCAGCCAAGCTCGGCTGGTGTTAATGATAGCAGGAACTGACCACACTTGGTAGAAGGAAGGGGTGTGCTAATTCTAACACTGGGCCCTAGACGCTTGACGGAGTAATGCTGGATTTGGGGCTGTGTGATATAATGGCGTGATTACTTACTGCGTATTGTCATCACACAGACAATGACAATGACAAATTCTTTTATTTCGAGGATAATGAATAAGCACCCATATGCTTTTTTTTACATCCAGTCCCCGCCCTTAGGGATATATAAGAGAGAGAGAGACAGAGAGAGAGAGAGAGAGAGAGAGAGAGAGAGAGAGAGAGAGACAGAGAGAGGGAGAAAGAGAGAGACAGAGAGAGAGAGAGAGAGAGAGAGTGTGTGTGTGTGTGGTGGTTGTGTGTGTGTGTGTGTGTGTGTGTGTGTGTGTGTGTGTGTGTGTGTGTGTGTGTTGGGGTGGAATTGAACCTAAGACTGTTCGTGTTTTTGTCCACCTGCTGAAACATAATATACATAATATGACAGAGACCAAAGCTGTGTGAGATGTGTGCTGCGCAGGCATGCTACAGACATCATCGAACAGAATCAATCCGTTTAAAACACACACACACACACACACACACACACACCACACACACACACACACACACACACACACACACACACACACACACACACACACACACACACACACACACACACACGCACGCACACACACAGCAGAAACACACGAGGAAACAAACGAAGAACAAACTCACAAACAAACAAACAGCCAAAAAAACCAACACAAATAAACAAAAGATAGCAAAACAAAAGATCTAAACGTAACGTACTTTAAACAAGCAAAAATGCATAAACAAACAGAACTCATTACTCAAGTACTAAGTGTATCAACAGATGAATCAAGGAGTTCATGAAACTCAAAATAAATCAATAACTGAAACAAAAGAAAACGCTCCGAAACTAATATATGTTTCATG
>CM054147.1:37717321-37719821 GCA_028751875.1 Rapana venosa
GCTGATAACGGTCATCATGTTATGCTTGATCTATGCTTATTACTGAATAAACCTTATTTAAACCAAGGGTTATGTTTGAGGTAAATTTCCCCCCTCAGTCAATATTGGTTAAAACTCCATTCCCCTGTAAGTCCTTTCATAGAGAGTGCAAACCTGTATGTCAATGCACAATAGAACATTTGGTGCCCCCCATGTTTAAACCCCATTCATCTTTGACAGAGGGGGGGGGGGGGGGGGAGGATAACAAAACTCAAGTGGCATAGATGGCAGGTATATACCAGGACCCACTCTTATGATGGATGGGTTCCACCAGGTTTTAACTCACACAAGACGCATCACCTAGACATTTCAGTGCAGCGCCCATCAATAAATCCGCAGGGATTGAAGGAATCCTTTAAGTCAAGGATATAAAAAGGGATCAGTGTTGTGGAATTCTGCAAGGTCTGACGTGTGATGTTTCATGTCAGAAACAGGGTGACATGCTGTTGTAGGTGAATAATGTTTTTGTTGAAACGGGTTATTTTGAGCACCAGGGAAATTATAAGAATGCCTCCATGGGCTGTTTAGATTTCTTGATATACGGTTGTTTTTTTAAAGGATTGTTGTTGTGGGGTGGTAGTGGTGGTGTTGATTTTATTACTGTTGTTTGTCTCTGTTTCATGTGCCCGCGTGTGCGCGCATGTGTCTGTGTGTGGGGTGTGTGTGTGTGGTGTGTGTGTGTGATAGTGATAGATAGATAGATAGATAGATAGATAGATAGATAGATAGATAGATAGATAGAGGGTGAGAGTGAGAGAGAGAGATATGATATGATATGATATGATTATTTATTCAAAAAGGCCATGGCCCCTTAGAAGGGGGTTGTACAAAACATTGTTGACAAGACACATCCACATTAACAATTTGCTACACACTCACTTCTCCTTTTAAAGGCTTTGTACAAATACATGCTTAATCGCTTAACAGTAGTTTCATCTGTTGCTGACATTAACAATATTAGTTAACAGACATGGATACCTGGAATATTTTGCCGGAATAAATTGTTCTCTGATATCTTTTAATTCTGGACAAGAAAGTACAAAATGAACCTCATCTTCTATTGAATCCTTACACAGTGGACATATCAAAGCTCTACCATCTGTGTTACTATGGCGTTTTGAATGGACAAATATATCTGAAATTCCGAATCTAAATTTGGTCATGATACGCTTTATGTGTCTATCAATTTTCATAGACATGTAGGTTGGTACCCGATTCAAATGTGTGAACAGTCTATAAAAATCAAATCTATCACTATTTTGAACATGAGAATTCCAGTCCTGCCATCGACATGAGAGAGAGAGAGAGAGAGAGAGAGAGAGAGAGAGAGAGAGAGAGAGAGAGAGAGAGAGAGAGAGAGAGAGAGAGAGTGTGTGTGTGTGTGTGTGTGTGCGCGCGAGCGCGTGGGGTGGTGGTGAATGAGTGGGCACATGAGTGTGTGCATGTGTGTGTATGTGTGTGCATGAGCATGTGCATGCATGCACGTGTTTGGTGTGTGTATGTATGTTTGTATGTGTATCTGTGTGTGTGTCTGTGTGATTGTATGTGTGTTTGTGTGTGTGACTATGTATGTGTGTGTGTGTGTGTGGGGAGGGGGGTGCCTGTCACTCTCTTTCTGATTCCCTTTCCCCTCCATTTCACTTTATTTCATTTTTATTTTATTCTTTTATTTATTCTTTTATTTCGAGGATAACGGGATAAGGACTCATGTGCTTTTTCATCCAGTCCCCGTGTGTATGCAGTTTTGTAAATGTTGTCGTCCATTCCCACCAGCACACAATGGTCTACTCTTCCGAAAAGCGGAACGGGATTTAACGTGTGCGCAAGATGTTATGCGTGCGTTCACACACGGGACCTCGGTTTATAGTCTCATCCGAAGGAATTCTAGGGGGAGTGGAGTCTGCACTGATGTTAACTCTAGAGGAAAAATCCTCTTGACCGAGAATCGTACGTGCATGCGTGCGCGCATGTCCATGCATGCATGTGTGTATGCATGTGTATGTGCGTGCGTGCGTGCGTGCGTGTGTGTGTGTGTGTGTGTTTGAGTGCAATGACCCCCTTTCAATGAACCCCCCAGGGAAAAAGCTTGTCCAAGGAGGTAAAATGTGTGTGTCAGCGTGCATGCGTGCATGTGTGTGTATGCATGTGTATGTGTGTGTGTGTGTGTGTGTGTAAGGCAATGACCCCCTTTAAATAATCACCCCAGGGAAAAAGCTTGTTCAAGGAGGTAAAATGTGTGTGTGTGTGTGTTGTGTGTGCGCGCGTGTGTTTGTTTGTGTGTGTGTGTGTGTGGTTTTGGGGGTTGTTTTTGTTAGGATTTTTCGGTTTATTTTGGAGCATATGGGCATGTGTGTGTGTGTGTGTGTATGTGTGTGTGTGTGTGTGTGTGTGTGTGAGAGAGAGAGAGAGAGAGAGAGAGAGAGAGAGAGAGAGAGAGAGAGAGAGAGAGAGAGATAGTGTG
>CM054147.1:37724821-37737321 GCA_028751875.1 Rapana venosa
TCTTTCTCTCCTCTGCTGAACTGGTCCAATCAACTAATCGCAGGACTGGCTGTATGGCTCATACACTCTTTTAACTCTCCTGGGTTTTATGGTTTTTTGTTTGTTTGTGTTATTTTTTTTTGCTCATGATGGTGGAGGGTGCTGTTGCTGCTTCGCCTGATTGCATCTCTACAGGTAACAGCACAGCAGCTATAGACACACAGCTTTGTAGAAAGGAAGATCAAAGGTGTTATCGCAGCGTGAAAAACTGGAATGCTTTTGAGCATTGCAAAACATGATTAAAATAAAAACCAGCCCAAGAAAACCTTGGTCCATTCTTCTGCGACCCCTAATTTTTTTAAAACAGAAAGTCTCAAATTAAAGCAAATCTCCAAGAGAGGAGACTTAGCCCCTTAATGTGTAGCACACAGACCCACCATCAGTGTATGGATACACCCTGGTGCCCTATAACCAGCTCCCAGGTATGGGTCAAATACCAAAATGACATCACAATCGCGGAACAATCACAATCGCCTGTCAACAAGCCAACCGTGAGGTTGTGGGTTCGATCCACGGCCTCGTCCTTTCTTCCCAGTTTGACCAAAAAAATCGAACTGAATGTCAAAGTCCTTCGGATGAGACTATAAACCGAGGCCCCGTGTGCGAACGCATACAGAACATCTTGCGCACACGTTAAATCCTGTTCCGCTTTTCGGAAGAGTAGGCCTTTGTGTGCCGGTGGAAACAGATGACAACATTTACAAAACCGCATAACACACGGTGACTGGATGTAAAAAAGCACATGAGTGCTTATTCCATTATCCTCGATACAAAAGAATAAATAAATAAATGAATAAATAAATACACAGACAGAAGAGGAGTACCTGTCTTCCAACGGCTGTAAAGGCAGAGGAGGAGGATGGCCTCGTCAAAGTCAAAGTCAAGTCAAAAACACTTTAATCATCCCATGAAGGGCAGGGTAGACTGGACTGTGCAGCACACTAAAAGCAACCAGTCTACGGGATCGACCACTCTAATGTCAAGAAAACGGTGGCGCAACGCATTTTCGCTCATAGGAAAGACAACGACGAATCCCTGTCTGAATGTTTGACGAAGATGAAGAATCACCACCACTGTAATTAATGTCTTTGTTTTGGGGAGATAGATAGATAACAGACAGATAGATAGATAGACAGACAGACAGATAGATAGATAGATAGATAGATAGATAGACAGACAGACAGACAGACAGACAGATAGATATATAGATAGACAGGAAGACAGACAGACAGACAGACAGACAGAGACAGACAAAGACAGACAGACAGACAGAGAACCAACAAACGTGACAGAGAGACGATGCACATACGCGCGCGCGCACGCACGCACACACACACACACACACACATACATACATACATACATACAGACAGACAGACAGACAGACAGACATATACAATAGACACAGATAACATTAAGCTTCTTCTTCGTCCAACGCTTAGACAGCAACAATTGTTGTCTGCTATATGAGTGAAAATGCATTACGCTGCCGTTAAGCACCTAACAAGTCAAGCCCAGTGCATCGGACTTCGGCATAAGAGAGAATTATTATCTTTTAAGTCTTTCTAAAAAAACAACCCAGGCAGGAGAATGGACCAATAGAGAAGAACATAGACAAGACGGAGGTGACAGGAAGAGAAAGGAACAAGGCAGAAACAGAGTGATAGAAAAGAGGAAATTTCTAGCACAGAATTTCCAGAATGTGGGGACGCTATTTATACTGATAGGCCCCCACGACATCCCCACTTATAACATTTAACTAAAACCAGACACAAAAAAACAACAATCCAAACCTTTATAGACCCGACAAAAGGACACACCCATAAATGCATAATGCATGATCCACTTCCCTTGACACCTTGAACACTAGCACAGACGCCTTTCTCTAAAGTCTCCATTCATCAACTGTGGCACCAGATACACAACAACCTTTTTTCTTGTGTGGCCGGCTATTTTCACGCTGAAGGATGGATGGGCCCTTTTCTTCTTTTACTGAAGCTGGTTCAATCAACTAATAGAAAGAGTGGATGCATCTTTCACATCCTTTTCAACCCAAGTTGTTGTGTTTGGTTTTTTTTGCTTCACAAAAGAAGAAGGCACCGTACTGGCTTCGTCTGACTGCCTTTCTGTGAGGTGAGATCGATAACTTATAGCATCGTTGTGAGGATGATCAAAGATTTTAAAAAATATTGCAACATGAACAAAATGCTTTGGACTGCTTTATGTATGGTACAGAAATTCTTGTGTTGTGATCAATGTATGCCTGAACGAAGAAGTTGTAGCTTTCTCCTGATTTGTTAACTAGTTTGTTAGCTAGTATGGAGTTATTTAGTTTGTTAGTTAGTTGGTTGGTTAGTTAGTTAGTTAGCTAATTACCTAGTCAGTCAGATAGTCACTTAGATAGTCAGCGCTTTGATTGGTTTTTGCAAGATATAGGGCTATAAAACTCCATATTTTTTAAATTACAGTCATTAAGCCTGTAAATTAGTTAACTAGTTAGTTGGTTAGCTACTTGGTTGGTTAGTTGATTAGTAAGTTAGTGATTATTTTAATAGGTTGATTAGTCAGTTATCTAGCTAGTTATTTAGATAGTGAGATCAATTGGTTGTGTAAATATTTTTTATTTGTTTATTGGTGCATATGTTTAAAACACATTTTTATTTTTTAAAAATAGAGTACTGATTTGAATTTCATGGTTTAGGATTTTGACTGAACCACAACACACACACACACACACACACACACACACACACACACACACACACACACACACACACACACACACACACACACACACACACACACACACACACGCACACAAGCATATTGGAAGAAGTTTGGAGAGAGGGAGAGAGAAAGAGAGAGAGAGAGAGAGAGAGAGAGAGAGAGAGAGAGAGAGAGAGAGAGAGAGAGAGAGAGACAGACAGACAGACAGACAGACAGACAGACAGACAAAGACAAGAGAGACAGAGACAGAGAGACAGACAGACAGAGGCCGAGACAGAGAGACAGACAAGCAATTTTTAATTTATTTATTCTTTTATATCAAGGATAATGGAATAAGCACCCATGTGCTTTTTTACATCTAGTACCCGTGTGTATGCGGTTTTGTAAATGTTGCCATCTGTTTCCAAAGACACAGAGAGGCAGAGACTGAGAGAAACAGGAAGACAGAAACAGAGGTGGATAGACATACAGACAAACACATATACAGACAGATACAAAAATACAAAGTGAGGCTGCAAGTCATTGTACAAGCTACCAGTCTGTGTACATTCTACCTTCCTATTCTAAAAGGCTTTTACTGATAGCACTGTTAAGTTTTTGTTTTGTTTTACCATCCACAAAGTTTCAAGCATTTTCCCCCACACGCTACTATAAAACCTTTGATCTTCCTCTTTGTAATGCTATAGTTATTGATGTATCCTATTGAAATGTAGTCAGCCGAAGCCACAACGACGATGCTGGCCTGTATGATAGAAGCAAGCTAGAAAGGTTAAAAGAGAAAGGCCTGTTTGATGAGATATGCATCCTGACCGGCAATTAGTTTATTGAACCAGGTCCACATTGAAAAGAAAGACTGTGTTTTTTTTTGGTACTAAAACATCTAGCAAGGCTCTTGTTGTCCTATGTTGTTTTGTTTTCAAAGAAGTTTTTCTTCCTGGTTTTTCAACTGCACTGAGTTCAGTAACCCTGGTAATTTCCTGCATTCATTGATGAAGAGGTTACATACTTTGTGTGTATTGTTTGTGGGTTTTAATGCTTGTTTTGATCTTTTCTTTATCTTTGTTGCTACATATGTCACCGACGCTGCTGATTTTCCGCTTCTGCTGCTGTTGTTGCTGCTAGTATTACACTACGCTAACTACCCTTCTTGATGACGATACTGCTGTTTGTTGCTTATGCTACATCTTCTCAAATCCTTCCTTCTCTTGCTTTCACATCTACAAATTAATAATACAACATCAACTACTTCTGCTACTGCCTCTTCTTCTTCTTCCACTTCTAATCCTGCTACTGCCACTGTTGCTGCTGCTGCTACTAGAACTGCTACTGCTACTACTGCTGCTGCTACTACTACTGCTACTGCTACTGCTGCTACTACTACTGCTACTGCTACTGTTGCTGCTACTACAACTACTGCTGCTGCTGCTGCTGCTGCTGCTGCTACTACTACTACTACAACTACTACTGATGCTGCTGCTGCTGCTATTACCACTAATGTTCCTGCTCCTGCTGCTGCTTTGGGTGCTGCTGTGCTGTGCTGCGTTTTCCCCCTCCCCCTCCTCCTCCTCCCTTTCCCTTTTCCCCCCCTCCCCTCCTCCTCCCCCTCCTCCTCCCCTACACTACTTACTATACTACATATCTACTAATACAACAAATACTATACACTTAATATAGTTTTCCCTAAATGTCACAACGCGACACACAGCAGATGTGGGTTTAACATCGCAGCCCCCCACCTGACCCCCCAAGGACGCTTAGCAGCATGACAGAGGATTTCAGTGCGTGCAGTGTAAGCATGACAGAGGGGTACGTGCTGTAGAGAATGCAGAGCAAACGTGATGAAGTGCATGGAGAGTGCAGAGCAGAAAATGCAGTGAAAATGCATTTTCAGAGCAAGCAGTGTAGAGGTGCAGAGCAGAACAGTGCATGAAGTGCAGTGCAGTGCAGCAGTGAGAGCAGTGAGAGCGTGAGAGCAGTGTAAAAAGCAGTGCAGAGAGTGCAGGATGAGCGAAGTCCGTCGACTTTGCCTTGTACAACCCCTTCCCCCCCTAAGAGTTGGGCCCAGTGCTAGCTTTCAAGTGTCGTCAGTTGTCCCCATCCTCTGTGTGGTTGGTGTGTTGGTGTGGTGTTGTGTTTTTTGTGGGGGTGTGTGTTGTGTTGTGTGTGTGGTTGTGTTGTGTGTGGGTGTGTGTGGTGTGTTTTTTTTTTGTTTTGTTCTGTGTGTGTGTGTTAGTGTGGGTTCGTTTTTGTGTTGTGTTCTGTGTGTGTGTGGGTGTGGTGTGTGTGTGTGGTGTGTGTGCAGGTGAGTACTTGTGTGGGTTTTGTGTTTTGTGGTGATTTTTGTGTGGTTTCTGTGCGTTTGTGTTCTGTGTTGTTCTGATTGGTGTTCTTTCTCTTGTCTCTCCTAGTCTCTGTCTCTTGTTTTGTTTAGTGTTAGTGGTTTGGTTAGGTTAGTGGTGTCGTGTATGGGTGGGGTGCGTTAGTGTGTGTGTGTGTGTGTGTGTGTGTGTGTGTTAGTGTGTCTGTGTGTGTTCTGTGTGGTGCGTTGTTTTGTGTGTACTTTGTGTCTGAGTGTGTTCTCTGTGTGTGTGTTCTGTGTGTGTATGTGTTCTGTGTGTTCTGTGTGTTGTGTTTTGTGCGGTGTGTGCGGTATGTGTGTGTGTGTGTGTGTGTGTTAGTGTGTGTGTGTGTGTGTGGTGTTTTTGGGGTGTGTGTGTCAGAGATTAGGTTTGGGGAAGTGTTTTGACTGCCAGTCTGGCGGACTTTCGTTTTCTGTTTTCCCTCTTGGTCTCTTTCTTGTTGTTCCAGGGAGATTAATGTTTTGAAAAAAAATCTAATCCTTTTCAGGTGTCATGGTGTATGAGATTAACTTTAAAAAATCTATTTTGTGATTTGAAGGGTATTATTATGCTTGTCAGATTTTGTTTTTTCTGTGTCTGTATTTCTGTATCTTTCTCCTTTTCTGTTTCTCTCTTGGCCTCTCCATCTTTTTATCTCGGTGTCTGTGTTTCTGTTTTACAATCTCTGTCTCTGAAATCTCCCCACTTTCACTCCATCCCCCCCCCACCCCTCCCTCCCCTCTCTCTCTCTCTCTCTCTCTCTCTCTTCTCCATTATATATTTTATATATATATATATAATTATCATTGTCTCTGTCCATCTGTCTGTCACAATAGTTATTTCCCCCCTCTTTCTTCCTTTCTTTTGATTGGATGTTACACTCCTTTGGCAACTGCTACAAAAACGGCCTGGTATTGATAGGCTCCCTGTGGACTACCCATCCTCAGTAGCGGAGTGGGGAGTGGGGAGGAGGGATTGAGATGAGCGGCGTTGGAATAGCAGGACGGAGGCGTCACGGAGGATGGGGAAAAATCCCCCCCCCCCCCCCCCCCCCCCCCCCCCGCTCCAAACCCCTGCTATAAGTACTTCTACTGCTACTGCTACTTACTGCTTTCCATAACAGAGAGGGATAGAGAGAGAGAGAGAGAGAGGAGAGAGAGGAGAGAGAGAGAGAGAGAGAGAGAGAGAGAGAGAGAGACAGAGACAGAGACAGAGAGACAGACAGACAGACAGACAGACAGACAGACAGATACAGAGACAGAGACAGAGGATGCATCTCTGTGTGTATGTGTGTGTGTGTGTGTTTATTTATTTATTTTATTTAATTTAATTCTTTTATATCGAGGATAATGGAATAAGCACTCATGTGCTTTTTTACATCTAGTCCCCGTGTGTATGCGGTTTTGTAAATTCTGTCATCTGTTCCCACCGGCACACAATGACCTACTCTTCCGAAAAGCGGAACAGGATTTAACGTGTGCGCAAGATGTTCTGCGTGCGTTCGCACACGGGGCCTCGGTTTATAGTCTCATCCAAAGGACTTTTGGGGAGAGTGGAGTCTGCACTGATGTTAACTCCAGGGGAAAATATCCCCTTGAACGGGAATCGAACCCGGGTCGTCAGATTGCGAGCGCAACGTTCTGACAACTAGGCTATCCCGTCCCCCCCTGTGTGTGTGTGTGTGTGTGTGTGTGTGTGTGTGTGTGTGTGTGTGTGTGTGTGTGTGTGTGTGTGTGTGTGTGTGTGTGTGTGTGTGTGTATGTATGTGTGTGTGTGTGTGTGTGTGTGTGTGTGTGTGTGTGTGTGTGTGTGTGTGTGTGTGTGTGTGTGTGTCATACGTGCAAAAACTAATTTACATGTAAACTGGTTTTCGCTTTCTTTGTTGTCCCGAAGGAAGGTTCACTAATTTGAACAGGAGTGCAAGGTGGCTCAGATTTCTTGAGGTTTCTTGTGGTGCTATTTCTTTTCTTTCAGTTTTCTGCAATTGTGATCCTTCTGTTTTCCTCGTCTAGTGTTTCTCTTCAAATGTTCCCTGCAGAATAAAAGCTGACATCGAAGTTGAGCTAAGGTCTTTGTCCTATCTTCAACTCTTTGTTTGTGTGTGTGTGTGTGTGTGTTGTTGTCTTCGTTGTTGTTGTCTTCGATTTTACGTCTGTTCACTCTCAGTGATATTAGACGACAAAAAAAAACAACCCACATATATACAAGGGGTGTATGAGTATTGAGGTGGTGGTGGAGGCCCTACTGAAAAAAGCGAAGGGGGAAAAGTAGTCTAATCATGAAAAGAAACCACACAAAGCAAAAGATACAATATAAAAAAAAATTAAAAACCGAAACAAAAACATAAAAAGTTATTAACGTTAATGAAACTATAACAAATGTCCTATAGGACTCTGCCAGAGACCTTTTGCAATATCAAATGCCAAATTCAAGTTATTGAATATGCTTCTAAGGGAGTTTTCAGAAAATTGGGGTAAAAAAGCTTTTGTATTCTTACATTCAAATATTATATGAGTATTAGAAATATTTTCACCACACAGACATTTACTGTGTCTACTGAATTTGGTTACGAATGCATTAAGTTTTATTCTATAAAACAAACTATTCACTCTTCGTGCTGTGGAGATATTTGAGCAAGCCTTAGAATGACTCACGACTCTTGCTTTATCAGTTTTGATGACAGATCTGTTTAGAAATCTCTCTTTTAGGTGATACGTTTCTGTGACCTTTTTCCATGATGTTTGTTCTAATAAGTGGTAGCCCTCTTGTAATGATAAAGGCACGTGCAATGTTGCTGATTTCCGTTCATGCTTTGCACCTCTTTTAGCAGCTCTATCAGCCCACTCATTTGGAAAGAATCCACTGTGTGAAGGCACCCAACAGAAAGTGACATTTGTGCCTTTTAAGGTTAAAAGGTGTATGACATGTGTGTGTGTGTGTGTGTGTGTGTGTGTGTGTGTGTGTGTGTTTGTGTGTGTGTGCGTGTGTGTGTGTGTGTGTGTGTGTGTGTGTTTGTGTGTGTGTGTGTGAGAGAGAGAGTTTTTATGTAAATTAGCTAAGTGTGTTGTCTTTTATTTTATCTTTCTTTCAGTCCATTTTTTTTGTTTCTCTGTCTGTGTCTTACTATGTACGTTTTATCTTTGGAGTCATTCTGTCTCTGTGTATGTTTTGTTTTTCTTAGTATTGCTCTGTCATTGTGCCTCTGTTGCTGTTTCTGTGTGTGTGTGTGTGTGTGTGTGTGTGTGTGTGTGTGTGTGTGTGTGTGTGTGTGTGTGTGTGTGTGTGTATGTGCGTGCGTATCTGTGTGTGATTTACGACAAGATTTTATTCCCCGATATTTTCTTCAACCCATGTCCAGTTATAATTTTTTGTAGGCTAAAGAAATGCAAATCTCAAAAAGTCCTCCTGTCGCTCTCAAAATTCATAAGATTTGCAGGTATTTCATGAAATTTCAATTGTCTTTCGTATGTGTAGATTATGTCTTTTAAAGAAATGTTTATACTTAAAAATAGTATTGAGTCATTCATACTGTTTGCTTATCATTATGCGATGAACTCTTGCTTTTCAGTTACTGTTAGTATTCATATTATTTTTGGGTATATTGCTGTTAAGTTTATTCTCCTGTTCAATTTGTTTGTAATCCTCCATACCCCAAAAAGGGTGCAAGGAATTAAATCTTGAATCTTGAATCTTGTGTGTGTGTGTGTGTGTGCGCGCGTGTGTGTGTGTGCGCGCGCGCGCGCGCGCGCGCGTGTGTGTGTGTGTGTGTGTGTGTGTGGTTGTGTGGTTGTGTGTGTGTTACTGTCTCTTTTCTGTCTTTGTCTCTGTTTACTTTGTACGTCTGTGACTCTGTCTTTTCCTGCCTTTGTCTCTGTGTGTGTCTCTTCGATTTGACGTCTGTTCACTTAAAGTGATATTAGACGAAGGAGGTGTGGAAGGGGGCTTGATGAGATGGGGGCTTTAAGAAAAAGATATGCCTGTTGGTATTTATGTACATTAAAAAAATCCTGATTCCAAACCTTATAAACAATATGCTGCAAAAAACACGGCAAAGAAACGCAAATAATAATAATGACAACAACACAGAACAATTGAAAACTACTCTAAACTTGGAAAAAAATGAACAATACCAACCACGTGTAAAAGCTACCACGAGCAAAGCAAAAAGACATCGCGACAGTAAAGGTCTTGTCTGTTATCTCTCTGTTTCTTTGTACGTCTGTCTAGAGTCTTGTCTTTTTCACCTTTGTATAATTTATGTTTTATTTGTCTGTCTGTTTATGAGTCTTCTCACCTTTCTGTCTTTCCTGCTGGCTTTGTTTTTTTGCAGCTCTCAAGACACTGTCTTGAACAAAGATTTCTTTATCACGCAGTCTTGGTTTTCTGCAAGATACATTAACCTTGGTGAGATCGGGATGCTTCGGTCTGTTTATAAACGGACATCAAAGACGACACACAGCACAATCGACTCCTTCAGTCCACCAGACTTTTAAACCCGCAGAAAAAAATTCATTAGAATAGAAAAGAGAAGTAAAAATAAGTAAAAATAAAATAAACAAACACACACACACACACACATCGAAACATCAAAACAGAAACAAAGACAGAAAGAGACAGAGTCACAGACAGACAGGCAGACATACAGACAAAGTAAACAGAGACAAAAACAGAAAAGAGACAAGGAAAGTACACACACACACACACACACACACACAACACACACACACACACACACACACACACACACACACACACACACACACACACACACACACACACGCACACACGCACACACGCACACACACACACTGAAAAAAAGCAAATACATTGCTTAAATTCAATGTACCATCTGGAAATAAAAACGTGACTTGACTTGACTTGACTTGACTTGACACACGTGCGTGCATGCATGGGCACGAGATGAGCAAACCAGAATCGGAGAGTGCGGCTGTCCCCATTACTGTCTCATAATCTATACCATAATCAGTGACCTCAGTCCTCCCCACAGCCCATCTCCCCTTTCTACCTATCTCTCCCTCTTTTCCATCCCACCTTCCTCAATAACCCGAGTTCTGAGATTGTTCTCTGTCTGTCTGTTTGTCTGTCTGTCTGTCTGTCTGTTTATCTCCCTGTCTCTCTCTGTCTCTGTCTCTCTGTTTATCTCCCTGTCTCTCTCTGTCTCTGTCTGTCTGTCTGTCTGTCTTTCTCTCTCTCTTTCTTTCTTTCTCTCCTTGTCTCTCTCTGTGTCTCTGTCTGTCTGTCTGTCTGTCTCTCACTCATTCTTCTCAATAGTCCGAGTTCTGAGTTTGTTCTCTGTCTGTTTGTCTGACTACTGTCTGTCTCTCTGTCTGTCTGTTTATCTCCCTGTCTCTCTCTGTCTCTGTCTGTCTGTCTGTCTGTCTGTCTGTCTGTCTGTCTGTCTCTCTCTCTCTCTCTCTTGCTTTCTTTCTTTCTTTCTCTCTTTGTCTCTCTCTGTGTCTCTGTCTGTCTGTCTGTCTGTCTGTTTCTCACTCATTCTCTCTCCTTTCTAGCTTCCTTCCTTAATTTTTCCTTCCTTCCTTCCTTCTTTCTTTCTTTTCTTGCTTTCTTTCTTTCTTTCTTTCTTTCTTTCTTTCTTCGTTCTTTCTTTCTTCCTTCCTTCCTTCCTCTTCATTTCTTTCTTTCTTTCTTTCTTTCTTTCGACCAGTGTTGTGCAAGAACGAGAACAAAGGGACCAATTAACAGATTTGCTTAGCATACTCACGTATAACTCCTTTTGTTTTTTTGTGTTTATTTTTTCTGCCTGTCTATCTGTCTGACTTCTTAGTCCTTACTTCCTTCCTTCACTTTCTTATTTTCTTTTTCTTTCTTTCTTTCTTTCTTTCTTTCTTTCTTTCCTTCCTTCCTTCGTTCCTTTCTTCCTTCCTGCCTTTCTTTCTTTCCTTCTTTCTTTTCCTTCCTTTCTTCCTTTCTCTTTTTCTTTCTTCTTTCCTTCCTACCTTTCTTTCTTTCCTTCTTTCTTTCTTTCTTTTTTTTTCTTTCTTCCTTTCTTTCTTTCCTTCTTTTCTTTCTTTTTTCTTTCTTTCTTTTTCTTCCTTCCTTCCTTCCTTCTTTCTTCCTTTCTTCCTTCCTTCCTTTCTTTCTTTCTTTCTTTCTTTGCAAAGAAAAAGAAGAAGAAGAGGAAGGTGAAGAAGAAGAACAAGAAGAAGAAGAAGAATTGCAAAGAATTGCAAAAAAAAGATATGCGAAGAAGAAGAAGAAGAAGAAGAAGAAGAAGAAGAAGAAGAAGAAGAAGAAGAAGAAGAAGAAGAAGAAGAAGAAGAAGAAGAAGAAGAAGATCAAGAAGAAGAAGAAGAAGAAGAAGAAGAAGATCAACAAGAAGAAAAAAATTGCAAAGAATTGCAAAAAGAAGAATTGCGAAGACGAAGAATTGCGAAGAAGAAGAAGAAGAAGAATTGCGAAGAAGAAGAAGAAGAAGAAGAAGAAGAAGAAGAAGAAGAAGAAGAAGAAGAAGAAGAAGAAGAAGAAGAAACTGCGAGGAAGAAGAAGAAGAATTGCGAAGAAGAAGAAGAAAAATTGCGAAGAATTGCGAAGAAAAAGAAGAATTGCGAAGAAGAATTGCGAAGAAGAAGAAGAATTGCGAAGAAGAATTGCGAAGAAGAAGAAGAAAAAGAATTGCAAAGAAGAAGAAAAAGAATTGCGAAGAAGAAGAATTGCGAAGAAGAAGAATTGCGAAGAAGAAGAATTGCGAAGACAAAGAATTGCAAAGAAGAAGAAGAACAAGAAGAAGAAGAAGAAGAAGAAGAAGAACAAGAAGAAGAAGAAGAAGAAGAAGAAGAAGAAGAAGAAGAAGAATTGCAAAGAAAAAGAATTGCGAAAAAGAAGAATTGCAAAGAAGAAGAAGAAGAATTGCGAAGAATATTAACTGCGAAGAAGAAGAAGAAGAAGAAGACGAAGAAGAAGAAGAAGAAGAAGAAGAAGAAGAAGAAGAAGAAGAGAAGAAGAAGAAGAAGAAGAAGAAGAAGAATTGCGAAGAAGAAGAAGAAGAAGAGAAGAAGAAGAAGAAGAAGAAGAAGAAGAAGAAGAAGAAGAATTGCAGACAAGAAGAAGAAGAAGAATTGCGAAGAAGAAGAATTGCGAAGAAGAAGAATTGCGAAGAAGAAGAATTGCAAAGAAGAAGAAGAATTGCGAAGAAGAATTGCTAAGAAGAATTGCGAAGAAGAATTGCGAAGAAGAAGAAAAATTGCGAAGAAGAAGAAGAAGAAGAATTGCAAAGAAGAAGAAGAAGAATTGCGAAGAAGAAGAAGAAGAATTGCGAAGAAGAAGAAGAAGAAGAAGAAGAAGAATTGCGAAGAAGAAGAAGAAGAATTGCGAAGAAGAAGAAGAAGAAGAAGAAGAAGAAGAAGAAGAAGAAGA
>CM054147.1:37744821-37754821 GCA_028751875.1 Rapana venosa
GGGGGGGGGGGGGGGTGTAGAGGGGTGGTGGTGGTGGTAGTGGTGTGTTTATTTATTGATTTACTTATTGATTTACTTATTTATTTATTTATCTTTCTTTTATTAATTCTTTTGTTTCAAGGATAATGGAAGAGGCATTCATGTACTTTAAAAAAAAATTAAATATCCAGTTCCGGTGTGTATGTAGTTTTGTAATTGTCATCTGTTCCCACCAGCACACTATGGCTTACTCTTTCGGAAAAGCAGAACGGGTTTTAACGTTTGCACATGAAGTTCTGCGTGCGTTCGCACACGGGGACTCGGTTAAGTCTCATCCAAAGGATGTGTGTGTGTGTGTGTGTGTGTGTGTGTGTGTGTGTGTGTGTTAGTGTGTGCGTGTGTGTGTGTGGTGTTAGTGTGTGTGTGTGTGTGTGGTGTATGCTTGCGCGCGCGTGCGCGTGCCTGCGTCAGATCAGAGGACGTAAACAGAACTAGGCTAGACTTGAAATGGCGCCTCTTCTACTGCGAAAAGCTGAAGGCAGACCAGACAGAAATGAATACTCCACTTACGTGTCTGTCCCTCGTGCCTTGTTTGCCCAATCAGTGTGGGTCAGGGGACTGAGAATGATGAAGATGAAGATGATGATGATGATAGTGGTGGTGGTGATGATGATGATATTGATGATGATATTGTTGATGAAGATGATAATGGTGATGATGATGATAATGGTGATGATGATGATTATGATGATAATGATGATAATTATATTGATGATGACATTTATGGTAATGATGACGATGGTGGTGATGATGATGATGATGATATTGATGATGATGATATTGATGATGACAGTGATGGTGATGATGATGATGATTATGGTGATAATGATAATTGTGATATTGATGATATTGATGATGACATTGATGATAATGATGACTGTGGTGGTGATGGTGATTATGATGATATTGATGATGATGATGATGATGATAATGATGATGATGGTGACGGTTATGATGATATTGAAATGTGCTGTAGCATTTTAATGGAGGCGGGATAGCTTTGTGGTTAGATAATTATCAAACTCGTGACAAACTCTATGTATTTTTGTTTTTACTTTTGTGTCTATTTAACGTCTTTCAAGTTTCGTTTTTTTCTTCCTCTTCGTCAAACGCTCAGACAGCAGGTATTATTGTCTGTCATTTGACCGAAAATGAGTCGCGCTGCTGTTAAGCGCCTTACAAGTCAGGCCCAGCGCATCTGACTTCGGCGTGGGAGAGAGTTGGTTTTTTCTTTTGGTTTAAAGTCTTTCTGGAAAAAGAAAATGGGCAGGAGAATGGACCAAGAAGGGAGACAATAGACAGGAAGGAGGTGACAGGAAGAAAAGGAACAAGGCAGAAAGAGAAATAGGGATACAAAGAGGGATTTCGTGGCGCAGAATTTCCAGGAGGTCGGGGTGCTATTCATACCGACAGGCTCCCGGGCATCGTCACCGGGGATCAGTTTCTTCCCAATATCAAAGTTTTCCCGCTAAAAGAAAAAATCTGGGGCACTAAGAACCATTACAGTTCCAATAATGACCGCCCTGTCGGTTGGGCGGGCTCAATTAAACCGGCAGCAGAATCGTGACGCGAAACGGGAATATTCCAGCGAGTATGCAACTACTTCTATTACGGCTCTGCCCGTTCTACAATCGGAAGCTAATTGATCGTAAAAGCCCTTCGTATTCCTTCAGAACAGTTTCAACTATCGCTGCTATCATCGATTTATTTCACTTGATCACTGTGCTGCACGCCTCAACCCAGTTCTTTTCCACACAAAAAATGCACTTAAATTCAGATAGCTGGCTGACGGACGCCATTGCCGAGTGGTTAAAACCGTTCGATTTTCATCTGATGGGACCTTGAAGTAGTGGGTTCGAATCGCGGCAGCATCTGGTGAATGAAGGGTAGCGATTTGTTTTTTTTACCACTCCTAGGTCTACAATACCATAATTCCATTCTTCACAGTATGTTGCTTTCTGTGGAAACATCTGTGGGGTGTTCTTTACGAAAGAGGATACTATACTTTTTACCATTTCTGCAAAACTTAACCAGAAGCAAAACTAGAACCAAGTTTTAAATAAGCTAACGTGAACTCCAAAAGTTCAGAGATGACATAGTACTGTGTCCTAGTGTAGGAGGAGGAGAAGGAGGAGGAGGAGGAGGAGGAGGAAGAAGAAGAATGAAGAAGAAGAAGAAGAAGAAGGTGGAGGAGGAGAAGGAGGAGGAGGAGGAGGAGGAGGAGGAGGAGGAGGAGCAAAATAAATTGAAGAAGAATTGCGAAAAAGAATTGCTAAGAAGAAGAAGAAGAAGAAGAAGAAGAAGACGAAGAAGAAGAAGAAGAAGAAGAAGAAGAAGAAGAAGAAGAAGAAGAAGAAGACGAGACGACGACGACGAGAAGAAGAAGAAGAAGAAGAAGAAGAAGAAGACGACGACTTTAAGGGGTTTTTTTCTAAGGAAAGTGTCACATCCTTTGGAGTATTCCAAGCACTCTACACAACAACTTTCAAGAAATCACACACACACAAGTGTACACACACACACAAGTGTACACACACACACACACACACACACACACACACACACAAACACACACAAAATATGACCCAGTGCGCGCGTAAAGTTTTAGATACATGCTTGTGTTTCTGTGTTTCCGCAACCCACAGGACACGAGCACAGAATCGAGAACCTTAATTGTGGGTACCTGACTTTCTGTATAATTATGTGTGTCTACGCATGATTATGGCAGTGAGGCACTGGCAGGTTTGCATACGCGTTGACCTAGGCGATCTTGAGTTCTAGCTCTTGATACACCAAGAGCCATCGAGATTTGAATCCACGGCCTGTTAGACTACTTGGAGACCATCTAGAGTAGAAACGCTTTACTCTGTCCACGTCAGTATTGTACCATGAGACGTGACTCTTGATCAATGAACCCTTGCGTTTTTATTTTGTTTGTTTTGGAACACTTCGATAGCCTCAATGTTGACCGAACTGTCAAAAGTTCTAATGCTGACTGAACTGTCAAAAGTTATTCCACGGCATTTGGCTAGTCCAAACCCAGAGAGACCATCAGTTGGTTTTGCAATGAAGAAACGTTTGATTTCTTTCAATCTTCAGACGAATACCTTCCTACAAACAATAAGCGCTTTGATTTGTTCCTTTGCAAGATTCAGCGCTATATAAATTCCATATATTATTATTATTATTATTACTTTAATATATCCAGTCCCCACAGATTAGCTCCACAACTGAGGTGTAATTTTCGGTTTCGAGAAGATTCTATCAACAAATACAGTAGTAGATCTAACCATGAATCTGTAATTACTCAGTGGATCTAACTATACATCTGTGATTACTCGCAGTTTTTCATTACAAGCTGGATCAATTGACGCTTTTTCGCTGGCATATTTCATTCTGTTACCTCCCTCTCTACAACAACGGCATCTTGTTGAAGTCTTGGATGTCCCCTTGCCACTGGAACACACTAGAAGACAGGGGGATGTTTAAGATACTCCAAGAAATCCATGCAATGATGACGCAGCACAGCAACTATAAATAACAAGCAGATTAGTGGGGGAAATGTTCCAGACATCCGCAAGAGTGAGATGACATCATTTCTCGGCGAAACTAAATACATCATCACAGTTTGCATTAGCAAGCGAAAAATCGTCACATATTGAAACAATCGACTTTTTTTTTTAAAAGAATAACTATGATTACAATCGAGCTCATGCTACGGAATCGGAATCTTCTCGAGGCATTTCTAGATTTACAAAATCATTGCTATTGTGAAATGATCCGACAAAGTCATGCAGAGTTAGTAGATGTTTATTCTAAAACACAAACATCTTAAATTTACATACTTTGTGAAGTGACAGGAAACACTCCCCATTATTCTACTTCAGTTTCTATGTGGATACGGGTAAGCCTTACCAAGCAGAAAAAAGCCATAAGACTCTAATCGTGAAGGATCTGAATTTGCAGGTGCCATGATCGAATCTAGACGGCACCTAGTAAAACAAAGGTCACGATCTTTCTGCTTTTGGAAGTACACTTGTGCGCAGTCCTGCCATTGCCTTACTCCCCTTCGTGCCTACAACGGTGCTAAATATAAGTCTGCTCGTTTAAGATTATTGTAGATCTATATCATCTTATCTTTTTGTCAATTCGAAAACACAAAAAACATGTTTATTCAGTGTATATCCAAAGACTTACCACAGTCCTGGTATATATGTAAGTAGTTATAACATCTGATGTCTTGGCAGAGATAGTGTAGCGTTAATAGTATCTTATGTATGTAGATCTATATCATCTTATTTTTTTGTCAATTCGAAAACACAAAAAACATGTTTATTCAGTGTATATCCAAAGACCTACCACAGTCCTGGTATATATGTAAGTAGTTATAACATCTGATTTCTTGGCAGAGATAGTGTAGCGTTTATGGACTCTTATGTATGCTGGAAAGCCTGCTAGGAAAGAAAAAAGAAACGTGACACTCAAACGGAAAACAGCAGAAAGCGCAAAGTATTAAAGTACAGGTAAATGAAGGCTGTTTACTAAACGGTCCCTCGATATTTTTTTTTCGCCGGCAGCAATATCGTGATTAGCACGGAAAAGTACTACAGTACAAATTCATTAACACCGGATGCACCTGCTGGCATGTTCATATTCAAAAGCTTTTTACTTGTCTGATGTACAAACAAAATTATATAGATTAACAATTCGAGTACTAGATCAGGAACTTGGAGAAAAAAGAACATTTTTAGAGTTCAAAAACTGTTGAACTCGTCTGTTACTATGTCTGAAACGTTGACAGACAGTAGTGTGTTCTAGAGATTTGTTAAATCAGCAAGAGGAGCTGTCATCGACGGACTACAACAAACACTATGCATCATCTATATCTCTGACATGGCTTTTAACATTATTGTGATAAAAACAACCAAACACAAAGTAATAAATAGTCAGATGGATGGGGCCATATTCGGGATAAAATGAACCATTACTGATGAAACAGTCTTTTTTTTGTTAAAAAGGATACATAATAATCCAGCTTGAATTATTCAGTGTTTTAGACCGCTTGAGAAAAAAAAAAGGGTGGAAAAACCACTTAGGTACTTTAGGTCAGTTCTTTAGCTTGATGCGACAAAAGTTTTCTACATCCGTATTGTCAAGAGTGCTCTAATATTCAATATTGGGACGGGATAGCGTGGTGGTTAGAGTGATGTATTCGGGATCTGCTGACCCGAGTTCGAATCTCGTTCAAGAGGATTTTTCCTCTGGAGTTAACATCAGTGCTGACTCCACTCGCCCCAAAAGTCCTTCGGATGAGACTATAAACCGAGGTCCTGTGTTACGAACACACGCATAACATCTTGCACACACTTTAAAACCCGTTCCGCTTTTCGGAAGACTAGGCCGTAATGTGTCGGTGGGAACGGATGACAAAATGTACACAACTGCATACACACGGGGACTGGATAAAAAAAAAGCACTTGAATGCTTATTCCATTATCCTCGAAATAAAAGACTTAAAATAAGAAGTAAAAGATTAGTAATGACTTCCAAACAATGCGATTAGTTGAATGATCTGACGTAAAGTCTGAAATTTTATGGGTCAGAGTATTTTTACGAATCTTTTTTAAACAGTCCAGTAACAAAAAAGCGGTTAATCAAAGAACTGCTTCTGTCAAACTGTGTGAATTTGTGAATGCTGCTATCGATGTCATCTCTCTGAATATAGGAGTCCCCCAATCTTAAGATACTTTGTAGTATGCTCTCTGTGTGTCTCTCTCTCAGTATCTCTCTCTCTCTCCGTTTATATATATATATATATATATATATATATATATATATATATATATATATAAGAGAGAGAGAGAGAGAGAGAGAGAGAGAGAGGGGCTAGAGCTAGATATCTATAGATAACTATATCTCTCTATATATATCTATATATATCTATCTGTCTCTGCCTCTGCCTCTGTCTGTCTGTCTCTCTCTCTCCACCACACACACACACACACACACACACACACACACACACACACACACACACACACACACACACACACACACACACACACACACACACACGCCTTTATTTGTCTCGAAGTTCCCTTATTGTAAATCGCCTGTTAAAAAACACAAAAATTAGATCTCATTTTTACAGAAAAGGGATCTCAGGTAATTCAAAGTATTTCTGGCAAGGGTTCAGGTGTGTTTTCTTTTCTGCAATCAAGTGCATCACGATCCATTCAACGGCAGATGCAGTTTCGTGTACAGTTCTTTAATTTTCTGAATTCCATTTCCGCACAACTGTCGCCTGATTTCTTCTAAAGGGCTGTTACCTGTAACTCTACGCCTGAAATTATATATCTGTCTGTCAGTCTGTCCGTCTGTCCGTCTGTCTGTCTGTCCGTCAGTCTGTCTGTCTGTCTGTCTTGCTCCATACATACATACATACATACATGCATACATACATACATACATACATACATACATACATACATACATACATATATACATACATACATACAATCACACACACAGGCACACACACGCACACAGATACATACACACAGATACACACACACACATAAACACACACACACACACACACAAACACACGCACACACACACACACACAAACACACACACACACACACACACATACACACACACCACGCAAACACACACGAACTTTGTAATTAGCTCTTCGATTTGTTTGTAGAATGAATGACCAAAAATAAAAAGCCCTGAATTTCTTTGAGAGCTATTGCAAAAGACCCCCCCCCCCCCCCGCTACCCCCACCCCCAGCAAAACAAACAAAACCACACAGAACAACCAACACCAACAACAATATCATCAACAACAACATTTTTTTTTTAAATGACAGCAAACTGTGTTTCAAATGGAGAACGGTGGCATGCGGCACGCAATACAGAAAATGAAACAAAATGATTGCAATCCACCGTTTTAATGCATTCCCAGGGTCATACGAGATGATGCACAAACTCAGCAGAAGAACTGGAACATTGCGGCAGAGAGCATAATTATTTTGAAAACATTGGACAAATTGAAGAGGGGCTTGTCTTGACTACAGGTTAGACGAAGGTGAAGGCGAAGAAGCTGTCAGTGTTCGGCTTAAGTACATGTAGTGGTACTATGCGAATGCGTACGAATCATTCAGGACAACCCCATCTGTTCGTTATTGTCTTTCCCTCTGTAGCAACCAAGAAGGTATATACGTTCGTCTTTTTTTTTTCCAAATGTGATCTTGAGTTTTAATTTTTGTCTTTCCCTATGTAGCAAGAAGGAATATATCTTTTTTTGTTGTTTTCAAATGTGATCTTGAGTTATAATTTTTTGTCTTTCCTTCTCTGGCAAGAAGGTATAATTTTTTTCATTAAAAAAAAGTGATCTTGAGTTCTAACTTTTGTCTTTCCCTCTGTAGCAAGAAAGTATATCTCTCTTTTTTTGTGGTTGTTGTTCAAAAGTCATCTTGAGTTCTAAATTGTTGTCTTTCCCTCTGTGGCAAGAAGGTATATATATTTTTTTCTTGTTTTTTTCCAAATGGGATCTTGAGTTCTAATTTTTGTCTTTCCCTCTGTGGCAAGAAGGTATATATATATATTTTTTCCAAATGTGATCTTGAGTTCTAATTTTTGCCTTTCACTCTGTGGCAAGAAGCTATATATATTTTTTTTCATTTTTTGTGTTCAAATGTGATCTTGAGTTCTACTTTTTGTCTTTCACTCTGTGGCAAGAAGCTATATATATTTTTTTCATTTCTGTGTGTTCAAATGTGATCTTTAGTTCTAATTTTTGTCTTTCCCTCTGTGGCAAAAAGCTATATCTCTTTTTTTTCCCCCGTTTTTTTCAAATGTGATCTTGAGTTCTAATTTTTGTCTTTCCCTCTGTGGCAAAAAGGTATATATCTTTTTTTGTTGTTGTCCAAATGTGATCTTGAGTTCTAATTTTTGTCTTTCCCTCTGTGCCAAGAAGGTATATATCTTTTTTCTTTTTTTGTGGTTCAAATGTGATCTTGAGTTCTAATTTTTGTCTTTCCCTTGTGGCAAGAAGGTATATATCTTCTTTTTTTTCAGATGTGATCTTGAGTTCTAATTTTTGTCTTTCCCTCTGTGACAAGAAGGTATATATATAGCTTTTTCATTTTTTTTTCAAATGTGATCTTGAGTTCTAATTTTTGTCTTTCCATCTGTGGCAAGAAGGTCTATATATTTTTTTCTTCCTTTTTTGTGTTCAAATGTGATCTTGAGTTCTAATTTTTGTCTCTATCTGTCTGTTTACTTCTGTCTCTGTCTCTCTACTTTTTTTCTGTATTTGTCTTTCTGACTCTGTCTGTCTCTGCTTCTCTCTCTATCTGCATGTCTGTGTGGTTGTGTGTCTGTGTGTCTGCCTCTCTCTTTCTCTCTCTGTCTCTGTCTCTCTAAGTTGGCAAGTTTACTAGCAGGCTTTTAAATCTTCTTGACAGAAGGCTAGTTGCCCTTGTGTGTGTGTGTGTGTGTGTGTGTTTGTGTGTGTGTGTTTGTGTGTGTGCGTGTATGTGTGCGTGCGTGCATGTTTGCGTGGGTGCGTGTGTGTGCGCGTGTGTGTGTGTTTGTGTTTTTGCGTGAGTATGTGTGTGTATGGTAGTGTGTGAGTGAGTGTGTGGGTGGGTGTGCGCGCGCGTGCGTTTGCGGTGTGCGCGCACGAAAAGCAAACAAACACCATAGCATATTTTCTTCTTTTTTTTCTTTTTTTTTACAGTAATCATGGCTTCAGTCAGACGGAAGGCATCAGAACACACGACTCAGAACATTACATCTCTGTCCACTGCAGAAAAATACCGTCCTCTGAAGCCGCCGCTGGATAACGACTTACACATAGTCACGCACGAGCATTCACAGCGCGCGCGCGCGCGTGCAGACACACACCACACACACACACACACACACACACACACACACACACACACACACACACACACACACACACAAGCACACATGTGCACACGCACATACAAACACACACAAAAAACGCGCATACTCAAACACACACATCAAGTTGTTTTGTTCCTAGTAGATATATGGCTTGATGAAAAAAAAAAGCAAACAAATGCAATGCTTATTCAATGTACCATCTGGAAAAAAAAATTGACTTGATTTGACACACACACGCACACATAAACACACACACACACAAACAGCATACTCACAAACACGTACACACACACACACACACCCGCGCGCGCACACACACACACACACACACACACACACACACACACACACACAAACCAAGTTGTTTTGTTAGATAGATGGCTTGATGAAGAAAAGCAAATGCATTGCTTAATCAATGTACCATCTAGAAAAAAAAATTGACTTGAATTGACACACACATACTCACACACACACACACACACACACACACACACACACACACACAACACACACACACACCACACACACACACACACACAGAAACACACACAAAACACACACACACACACACAAAAACAGGCATACACACACTCACCACTCACTCACAACAATCACTCATTAACTCACTCACATACACAACACACACACACACACACACACACACACACACACACACACACACACACACACACACACACACACACACACACACACACCCGCCCGACCCCCAACCCCCACCTCCCAACACACATACATTTAAAATACTTGTTCCAGGAATTTCTTCCCCTGGAGTTAACATCAGTGCCCACTCCACTCCCCAGAAAGTCCTTCGGATGAGACTATAAATCGAGGCCCTTGTGCGAATGCCCGCTGAGCATCTTGTCTACACTTTAAAACCTGTTCTGCCTTTCGGAAAGGCAGGCCATATTTGCTTGCAATGGGAACCGATAACAAAATTTAAATGATCCCATCCGCACGGAGACTGAATGTAAAAAAAAAATCCAAACGCACAGGTGCTCACTCCATTATCTTCTCA
>CM054147.1:37759821-37772321 GCA_028751875.1 Rapana venosa
CGGGGGACTAGACGTATAAAAAAAAAGCACACGAGTGCTTATTCCATTATCCTCGAAATAAAAGAATAAAAACAAGAAAAAGAAACAGACCGCACACTCGAGCACTGCTAGCTACTTTCGAAAGACTGCACGAGGTCCAATCAGACTGAGCGGCTGCCATCACCAGGGTGCCCATGTTCTCTGCGTGGCACGGGTCATCATTCACTCTGCCTCCCGCGATGTGGGCAGCAGCTCTGTGGCGTGGGCCTCCAGCACAGCGGATCCTTCCCTGCTGTGGCTCCTTTCACAGGAAGGCTTAGACGCAAAAGCGCTCACACGCAAAGCCGAACCCTCTTGCTTCTTTCTATCAGTGGGATTCAGACAGACATGAGACTATCTTGTCTGTAAACATCACCCAAGGCCTCTTCTCTGTTTTAGGGCTGCTGCCTCTTGTGTTGCATGCATTGGTCTTAGAAGGACATGCAGGGGATATGGGCTGGGGAGTGGTGGGGAGAAGTGGACTGCTACGTAGGTTTCATTCAAACGATTTCTTTCCGATGTCAAATACGGACACTATCTGTGTATCATTCAAACAAATTCTTTCCGATGTCAAATACGGACACTATCTGTGTGTGAGAGGTAACCTATTGGGGGGAGCAGAGTAGGTTTGTGGTTAGAGCATTGTATTTGTAATCTTGAGAATAACTGGAAGCGCAGGTGCAAGTCTCCAATGAAGTTTCCATTCAAGGATGCCTTTTCCACTGAAGTTTGTTGTTGTTTGTTCCCCCCCCCCTCCCCGGTTGTTTGTGTTGTTGTTGTTTTTGTTGGTAGTGGTGTTTTTTTTTTTTTAAATACTCCATCTTTTTGACGTTCTTGTCCTGCTGATCCCACGCTTTTCAATCCCAATGTGTCTGCCCCAACAATACCCAAACACACAGAACATCTTGCGCACACGTTAAAACCCGTTCCTTTTTTCGGAAGAGTAGGCCATTGTGTGCCGATTGAGGACAGATGACATAAATTGACAACACTGCATTCAAACGGGGACTGGTTGTAAAAAAACAACAACCCACATGGGTGCTTATTCCATTATCCTCGAAATAAAAGAATGAAATAAAATAAGAAAAGAATACATATTCAAGATCATCATGCTGTACGTCAGTGATTACGATTCCTTTAAGGAGTTTATCAATTCTAAACCACAGTGAGGCTACCCGCGCGAAGGACCTGCACTGCTACTGGGTAACTTCAGTGGTGGTGTTCAGTGTGTGGTACCTGGTCCAATTTTGTCCTGAGGTTATCGTCATGACTGACTCCACTCCCCCACAAAGCTTTTAGAATAAAGACTACAAATCTTCCAGTGGGGATGGCGGGGGTCTTCTTCAGTATAAACAGCATCCCCACTTTCCGGAAAGTCTGTGCTAGAAATTTCCTCTTTTCTATCCCTATCTTTATTCCTGCTTTGTTCCTTTTCTTTCTATCACCACCCTTCTTGTCTTTTTTCTGCTTTCTGACTCCATTCTCCGACCTCCCCCCCCACTCCCGAAATACTTAAGAGATAACAATTCTATCTCATGCCCAAGTCGGATGCGCTGGGCCTGACTTGTCAGGTGCTTAACGGCAGCGATAAACATGATTTTTTCGCTCATATAACAAACACTAGTTGCTGTCTGAGCGTTCGACAAAGCAGAAGACAAGACATCGAGGCACCGTGTACAAACACATGTACCAGAGCATCTTGCTCATACGTTAGAATCTGACCAGCCTCAGGTAGAAGACTAGGCCATCTAGGATCAGCAGGATGGAGAACACAACGACACCCAGCATGCATCCTGGAGAAGAGTGGGCTTCGCCAGGTTCAACCTGCTTCTGATGTACCGCCTGAACAAATTCAGAGCAATGGTCCAACAAAGATCGTTTGTTTTTGGCCCCCCCCCCCTCCCCCCAAAGTACTTACCAGAGTAAGGTTTAAACAAATCTGACCGCTGCAGACAGTTTCTTACACTGCCGCTCAGTCACTTCAAGCCTGCTGCATAATAAGAATGGCGTTGCTAGATTCAATACAGTCACAACACCACAAACACAACCCTTAAATGAATGGCTATCGATGCAAAAATCATTGATCAGACCAAGTACATGTCTTCTGTAGAGTAACATTAATTTTGCGCCTGCTTTCGTAAATCGACAGCTTCCGTGACTTTACACTGGCCAAAGTCCTTTCCGCTGAAAAAAAGGGTAGTCGCAGCCATAAAACTGGTAAGGGTAAGCAGAGAGCGAAGCACAGAAAGAGGGCTGGGAATAATTATGTTCAGCCTTCCTGAAGTAGGGTTAGGTGTGACGTCACCAACTTAGTCATGTCCTTCTCTTTCGTCTACGTGAAAAGCTGACGGCCTTTCGGATAAAATGTTAAGTTCATGTCTGTACACTTTTTAGGTAGAAAGGGATAATGTATGTAGAATTTTCCTGGTAAAAAATGACTTATGCCCGTGGCATCACACCAAAACCCCAGCTCAGAAGGCCGGAACATTCCGCTAAAAAGCTGCAGGGTATGAGGGAATGAAGCCTTCTGAACTTTGATATTAAGTTAAAAATGAATACAGAAGTGTGTGAAAAGAGTCTTTGTTGCTCTTTTGCTAGTTTTTGAAATGTTCAATGCTTCTACGTCTTAAAACATGTATAATAAAGACAAAAGGCTTAAGTTCGATTTTGACATTAGAGAATAATGCATTGCAGTTTCACTTGTAGCATAAGGTGCTAATGCATTATAGAGAAACAAAACCAAACAAAACCAGTGGAGGAAAACAGGTGCAGGTATCCAGATACAAGCTCTCAATCCTTTAAAGAAAAGGATCGAAGATAAAAAAACAAACAACCAAACAAAAAATATAACTACCTTCAAATTGAAATCTTTCCGTTACAGCATAATTGTGACACATTCCTAAGGAAGGATCTTTCCTTTGGTCTGACCTGACCTGACTTGAGTGCACACCAGGCTATACACGGGTCATTCTCTATTCACCCACGTTCATTTGCTTAAAGGAGAGGGAACCCCATGGTGTGTGACTTGTGATGTGCCGGTAACCATCAAGCATCTGCTTCTGGAGTGTCGAGATGTTCAGGATATTAGGCACTACAAGCATTTTACTGCAGACTCCCTAAAGATCCTTTTTTGTGATGGTCCACCGGGCACCATTTTCAATGGCTTGAGAGAATCAGGCTTTTCCCGTCTGATATGAATGAAAAAGTTAGAGTAGGTCATTAAGAACTCGTCTGTTTTAAGGAATATGGTTTTGGTTTTATCTCTTTGTATGTGTGGTTGATGTGATTTTCCCAATACGTGGTGCCCATCCTGGGTTCACCCTTACGGTTGGTCAGGGCGTTGCTACAAAGAACGACAGTAGAGTTGGTTTTATACCCGGTTGTAATCTGTACACAGCTGCATATTTTTTAATCTGAGATTTAAAATATGACGAGGTGACAGCCCTGATATGGCCTCTGTGGTCGGCGGGGCTATAAATAACAGGAACGGAATGGATTGGACTTGAGTTTTGGCTTCTGAATAAGCACTCTTTAGAAGTCCTGGCGATGATTGAAGCTTTAGCTCTGTGGTACCTTATACCGTGACTCTTTTCATAACTACTTTGAAGTAGCTGTAGCCTTTACCCAACATTTATTTTCAATATACTTCGCATTGTATTAGTTTGTAATATTGTTTGTAGAAACATTTGTTTGTTGTTGTTCCTGTCTTTAGAAGGGTGATGCAAAGCTTGTGCTTCAGTGATATCATGAGGTTTGTTAAGTGAGGATGATGACGACAGCAATGTTTACAGGTGATGCTCTGGAAAAAAAATCAGTATCACTGGGGCTGTTTACAAAGCTGATATCAGAAGATGATGATACAAAAGAGGAAGAAAATGTGTTTAAAAATCGTGTTGTTAACAATGAAAAAAGGTGTTCATACATGTAGAAAACTGTATTAGTAATTACACCACAATCTTGTTCCAAGAATTTCCTAATAATTGGCCTACACCTTTTATCTTAAAACACTGGCAAAGCCTTAGGTTTATGTTGGACTTTATTTTTTGTTTTATTTTTAATTTTATACCACTTTCAGTCATGGTAGATTTCTCCGCGTAAAATTCAGGCTGCTCTCCCCATAGAGAGACCATCGCCACAAGAGCAGCGCCACCTTTTTTTTTCTTTTCACGATTGCAACTTTGTTTCCCTATCAGAGTGACTTTTTTCTACACAATTTTGCCAGGAACCTCTCTCTTGTTGCGTGGGTTCTTAAATGTGCGCTTAATAATTTTGTGCAACACACGGGACCTCGGTTTATTGTCTCGTCCGAAAGTCTAGCACCCGGTCCACCACTCATTGTCTAATTGATGGCTGAACAAGTTTTGGGCCCAAACGGGGATCGAACCACCTCACACTTCCGACCCGGACTTTTTGTTTTCTAGGCAGGGGCGTTAACTCTAGACCACCGTGCGGAGGCGCGTGCGCGCGCGTTTTGTTTTAATGCAATAATTAGGCAGTGTTGCAAAAACCCAAACAAAACAAAACAAGACCACGCCTTCTGACGTAATCAGGTGATGGTTGTATCAAATTGAGGTGAACAAATTGTAGAAAATTGCATCTGCAGTTTTTGCATCATGACGTAAATCCCTCCCTCCACTCCCGACCCCCAAAACAAAACAAAACAAAACACTAAACCCTGCCCAAAAGTACTTTGTAATACACGGGATTCTTTTTTATTCTTTCTGGAAAGATAACATCCAAATTGCAAGCGGGGGTTGACAATAGGTGGGTGGGTGGGTGGTGGGCGATTTATTTATTTAAAAATTTTTTTTATTCTTTTGTTTCGAGGATAAAGGAATAAGCACTCGTGCTTTTTCTACATCAAGTCCCCGTGTGCATGCAGTTTTTGTAAATTTTGTCATCCGTTCCCAAAGGCAATCTATGGTCTACTCTATCGAAAAGCGGAACGGGTTTTAATGTGTGCGCAAGATGTTATACGTGCGTGTGCACACGGGACCTCGGTTTTATAGTCTCATTCAAAGGATTTTTCAGGGGAGTGGAGTGGGCACTGATGTTAACTCCAGAAGAGTGGTGTGTGTGTGTGTGTGTGTGTGTGTTGTGTGTATCTGTGTGTATGCGTGTATGTGAGTGCGTGCCTTCGTGCACGCGTGTCTGCTGGCACTTACAGCTATGTGCGCGCGTGTGTGCGACCATGAAAGTGAAGATTTAGAGATGCAATAATAATATTTTTAAAATCACAGTGCCATTGTTGTTGCTATCAAATTATTATTACCCCCACTCCCCACCTTCTAACAAGAATCCTTGGACCATCAATACCTACCATGAGGAGGACATAGGTGAGGCACTGTCGGGGTTGAAACTGTCTGACCATTATCTGAACTATTGAACCATCTTGTGTCTTTCCCACTTGTTGAACCTGGAAAGGTCCTCATTTACCATAGAGGACAACGTCTGTATGTTTGTATATACTACACACAGAGACACCGATAGGTATGGGCACGTGCACACAGAGACATAGACACACGTAAACACACACACATACACACATTCAGATGCACGCGTGCGCGCGTGCGCGTTAGCACACACACACGGGGCCCACCGCGCACGCACGCACGCACCACACAACACACACACACGCACACACACAATATACTCGCACAAAATAAACACCAACATACACACACAATTACACACACACACACACACACACACCCACACAACACACACACACACACACACACACACACACACCCTGCCCTTTTCCCTGCCACCTTCCACCCCCCCCCCCCTCACATAAACACAGAGGACACATGCACGAATGCATGTGCATATCACGTACTCAAATTACAACTCCTAAATATTCTTTTTTGTCTAATTTTGCTCTGTCAAGAAAACAAGAATGGAAGAAATCAACGAGACACGCAATAGTTTTATCAAATTCAGGAAAACCCAGAAGTGTTTTTGAACTAATTATGCCGAAACCATGCACGACAATACAGCCTCTACCTTGCATCCATATGAATTTTCATATACGTACTAATTTTCGTTTTTATTATCTTTATATAAGTTTTTTTTAAATTTACAGATATTGATATTTCATTTTTTCAGTCACGAGCTGAATGTCAAGTTATGACATGAGAAACGAACGAGCCATGGGAATTCATTCTGCAATTTTCTTAGGAATCATGACAGACGTTCTTGGTTTGATTTAATTTGATTTGATTTGATCTGCTTCCCCGGGATGGGCACATCTATCAACTGCAATTTCGCTGATGCCTGAGATGAGTTGATGGGAATCAACGCGCAGTGTGTGTTTATGTGTTCTCTCTCTCTCTCTCTCTCTTCTCTCTCTCTCTCTCTCTCTCTCTCCTCTCTCTTTCTCTCTCTCTTCTCTCTCTTTTCTCTCTCTCATCATTATTCCTTCAAGCTCCATAAAGTTTATATGCTATCATCATTATTTTGTTTATGATGATGGTGGTGATGATGGTAATGATGATAGATATGATGACAACGATGATTATAGTGGTGATGTTTATTGTGATTCTTATGATTCAATTTGCTTAATTTTTGTCTGTTTACCTTCTTTCTTTCTTTTCTTTTCGAGGGCTGGATGTTAAAAAAAGTCTTGTACTTATACTATTACCCTCAGAAAATAAAATTTCATTATCGTTATCTTATCTCTCTCTCGTTATCTGTGTGTTGAGTGTGTTGTTGGGGTGTGTGTGTTTTGTGTGTGTGCGTGCGCGAGGAATGCGTGCGGCATATTGTGTGTGGACAGATAGGGGGTGATGGCGTGTGTTGGGTGTGGTGGTAAGGGAGTACTAATTGGGGACTATCTGAAAAAACCACTATGGAAACAATTATCCCTAATACATCCTAATTTGCTTTGTACGATATTTTTATTAAGCATACTAATCCTAGGTTTGCGGGTCTTGTTGTTGTTAATTAATTTTTCTCACGGCACACACCACACACACACAACACAACACACCCCAAACACCCAACACACACACACAAACACACACCACACGCACACCACAAACACACACACACACACAAAACACACACCCCACAAAACACACACACACACACACACACAACCAACACACACACACACACACACTCCTATTCCTGTATCTTTTTCTTCCTCTAAATTTTAAAAAAGGTAAAGGTAAAGGAGTCCCATAACCTATAAGGTCGTAGGGGAGTGAGGCGTCAGAGACCTCACTTCTCTAGGGCCAGCATACTGAGGGCGGCGCCCATCTCCTCTCCCTCGCTGCTTTACCTTCCCTGACCCTAAAGAGGGCAGGTACCCATTTACAGCTGGGTGAACTGGGGGGAACTGTACTGAAGCCAAGGCGGCGCAAACGGTCACCCATCCAACTGGTAACCACGCTCGACGCTGCTTAACTTGGCTGGGGGAAAGCGAGTGCTCCGACCACTGAGCTATCCCGTCCTCTAAAGTATGAACGTCAAAGAATGGCTGATTATAGTAGATGATGTAAATGTTGCAAGTTCTGTTGAAGCAACAGGGCGAGGCTGTAAAGTTACATACAGCATTGCGGACCAGTGGGACTTGGGACTTGATGAACAAAAGGTCGTGGCTCAGTTCTCAATTGTTTAGTGGGTCTTTTGTGTTCTGTTTTAGACTGACTAGACAGATGGTAAAAATAAGGAGGCTCTGTCTGTCTGTCTGTCTATCTGTCTGTCTCTCTGCCTGTGTCTGTGTCTGTCCGTGTGTCTTTCTGCGTGTTGTTGTTGTTGTCTTCAATTTAACGTCTGTTCACTCTAAGTGTCTTTCTGCGTGCGCGCGCGCGCGTGCGTGCGTGCGTGCGTGCGTGCGTGTGTGTGTGTGTGTGTGTGTGTGTCTGTGTGTCTTTCTGTGTGTCTGTGTCTTTCGGTGTGTCCGTCTGTGTCCCCGTCTGTCTTTCTCTGTCTGTCTGTCTATCGTCTGTCTGTCTGTCTGTCTCTCTCTCTCTCTCTCCTCTCTCTCTCTCTCTCTCTCCCTCTCTCTCTCTCTCTCTCTCTCTCTCTCTTCTCTCTCTCTCTCTCTCAGTATTTCAGGAGATGTTTTGATAACCAACCCCCCGCCCCCCCCCCCCCCCCAAAAATCCCCAATTTTCTTTACTGTGGGCATAGCTTCTAAGCGTAAAATCACCGTCACGAGAACGTCCACATGATCTACACTGTCTAGTACAGTGACGTCTTTTCCTGGCACAGTGACGTCAGTGCGATTCTTTACATCACCCAGTGGCTTCAATCCCAAGATTTCTCTGTGTTTCCTGGAGATAAAGTTGGCAAATTGTGGCAAGGAGGGGGTGGCGAGTTGGAGGAGGGGAGGGGGGGGTGGAGGGGGGGAGGGGATTGCTGGGTGGGTGGGGTAGGGGGGGCGGGGCTTTACCAGTGCCCTTTTTATGGGTAGAGATACGTGTCTGAGATTCCCTCGATTTATCGAACAACGTGATCTGCCTACAACAGTGTGTTCTGTGATTTTTAAAATATGTTTTATTTTATTCTTTTATATCGAAGATAATGGAATAACCACTTATGTGCTTTTTTACATCCAGTCCCCGTGTGTATGCGGTTTTGTAAATTGTCATCTGTTCCCACCGGCACACAATGGCCTACTCTTACGAAAAGCGGAACAGGATTTGAACGTGTGCGCAAGATGTTCTGCGTGCGTTCGCACACGGGGCCTCGGTTTATAGTCTCATCCGAAGGACTTTTGGGGAGAGTGGATTCTGCACTGATGTTAATTCCAGCGGAAAACATCCCCTTGAATGGGAATCGAACCCGGGTTGTCAGATTGCGAGCGCAATGTTCTACGAATTAGTTTAGCTAGGCTGTTGTAGACAAAGATCATTGAGACCATGAAAAACCATACAAAACAACGAATACTATTTTGTCATCCGTTCCCACCGAAACACAATGGCCTACTCTTCCGAAAAAACCGAAAGGGTTTTAACGTGGGAAACAAAATAAATATGTACTATTTTTACTTTTTTTTTTTTTTTACCCACAAAATCAAAGAATATACATATATATATTATATATTTATAATTTTCAAGAATTAATGATAATAGTAGATTTCTTTGTGTGGAATTAAAGTTGTTCTTTCCTGAGAGAGAGAGAGACAGAGACAGAGAGACACAGAGAGAGAGACATAGAGACACAGAGAAAGAAAGAAAGAAAGAAAGAGAGAGAGAGAGAGAGAGGAGAGAGAGAGAGAGAGAGAGAGAAGGGGGAGAGAGAGAGGAGAAGAGATTTAAAAAATATTTTTTTATATTTATTTCATTCTTTTATATCGAGTAGGCCATTGTGTAGCCGGTGGGAACGAATGACAAAATTTACAAAACCGCATACACACGGGGACTGGATGTAAAAAACACATAAGTGCTTATTCCATTATCCTCGATATAAAAGAATGAAATAAATAAATAAAATAAATAAATAGAACATTGCGTTGTTTTCAGACTACTGGGACACAGTTTTTTCTTTTCGAGTTTTTTAGTTTGTTGAAGGAAAATAATGAAAGAACTAATGCAAAAGATGTCTTTTGGACAACAAACAATACAGCCAAGCACACAGACACACAGAAACACACAGGCACACACACACACACAAACACACAAACACACACGCACGCACGCAGGAAACGCACGCACACACACACACACACACACGCACACGCACGCACGCGCGCACACACGTACACGTACACTAACACACTCACACACACACCATTTTATACGGATCACAAACTAAAACAACAAATTGCATGCACACAGGGACTGGATGTAAAAAAAGAACACATGAGTGTTTATTCCATTATTTTCAAAAAAGGGAAGAAATACAATAAAATAATAAATGAAAATACGCACAAAGCATTAGCGAAAAAGAGGAGCTTTCATATTCTACTCGGAGTGGACAGGGTATATTTGAATACATTGATCCCTTGGAGACTTTTTCCATTCCTGTAAAAGAAAAAAACTAATTAAGGCATTATTTTTGTCAGGATAATATCAAATGCATTCATGACAAAATTCAGTAAAGATGTTGCATGTTTATGTGATGAATCTATTTTTTTTCAAATGCCCATATTATGTATTGAATGTAAGAATTAAAATCTTCATTTCCTTGTCTTTTTCCGAGAATTCCATGTGCGAAGTTTTATATTCTGTAATAATTTATTCAAACTTTTCGACAGTGCTAACTTTCGCTTTTGTTAAGTCCTATCGAACATTTATGATAGTTTTTGTAGGTTTTTTTTTTAATTCGAAAATTCTGAATTTGTTTTTTAATGTGTTAATAAACTTTCATTTGTGATTACTATGTAATACAGATAGACAGATACACACACACACATACACACACACACACACACACACACACAAACACACACACACACACACCACACACACACACGCACACACACACACACACACACACACACACACACACACACACACACACACGTACGCACAATCACACATCGGATGAGACTATAAACCGAGGCCCCGTGTGCGAACGCACGCGAAACATCTTGCGCACAAGTTAAATTCTGTTCCGCTTTTCGTAAGAGTAGGCCATTGTGTGCCGCTGGAAACAGATGACAGAATTTACCAAACCGCATACACACGGGGACTGGATGTAAAAAAAGCACATAAGTGCTTATTCCATTAACCTCGATATAAACGAACAAACACACACGTGCACGCGCGCACACACACACACACACACACACACACACACACACTACACACACACACACACACACACACACACACACACACACACACACACACACACACACACAAAATTCTGAAAGGAAATGACTATAAAATCATGCGACCTTGATCTCATACCTGCTCCTGTTTTCTCACAATGCCTTCCACAACTTATACCTATTATCACTAAAATAGTAAACCCATCTCTTGTGTCAGGAAATTTTCCATCAGCTCTTAAAACAGCAATAGTCACACCTCTACTGAAAAAGCACGATCTCGATCCCAACATTCTGAAGAATTATAGGCCTGTCTCAAACTTACCCTTTGTCTCTAAAGTACTAGAAAAAGTCGTTCTCAAACAGCTCAACAGTCACCTTCATTCCAATGATCTCTTTCTCACTTTTCAATCTGCCTATCGCCCCAACCACAGCACCGAAACCACCCTAGTCCACACTTTAGATACACTTCTACTTGCTTCTGATGCAGGAAAAATCTCCCTCCTCACTCTTCTTGACTTATCTGCAGCCTTTGATACCATATATCACTCAATTCTTCTTTCTCGCCTCCAAAATACGTTTGGTATTAACGGCACAGCCCTCACCTGGTTTACTTCATACCTCACAGACAGGATCCAGAAAGTTACTGTAAACAAAATTCAATCAAAATCTGTCAAAATGGAATGTGGAGTCCCGCAGGGATCAGTCCTGGGCCCTGTTCTCTTTACTCTATACACTGCTCCACTCTCACATATAATAAACAACCACCCTATTGATCATCATTTCTATGCCGATGATACTCAGCTTCAGTGCAGTGATACTGTTGAAAACTTGCCTTCCTAGTTGACAAATATGTCCTACTGCCTTCAAGACATTCAAAACTGGATGACTCAGAACAAGTTACAACTTAATGCCGATAAAACCGAAGCCATGCTCATAGGGACCCAACATAAACTTTCCTCTATCGCAAAAAACTTCAATAGAAATCGGCAATACGTCAGTTCCTTTGTCCAACTCTGTGAAGTATTTAGGAGTAGTTCTTGACAACACACTCTCTATGAAAAAATTCATTACCTAGACCTGCCAGTCTTGCTACTATCAATTACGGCGCATAAGCGCGATTCGCAAGTATCTGTCCACTGATGCAACTTCCAAGCTTGTCACATCTCTCATTCTTTCACGTTTAGACTACTGTAATTCTCTTTTGGCTGGCCTACCAGCATCATCTATCCACTCTCTTCAACGCATACAAAACTCTGCAGCTCGACTGGTCCTAAGAAAGAAAAAATCTGAACACATCACTCCTCTTCTGCGATCTCTTCACTGGCTGCCTGTCTCACAAAGACTGGAGTATAAAATCAATACCCTCTGTTTCAAATGTCTCCACAAATCTGCACCCTCTTATCTCTGTAACTGTCTTCATCTGTACACTCCATCCCGTTCCCTTCGTTCAGCCGCAGATACTTTGTGCTTTCGAACACCCAGATTCAAACAAACCACTGTTGGCCGTCGCTCCTTCTCTGTTTCTGGTCCATCCACCTGGAATGACCTCCCTCTTTCACTTCGACAAAAGCCTTCACTTGATACCTTCAAATCCAGCCTCAAAACACACTTATTTCCTACCTGAGACTTTACCCCCAAATATCTGTCCCTAATTTTCAACAGCATTTTTCACCTTCTAAGTGTTGTTCCGAGTGTGTGTGTGTGTGTGTGTGTGTGTGTGTGTGTGTGTGTGTGTGTGTGCGCGCGCGTGTGTGTG
>CM054147.1:37787321-37799821 GCA_028751875.1 Rapana venosa
TTTTTTAATACGTGTAGGAGAATCAAAAATAATCAGAGATAAATCAAAGATGTGAAATTCATCCCCTTTTTCACTCACACACACAAATATATATGAATATATATAGAAACATACACAAGCATGCAACATACACACACACACATACACACACACACACACACCACACACACACACACACATACAACATATATACATACACACAAACAAAAAATATATACATACATAACAAAAATACATACATACATACATACATACATACATACATACATACATACATACATACATACATACATACATCACATACATAACATACATACATACATACATACATACATACATATACATACATACATACATACATACAACACACACACATTCGCGCGCGCGCACGCACACACAATGGTATACGTGTGTGTGTGTGTGTGTGTGTGTGTGTGTGTGTGTTTGTTGTGTGTGTGTTGTGTGTGTCTGTGTGTGTGTGTGTCTGTGTGTATGTGAAAACTTTGTGGCGCCAGACTGGTGACTGGCAAAACTTCTCTGAGGTAAACAGAACGGGGATGGTTTTGAAAGGACGTAAATTTCAGTGCAATTCGCTTCTTAGCAAAGACAAGTCTCTTAAGATAAGAAAATAAAAAAATAAAGAAAGGCAGACAGACGGACCTCCACTCCCATACATTACAGAAGATGTGCAGATAACTCAGCACAGAGCCATGTGGAGAGTTATGACTGTGTCCCAGTGTATAGCGGCCATAGCCCAGACCTGGACAGGTTTAGGGAAACATTATTTTTAGAAATGGGTTTCCTTTTTTTCTGGTTAAGAAACCATAATTCAAGAAATAAAAGAAGAGAAGATGGAAAGAAAAGGAAAATAGGATGTACTAGTTTTATGATGATTCTTTATAAAGATGAAGCAAAAAAAAAATTCAAGGTTTCTGGTATAGGGAATTTCAGGTAAAATATCTGTCTCTTGTGTGTGCTGGCTTTTGTCTGTCCATTTGTTTGTTTGTTTGTTTGTTTATTTGGGTGTTATTTTTCAATCTTCCAAAACAGTTGTCATGTTTTTTCCCCATTTCTCTATTTTTAAAAAATATTGCGTTCATATTTATTTGCAGGAAAATGAATAAAAAAAATCTCATGCTGAACTATCAAATTGAAACTGAAACTGAAAGCACTGCCTTAATTTTCAAAAGTAACATATTTATACCAGCTGCCAAATGAGGTTAATATGTAATGTTTTGCCTATGGAGTTCCAACGTTATAAACGGTTGACATGTTGTTGCTCACACTCTTTCTGTGTATCAAGTCCATATTGTTTTTTTCTTCTGAATTCTTCTTCTTCAAGTGTCCGGTCTGGTCCTGCAGACATCGACGATCATGGCTCTCTATTCTTCCCTGTTCTTGGTCCTCTCATGAGCTCATTGTTGGTGCCCTCTTTATTCGTTGCGATTTTGTTTAAGCTGTCTGTGAATTTTGTGCGTTGTCTTCCTCTGCTCTTGTTTCCACATATTTTGCCACTCCATAACAGTTTCTCTAGTCCGTCAGCCCTGATTATATGGCCGAAAAATTTGAGCTGTCTTTCTCTGATGGTGTTGAAAAGGGATCTCTTGTATCCAGCCATTTCCATTACTTCTGCATTTGTTTTTCTTTTTGTCCATGAGACTTTCATGATTCTCCGGATGAACCACATCCCCATTGCTTCTAGTCGCTGTTCTGTGTCCTTGGCTAGGGTCCAGCACTCACATCCGTTCATCACATTCTTCTGAATAAACATCACTTTAAACCAAAATATCATGACCTCATCATTCATGAAAACCAAAAATATTGTAATAACTCATCAACAACATGTGATGTTTTGTGAAGAAGCATAATTAAGTTAGGAGAAAAACGGTAAAGGTGTCCCATAACCCATGTGGACGTAAGGGAGCGAGGCATAAGAGACCTCAGCTTCTCCAGGGGGCCAGCATATTGAGGGCGGCACCCATCTCCTCTCCCTCGCTGTTTTACCTTCCCTGAACCTAAGGAGAGGAGAAAACAAACAATAAGCAAACAAACAAACAAAACGCAGGTGAATATTAGCTTTGAGAACGATTTTAAGTGCCTTCTTCACCTTGGTAGTGTATGCCTTTGTAATTGAATGGTAGTGGTGAAATGGCTGGTTGGTTGGTTGGTAGGCTGGAAGGCTGTTTGGCTTATTGGTTAATTGGTTTCTTGTCTAGTTAGCGGGTTGGCTAATTTGTTGGCTGATTGATTAGATGGCTGATTGATTGGATGGCTGGTTGATTGGACTTGCTGATTGGTTGATTGTATGCTTCATTGCTCGGTTGCTTTTGTTACTTGGTAAAGGGCTTGATTACAATCTAGCCTTACATTTTCATGCCTGCACGAACACATCCAAGTACAAATTCACACGTTCAATCTCACATAATTATTTGCAGCTCCCTCCCTCCCCCTTTTACACACTTAAACACACGCGCTCGCACATGCACGCGCACACAAATGCACTCTCGCACACTGACACTCACACACACTAGCTTGCACACAAACAACACACACACAGACACACACACAGACACACACACACACAGACACACACACACATACACACAAACACACACACACAGACACACACACAGAGCCAGACTCGTAAGCAAGCTAGCAATTTAGTATGTGAGGATGGGTAAGAATATTCTATTAGTGCATTCATATTTATCTACAGTAAAATCGCCATTGAAAGAAAAAACGAACGAACAAAAGCAAGCAAATAAAACAAAGACAGAATAAAAGAAAGAAAGAAAGAAAGAAAGAGAGAAAGAAAGAATGAAAGAAAGAAAAGAGAAATAAATCAAGAAAGACAAGAGAAGAAAGAAAGAAAGAAAGGGAGACGAAAAGAAATAAAAAGAGAAAGAAACAAGCAACATTAAGATAATGTGCTGCTAGCTTACCCTTTTAACTGTTTTTTTTAAACTTACCATCTAGTTATCAAAGCTTAAAATGATATTTCCACTTTCTCAGTACCGTTTTTTAAAAACTCCTATTTTCTCCAAAAACAGCTATTTATATATGGTTGGAATCTAAATAGTTTGACATAAACGAACACATTTCCTCCTAGAAGGCAGCTATTTATATATGGTTGGAATCGAAATAGTTTGATGTAAACGAACACATTTCCTCCTAAAAAAAGCAGCTATTTATGACACATGTGATTGGATTGGAAATAGTTTGATATCAACGAAACCACACCAAGTTAACAGACAAAAAAGGTTATCCAGAAATGAGAGCAACCAACAATTCTTATATTAGTTCATGCGTACACAGGATTTTCACTTAAAAGAGAATTTTTTCCTGTAACATTCTGCACAGAACTTCTGTGCCGTAGATAGTGTCTGTGTGTATGTGTGTGTGTGTGTGTGTGTGTGTGTGTGTGTGTGTGTGTGTGTGTGTGTGTGTGTGTCTGTGTGTGTGTGTGTATGTGTGTGTCTGTGTGTGTGTTGTATGTGAGCGAGCACGTGAGTAACCGTGTATGTGCGTGCAAACGCTCGCACGCGCGTGTGTGAGTCTTTGTGTATGTGTGTGCGTGTGTGCGCGCGCGCGCGCGTGTGTGTGTGTGTGTTTGTTGTGTGAGTGTACTTGCGCGAGTGTGTATGTGTGTGTATGTGTGTATACACGTGCGTGAGTGTCTATGTGTGTGAGTGTGTGTCTCTGTCAGAGCGCGCGCGCGCGTGTGTGCGTACGTATGAGTATGTGCGAACCACTGCACGAGCATGTGTGTGTGCATGCGCGCACGCGTGTATTTGTGTGTGTGTGTGTGTGTGTGTGTGTGTGTGTCTCCAACACAAGATTTACAGTCTTCAAACCTACACAAAGAAATCACAGGCACTGAATCAATAATGAAAACACTAAACAAAGAAAGACACAATCGGAGAAAGCAGCCAATCCTGAGAATCACAGAGACAAGTATTGATTACAAAAGAAACATGGTAAACAATAGGTGGTGATGTTGATTAAAGGGAAGATACACGATGATGGGGACAGGGTAGCTCAGTGGTCAGAGCACTCGCTTTTCCCCAACAAATGTTAAGCAGCATGGAGCGTGGTTACCAAGTGAATGGTTGACAGTTTGCGCGCCTTGGCTTCAGTACAGTTCACCCAGCTGTAAATGGGTACCTGCCTCTTTAGGGACAGGGAAGGTAAAGCAGCGAGGGAGAGGAGATGGGCGCTGCCCTAAATATGCTGGCCCTAGAGAAGTGAGGTCTCTGACGCCTCGCTTCTCTACGACCACATAGGTTATGGGACACCTTTACCTTTACCTTTTTACACGGAGACAAAAAGGATGGTACTCCGCTCTGCTCGCCTTAGTCTTTGTTTGATGATGGAAAAAATCTCCGCTGTGTGTGAGAAAAGCTATGGAAGTTGCTGTATTGTATTGGGATTATACCATCTCTTTGTTGTATTGTTGCTGTTTTCTGTTGGGTGGTTTTTTTTTCAAAAGGAATTAAACGGAAACGGATAATGTTGAAGAATAGAAAGCGAAGAGATTTAGCAGACTATGGCTTTGGTACATAACAGACAAAAACGACAGAATTGGGTTAGCTGCATTTTGGTGATATGCCTCCATGACAACAAATAAAGTTAAGGAAGAAGAAGAAGAACGATAATGATAATAATAATAATAATAATAATAATCATAATAAAAATAATAGTAATAATAATGATACAAGAAGATAATAAATTGAAAGAAGAAGATAAATGAAAGAAGAAGAAGAAGAGATATCGAAGAAGAAAGAAGAAGAGAAGAAGAAGAAGAAGAAGAAGAAGAAGAAAGAAGAAAGAAAAGAAGAAGAAGAAGAAGAAGAAGAATTGCAAAAGAGAAGATTGCTAAGAAGAAGAAAAAAGGAGAAGAATAATAGAGAAAAGAATTGAAAGAAGAAGAAAGAAGAAGATGAAGAAAAAGAGAGGAAAAAAATTGAAGAATAAGAGAGAAAAAGAATTTGAAGAAAATAAGAATTTGCAGAAGTACGAATGCAAAAAGAAAAAGAATGCAAAAAAGAGAATAATGAATAGAAGAAGAAGAAGAATGCAAAGAATGCAAGAAGAATACAAAAAAGAAAAAGAATGCAAAAGGAAGATTGAGACAGAATGAAAGAAGAAGAAATGCAAAGAAGAATGCAAAAGAAGAAGAATGGAAGAGAAGAAGAAGAAGAAGAAGAAGAAGAAGAAGAAGAAAGAAGAAGAAGAAAGAAGAAGAAGAAGAAGAAGAAGAAGAAGAAGAAGAAGAGAAGAATGCAAAGAAGAAGAAGAAGAAGAAGAAGAAGAAGAAGAAGACCAGCCGCCGTGGCGCAGTGGTTAGCGCCTTGGGTTACGACTGGAAGGTCGCGGGTTCGATTCCCATAAGAGTCATAGGGATTTTGATTTGTTGCTTTACAAGATTCATTTTTCAGACTCCGGCCGGCTCCTACCCAGAGTGAGTGTGCTGTGGGCTCAGTGGGAAGACTGGAACCACACAGATGAGCTTCATCCACTTAACGGATGCCAGTTTGAGAGTGTTGTTCAAATTACCTGACCAACACTGCAGGTGTCTGTATCTCTCGGGCCTGGTTGACGCCGGGATATATTATAATAATAATAATAATAATAATGTATGGAATTTATATAGCGCTGAATCTTGTAAAGCAACAAATCAAAGCGCTCAGATTTTATTTCATACCACTTTAAGTCACGGCAGATTTCTCTCCGTGAAATTCGGGCTGCTCTCCCCGGGGAGAGCGGGAGAACGCGTCGCCACTTAGCGCTGCGCCACCCTTTCACCCTTTTTTTTTTTTTTTTTTTTTTTTCCTGCAGCTGTATTTGTTTCCCTATCAGAGTGGCTTTTTTCTAAGAATTTTGCCAGGGACAACTCTCTTGTTGCCGTGGTTTTTTTTACGTGCGCTAAAATAATTACGTGTAACACACGGGACCTCGGTTTATCGTCTCATCCGAAAGACTATGATAGTAAGCGTAGAGTACAACCCTGTCAAGTAGTCTCAAAGCATATCCACTTCCACAGCAGCATAATTATGTCATCCTCATTGTCATTGATCATCATGCAATAAAAAAAATTGCCTCAAATTCGGTGGTCCACCTCGGGTGGGCAACTCACCCAGTCTGGCTCCGCGACTGAGCTAGTACTGTCGTTAGTAGGGGGATTAGTAGGTGGTGTCCTGCGTGTTAGCTCAGAACAGGCACCATTAAAAACCACCAAAGTGACCCAGCAGCAGTGCAGGGCCCCTGTGGCTGGTGTTCCCACGGCGGCCTGATAGTGATGGGCTTCCCGTGGACCTCCGACTCTGAGGATGAGACATAACAAATCTGGGTATGGCTGTGGGGAGATTGGAATGAGCGCGTGGGAAGGGCAGGACGGGTGACGTCACAGAAAATGAGGCAGCAAGAAAAAAAGAGAAGAATGTGAAGAAGAAGACAAGACGAAGACGAAGAAGAAGAAGAAGAAGAAGAGAGAAGAAGACAAGAAGAAGAAGAAGAAGAAGAAGAAGCGAAGAAGAGAAGAAGAAGAGAAGAAGAAGAAGAGAATGCAAAGAAGAATGCAAAGAAGAAGAAGGAAGAAGAAGAAGAAGAAGAAGAAGAAGAAGAAGAAGAAGAAGAATGCAAAGAAGAAGAAGAAGAAGAAGAAGAAGAAGAAAGAAGAATTGCAAAGAAGAATTGCAAAGAAGAAGAAGAATGCAAAGAAGAATGCAAAAGAAGAAGAAGAAGAAGAACAAGAACAAAGAAGAAGAAGAAGAACAAGAACAAGAACAAGAAGAAGAAGAAGAAGAACAAGAAGAACAAGAACAAGAAGAAGCAACTTCCTGTGATTGTTCTTTTTCCGTCCGAATTTTCTTTTAATGCATTTCCTGTTGACTCATTTCAATTTATTTTTACTGTTTCGACACCATTTCGTTCACAATTCTCGGTTAAAAGTTCAAACTCTTTACCTACATGTTTCGGTAAGATGACAGAACTTAATACATTTGGAACATTGTACTTCTCTTTTTTTACTTGTATCATGTACTCCAAGGGGCAGGATAGCCTAGTGGTTAATGGGTTGTACTCGCAATTTGACGACCTGAGATCGAACCCGGGTTTGAAGCCACAACCCAGACACCCGTTCAAGGGGATTTTTCCCCCTAAAGTTAACATCAGTACTGACTCCACTCCAATCCGCTCCTCACGAAAGTTCTTTGGATGAGATTATGAAACGAGGCTTCGTGTGTGAACGGACGCAGAACATCTTGTGCAAACATTAAAACCCGTTCAACCTTTCGGAAGAGTAGGTCATTCTTGCTGATAAGAACGGATGACACCCCCTCCCCCAGAAAACGGTATGCACACTAGTGACGCGTTCAGACATCATCCCCGAAGACAGAATGCCGCTACGTTAATGGGGGTAAAAGAACGGTCGCGCACGCAAAAGTCTCACCATTGGTGAACCTCAGAGCTCTGGCTGAGGAATAAAAAAACACTCTAAAGTCTGATCTGACACAAAGCAGATTTGGTACACACAATTATTTGTTCCCGTTGCCGTTTCTTGGTTTCACAGTATTTTAGACTATGAACAAGAATAAATGATACGTGAGAATACAATTGTCCTGTATTTTCAGGGACGCGCTTCTTCCTCACTTTTGTACCTTTAGATAAGCCTGCTTTTTTTTATACAACAGTTAAACATACATACAACTTTTTTCATACTAGTGTTTTCAATATTATTTTGGTTTTGTCTATGCAGAATGATGGATTTTGAAAGAAAGAAATCCATATTAAGATCGATTTAAACCAAAAAGTAGGGATTTTTTGTGTTTAAATATGGAAAAATAAAATGTTAAGTCATGAGGTTGTCTACAGGAGATAACAATGTCATGCAACGTTGTCAATTAGCTATAAAGTTAGGATAACAACAACAAAAGAACTATTGCAGCCGTAGAAGTTGCTTCGTAGATTAAAAAAAAAAGGTCAACAACAGTTCTCTTTGATGTAATATAACTTGTAAAACAAGGCTAAATAATTTCAACAAAACATCTTTCTGGATGTGATGCAAACAGGGCTTTTTCTCTGAACTGAATCTTTCATCATGCAGGATTGTAAAAAGAGATTTTAGGTATACATTCAACCTAGCTCTGCTACTGTATAGATTCTTTTTCTGATTTCTAACCACACACACAGCACGCACGCACACACACACACACCACACACACACACACACACCACACCCCACACACACACACACTCACACAACACACACACACACACACACACACACACACACACACAACACAACACACACCTGCTCTTGGCAATCGGTCAAGTTACAGAAAGGACTCAGACATTTCAATATTTCATAGAAAAACTGACGAGGAAACGTTACACGAATATGTCTGGAGCATGTTGGCCTTTAATAGCTGCAAGGTTATGTCTAAGACACTTCGCAGATGGGAAATTTAACAACAGGAAGTCGATCTTTTCTCCTCCGCTGTTTTCTCTGACACGCATGCTCTGTGACAGGCACGAGAACCTATTTCCGCTTCCCTCTCGCTTCGCTTCCTCCGCCATGTTTAGCCACTGCTCAAAGTTGTGTAATGGCGCACGAGATCCTTCGAGAAAAAACGTGTCTTTGGTCAATAATTTGTCCTCCAGTTGTTGTTTTTTTTTCCTGTTTTTTTCTTCTTCGTGCTTAACAGTTTGTGTGTGTGTGTTTGTTTGTGTGTGTGTGTGTGTGTGTGTGTGTGTGTGTGTGTGTGTGTGTGTTGTGTGTGTGTGTTGTGTGTTGTGTGTGTGTGTGTGTGTGTGTGGTGTGTGGAATATTTGTGGAAACGTTCTACTCGATAGAGGGCCAAAGCAGAAACAGTTGCATGCGTACGTGTATAATATGGTCATTTAAATATATAAAGCACTTAAATCTTGTGTTATGATAGTGTTAATGAAAAGGTAGACTATCATTGCAAAAAACAAAATTTAAATGTACATATTTATAACACATGAATAAGTTAACTTAAGTTTAAAAAACAACAACAAATGAAATAAAAAAATGAAAAAAATGAATAAATGAACTAAGTATTGAGTGAGCGAGCGAGTCAGTAAGTAATTAACAAACTAACAAACTAGCTAGCTAACAAATAACCAACCAGCCAACCAACCAACCAACCAACCAACCAACCAACCAACCAACCAACCAACCAACCAACCAACCAAAACCAACTAACTAACTAGCCAACTAACTAACTAACTAACTAACTAATAACTAACTAACTAACTAACTAACTAACTAAAACTAACTATAACTAACTAACTAACTAACTAACTAAAAAAACGAGCGAAGTAACCATCTAATTTTAACTACCTAACAAACAAACAAGCTACCCCTCCCCCCACCCCTCACCCCACAAGCAAACAAAATAAGCAGAAGCAAACAAAGTGACGAAGAAGAGGATATTTTCAGCACCAATTTTCCATTGAATGGGAATGTCATTTGTTCTAAAAGAACTCCCCATGTTTTAACGCAGGAAACGTATTTCTTCCCGGAATATCAAATTACTCCATTCAGCTATGTTTTTTTTCTCTCTCAATAATAGAATTCCATCTTGTAAAACCTATTCAAACGAATGTAAAGAAAGACAGACAGGAACAAACGCTTGAACAAATAAACAAACAACACGGAAAGAACCAGAGAGATAAAATAATGACAGCAACATGGAAACCTGATAACAGATACATTTTCCATACTTCTTTTTCGTTGTCGTCGAACGTTCAGACAGCAACTATTGTTGTCTGTAATATGAGCGAAACTGCGTTGCGCTGCCGTTAAGCTCCTGACAAGTTAGGCCCAGCGCATCCGACTTCGGCATGGGAGAGGATTGTTATCTGTTAAGTCTTTCTGAAAAAAAAAGGTTGGATGGTTGGTGGGTTAATAGGTTGGTATGATGGTGTGTTCGTGTATTGTGGTTGAGCTATTTGATGACTATCTAGTGTTTAAACGATTAGATGTTTACGTAATAGGTGAATTGACTATTGTTTAGTTAAACTTTGGTCGGCGTGTGTGTACAGCAACGCTTGAATGAAAATTATCACTCCCCCCCCCCCACACACACACATAAACAAACTCTCTTTCTCTCTCACTCACGCCTGCATGTCACACATAACTTTGCACTGTTTTCCTCATATTCATCTCAATAATCATATTGTGTGTCTAGTGTTGTTATTGTTGTTGTTGTGTTGTATATATGTCTTTACGTCTTTGCCTCCATCACAGGGGACTGTGTGCGTGCGTGCGAGCGTGTGTGCGTGCGTGGGTGCGTACGTGCGCGTGCACTAAAACATTTAAACAACAGGCTGAAAAAGCTTGATCAATACAGCAAATGAGCAACCATAATCTTTTACGGCGATTCTCCTGTCCGAAAACTCCCTTTAAAGATAATTTATCGAGCATTACTTAAAACTGGTATGTGTGTGTGTGTGTGTGTGTGTGTGTTTGGTGTGTGAACGCGCGCGCGCGCGCGTGTGTGGTGTGTTGTACGTGGGGAGAAGAAAGTTAGCGCCGAACTTGCTGCTTGTTTGTGTGTTGTCACCTATACCTTTGAGACTAGGTGAATGTCTACGTGCGTGAGTGCATGTGTTTGAGGCAAGGTGTTGTTGTGTGTGTGTGTGTGTGTGTTTGTGGGTATGTGTGTGGCTGTGTGTGCGTGTGTGTGGTTGTATGTGTGGCTCTGTGTGTGTGTGTGTGTGGCGTGTGTGGCTGTGTGTGTATGGTTGTGCGTGTGTGGTTGTGTGTGTGGTTGTGTGTGTGTGTGTGTGTGTGTGTGTGTGTGTGTGTGTGTGTGTGTGAGTGTGTGTGTGTGAGTGTGCTGAGAAAAAAGAAAATACAATAGTCATCATTGTTTTGTAGGGTAATTATAGACTATTTTACAGAGCGTCGCATGATAAGGTAAAACCAATATAGAAAGGTACATAGCCTACTTAGAGGAGATGTAAATAATCTGTTGATCAGCAACACTTTCTTTTATTGTTCCAATATAAATTCGTCCCCCTCCCACTCCACCACGCCCCCCCCCCCCCCCCCTACATGCACATGCACACCTGTAGGCGTGCACTATTATCATGCATTGTATCTATATTCATTTAAACAAGTGAAATGCCTCAAAGTAAGCGGACAATACCTGTTCAAAAAACGACAGAAGCAAATAATAGAAATGAAAAAATATGGTCTTCTGTGTATGTGTATACCACGAATGGAATTAAGATACTGGCAGGTATGCACTTGGAGTTGACCAGGGAGATCGTAAAAATCCCCACCCTTAATTCAACAGGCACCTCCGAGATTTGAACCCACTATTTCACGGACCGATGGGATTATAAGTCGAACGGTCTTAACCACTCGGCAATAGTTTCCGTTGGTTCAGAGTCTACAGTACAACCGCCGAGATTCAAACCCACGACTTCATGGACCCATGGGACTGATGTCGAGGGGTTTTAACCACACGGCTATAGCGTCCCTCGGTTCAGAGTTTACAAGATTCTTATCTACTTGTCAGGACAAAACAACAATCAGTCGACACATTTTCCGCGAGCAGAAAAAAAGAGATAACAATCAGCAAGCTTTTTTGAGGGAACAGCGAGGTTATTATATTTTTAGAGTGTTTCCTTTTAGGATAATGGAAGAAGTATTCATGTGCTTTGTTACATCCAGTCCCCTTGTGTATGCAGTTTTGTAACATGTTGTCATCCGTTCCCAAAGACACAAATAGCCTACTGCTACGAAAGGGGGAACAAGTTTTATACTGTGCGCAAGATATTCTGCGCGAGTTCGCACTCGTGAATTTGCTTTATAGTCTCATGCAAACTTCAAGGGAAGTAGAGTTGGCACATAAGAACCACCCCGTTCCCCAAACACACAAAATGAAAATCCAAAAACTCAACAACAAAGCAACACAAACAACAATAACCCCTCACTACCCCCCCCCCCCCCCCAAAAAAAAAAGAAATTTCTGCATGTCATGTTTTATATCTATTCTCTCTCTAATTATTTATTTTTTGTCTTCATCGTTTGCTTGTCTGCTTCTTTATCTTTCTTCCGTCCCTGTCTGTGTCTGTCTGTCGCTCTGTCTGTCTGTCTCTTGAATAGTGATCTGCAATCACAAAAAACCCAACCTGGAGATTAATTCAGTCCGAAATCGTTAGGAATACATCGGTTAATTACACTCCAACTACTGCCTGTGACACTTCATTTGAATACATTAGCATCCTAGAGAAAAAAAGGGAGCAGTGGGAAACCTAGCTGCGTCTATTGGAAGGTTGATTAGATGTCTAATTGCTGCGGAAGATAGGGCCACAGCAGGAGGGGGGCAATTGGAGCTGAGCCCTTTTGTCCAGTTGTGATGAGATTATGGTTCCCAGTCTAGACAGTGGTGACTTCCCTTTCAATTTGCCCCTCCCCCCCTACCTAAAAAATAGAAAGCAAAGTTAGTAAGACATGTAGATGT
>CM054147.1:37817321-37824821 GCA_028751875.1 Rapana venosa
TAGATAATAAAAAGGTACACGAACAAAACGTTAGAAAATACTAGGCATTCGTTGCGTCATTACTGACAAAATTACCTTCAATGACCCCTCCCTCCTCTCCTCCTCCACTCAGCAAACGTGGGCTTTTATGCGCTCATACTCTTCAATTAGCGCTTTTTAAAAATAATGCGCGCGTGTGTGTGTGTGTTTTGTTTGTGTGTGTGTATGTGTGTGCGCGCGCACATACGTGTATGCATGCACACGCAATGTAAGTGTGAGTATGCATCTGTGTATGTGCGTGTATATGTGCGAACACGCGTGCGCGCGCGCGCTGAGTATGAGTGATTCTGTGTCTGTCTGTTTGTCTATGTTTGTGTGTCTGTGTCTGTGAGTGCTTGCGTACATACGCGCAATCACTCATGTGAATGTATTACAACAATAAAATCAATGAAACAACCCTAAAGGAAACTCGTCTGAACAGCTACAGAAATGTAAAACAGAAATACTTGCCGTCCCCATCCCCTAAAGTTCAATGAAATCTGACATCGCTCACTTAAAGATTTTGCATTTCCTGATAATTTTGTTTTCTTTATGCAAAGTTGACGAAGCCCACACATTCTGAGAGAAAAAGAGGGCGGCAGATTGAATCGGACCGGGCAAAATTGCTTTGGCACAATGATCCCACCCCCGTGCATTCAACAGCAATTCAGCAATTTTACCTATATCTTTCAGACAAGGGTCTCTAACTGTGTAACTAGAACGAAATATATTTAAATAAGCTGCCAAGGGCAATTGTCTAAGCATAAAAAACACTCAAAGAATGTATTTTAGATGAGTTAGAAGGAAAAAAGAAAGGAAGGAAGAAAGAGAGAAAACGAGGTTAAACGAAAGAACAAAAAATAGCAAGAAAAAGAAAGAAAGGGAAAAAACTTATCAGAAGGAAGAAAAAACTGCAACAAGAATGAACCGATGATACAAAATAAAGACAGAAGAAAACCAAAGACCAAAATGAAAGAAAGACAAAGAAAAAATAAAGGAAAAAACTTAAAGTATTTTAGATTAGTTCCAATGAAAGAAATACTGAACTAAACACAGACAGACAGAAAGGAAGAAAGCCGAGAGAAAGAGAGAAGGGAGAGAAGAAAAGAGGCAAAGAATGAAACAACGAATGATAAAAAAGGAAAAGAAACAAACAAACAAAAGAAAGAAAGAGCAGAAGCATTGAGCAAAGGAAAGAAAGACAGGCAGAATGAAAAGAAAGTAAAACGAAGAAAGAAAAGAAGTAGTTCAATGACCTGATGTTTAAGATTACAGTTAACATATGACCTAACACTGGAACCTCACATACAGATAGTCTACTGGTTAGAGTGATGCCTTCGTGATCCGCTGACCCGGGTTTAAATCTAGTTCAAGAGAAATTTTTTCCTCTGGAGTTAACATCAGGGCCGACTCCACTCTCCCAAAAGTCCTTCAGATGAGACTATAAACCGAGGTCTTGCGCACACGGTTAAACCCGTTCCGCTTTTTGAAAGCGTAAGCCATTGTGTGCCGGTGGGAAAAGATGACAAAATTTACACAATTGCATACACACGTGGACTGGATGTAAAAACCCACATGAGTGCTTACTCCATTATCCTCGAAATAAAAGAATAAATAAAACAAAATCAAATAAATAAATACAGATTGTTTGGGGACAGATTCATGGCTATTTCCATTTCTTTTTTAGTTCCCCATGGGAAGACAGCATGTCAAAAAGGACTCGTGTGTGTGTATGTGTGTGTGTTGTGTGTGTGTGTGTGTGTGTGTGTGTGTGTGTGTGTGTGTGTGTACGTGCGTGAGTGTATGTGTTGTGTATGTGTATGTTGTACAGTGTGTCTGTGTTGTGTGTGTAGTGTGTGTATGTGTGTATAGTGTGTGTATGTGTGTATGGTGTAGTGGTGTGTGTATGTAGTGTGTTTGTATGTGTGTATTCTGTGTGTGTGTGTGTGTGTGTGTGTGTTTGTTTGTGTGTTGTGTATGTGTATGTGCGTGTATGTGTGTATAGCGTGAGTGTGTATAGTGTGTTGTGTGTGTGTGTGTGTGTGTGTGTGTGTGTGTGTGTGTGTGTGTGTGCTCCTTAGTTTTCTTTGCTTTTTGTCTTCATGTCTAGTGTATTCTGTGTTCTTTGTTTTTCAAGCATACTTTACTTCACCCCTCCCCCCTTCCTCCCATTCTGTAAACAGTGACACGTCATGTGTGGTTTTCCCCTATCAGTTCCAACGTGATTGATTTGGATCAGCTAAAAATCAAACCACTATTCATTCATTCATTCATTCATTCATTCATTCATTCATTCATTCATTCATTCACTTATCTAGTCATTCATTCATGTACACATTTCTGTCTCCCCCCTTTTTTTCTACCTACCTGCCTATGTACCTACCTTCCTTCCTTCCTTCCATCCATCCATCTATCCTTCCTTCCTTCCTTCACTCATTCCTTCCTTCCTTCCTACCTTCCTTCCTTCATTCCTTCCTCCCTTCTATCCTTCTATCCTTCCTTCCTCACTTCCTTCCTTCCTTCCTTCCTCCTTTCCTTCCCTCCATCCTTCCTTCCTTCCTTCCTTCCATCCATCTATCCATCCATCCTTCCTTCCTTCCTTCATTAATGCATTCATTCATGCGTTCGTTCATGCATTCATCCTTCCTCTTCTTGAAAACATGCCTATCTATTTAATGATTTCAATAGGAACACAGCTCATAGGTTGTGTGTGTGTGTGTGTGGTTGTGTGTGTGTGTGTGTTGTGTGTCTCCTGATCATTTCTTATCCTGTACCACAATTCTAGCAAGGCAGAGAGAAAACCATGCTGTCGTGTAATCAGTACGGACAAAGTGTTTTTGCTGTCAGTAACCCCATTCTGACCCCCCACAGCAATAAACTATACATTTTTGTTAGCATCATATCAGAGAGAGATTCTTCACTATCACTTTTATAGCACCAACGCATTGGAATGAACTACCAATGGCAAGACTGGACTGAAAAGTAGTCGGAATGTTTTACATAATTCGGGGTAAACTGGTACATCATTTTTTAAAAATGTTTTCATACAGCCATGATAGAGACAGAAAGGAGTAAAGAATGAAAGATAGTAGAAAGAAAGACCTGTGATAACAAAAGAAAGGAAGAAAGAAAGAACGAAGGAAAGAAAAGTATAGGGGATGCCATGTTTGCAGAACATATAAAATGACGTTTCAGTTGACGTTAATACAACAAAAGGAAAATAGCAAGAAAGAAAGAATGTTCAAACAAAAAAAAAAGATAAAAAGGTGGCAAGCTGTATATTGTACAAAAATGATGTTCCAGTTCATGTAAAAACAACAAAAATACCCCAGTACACCCACATTTTTTGTTTTTTATTTAATGAAGAGAATTATAACAGCTACGGCAATCTAGTCCCTTGAGAAGACGACGTGGCTTTTCTTCTTCTCTCTCTCTCTCTCTCTCTCTCTCTCTCTCTCTCTCTCTCTCTCTCTCTCTCTCTCTCTCTCTCTCTCTCTCTCTCTCTCTCTCTCTCTCTCTCTCTTATATAGAATAAACAGGAATCTATGGACACATGTCACAAATGACCTTTGTTTTATCATTCTCTGTGTTTGTGCTATTTTTGTTGTTGTTTTTTGTTTGTTTGGTTCTGTCAGTTTTATTTTGACCGTTCTTTGTCTTCCTGGTTCATTTTATTGCCTTCTCTCTCTTTCTTTCTGTCTGTCTCTCTCTGTGTCTTTTAAAATGCTAGCAAAGTCAAATAAAGCGCTGCAAGCTACTGCAGTGTCAAAATTAACTTATCCACTTTAAGGGAAATGGAATGAATAAGAATGAATGAAGCGAAGAAATTGAAGACGAAAAAAAGCGAATATGACAGAAAGAAAGAAAAACAAAAACAAAGGCACAAATAAAGAAGGACGCGCTAAAAATTCAATTCAATTCAATTCAATCACTTTATTAGCTCACAAACAGAGATATTCATGGGGTTTACAAGCCGTACATAAAAAATTGAATAGGAAAAACATTTATCACAGAAGAATAACACAGCACAGTACACATCCATTACCTCGCACACATCACAAGATGATACCTATACCTACACCAATACCAGCACTTAGTTATCTCAACAAAAAGAGCAATCTAGATGGTCACAAGCCACATCTGCATACAAAAATGATAAACGAAACATCTATCACAGAATAATATACTCTTAGAATAAAATTCAATCTTAAAAGTCAACACACCCACACACACACACACACACACACACACACACACACGCGCGCGCGCGCGCGCACACACACACACACACACACAACCACGCACGACGCACGTATGCATGTACAAGCACATACACACGCACGCACGCACACAGCACGTATAGACTCATGCCAATGCACAAATGATTATAAATATCATACATTAAGAGCATTATCGATTGTTAAGATGTACTACATGACACTTAAAAACTTAGATACGTTAAAAAACAACAAAAAATACATTGCACTTTGTAAAATGACGCATGTATAAAATAATACACTTACTGTTGACATGACACATCAACTGTCAAACTTATACACATTTTGTTTTCAACCAGATAACGAATAAAACAACCTGTAACAATTGAGAGATTTTAGTCTTGTGTTTCTATAGAATTTTCCAAGAGCTATATCTTGTTTTCACCTTTTTTGGTAATTTTTCGCCTTTATATTTCTGCACCGTGTTTTCTGTTTTCTCTCTCTAATGAGTCGCATTATCTCCCTTTTTCATATACTGTGTTTGCTCTTTACCCTACAGCGTACAACATGCCGAATAACCCCGAACACAGCAGCTATGTAATAACTTTCTTAACCCACAGCAACCCTCCCCCCTCCCCCCCAGATCAGTTCTACTCTGATAAACTCCGCTTGTTCTCATTATTAAAATGTCTATTTCTTGACAGCTTTCTTTCCTGATGGCAAATTTAACGGCGTTTGTTAAATCCACCTGAAGTTGGGTTTAAAATGACGTTTTCTGCTTCGCCTAGAGTTTTGTGGGAAAATGCATACAGAGTATCCACAAAGCTACCTTAATACTCGTTAGTCTTTCGGATGAGACTATAAACCGAGGTCCCGTGTGCGGACGCACGCAAAACATCTTGCGCGTACGTTCCGCTTTTCGCAAGAGTAGGCCATTTGTGTGCCGGTGGGAACAGCTGACAAAATTTACAAACTGTATACACACGAAGATTGGATGTAAAAAAGCAATGAGTACTTATTCCATATATTGTATCCTCGAAATAAAAGAATAGAATGACAGAATAATAAAATAATAGTAGGCAAAACATTCGTATACTCCATACCTCACCATTTGTGAACAAAACAAAACAACAACAAAGAAACACGAAATACATGTAGTTTTAATTTCTACTCAGATAGCTTACATTCACAAGCATTACACGATTACCCGATCAGTGGCTTTTTGGTGGAAAATTAGAACAATGAAATACCAAATTTGAAACAGCCCACCTGTTAGGAGATGGGATCACTTGCAATCTAATCAAACCAGATGCAATTGCTTCTAGACAAATGATCCCAATTCCCATCTTGTAGCAATTAAATCAACTTTTTAATCAGCATTCTATCAGGCGCAGGTCTTTTCTACTGTTCTTTTAATGCTAACGTGTTTAAATGAACTGCCACCTAGAACATTAGAATCCAGTTCAACAGACAAGTTTTTGAATGAGTATGAACGGATCAATCGATGTCGTCGAGTTACGTGATATTTTTGACTGGTATACAAAACATAAACTGCCAACAAAAGAAAGAAAGAATTAAATTTTTTTTAAAAGTAAAGAGGGAAAGAAATAAAGAAAAAAAGAAAGAAAGGACAAAGAAAATTGAAGTAAGAAAGAAAAAAAGAAAGAAAGAAAGACAGAAAGAAATAAAGGACAAAGAAAAATAAGTAAGAAAAAAGAGAGAAAGAAGAAGAAAAAGATAAACGAAGAAAAGAAAGAACAAAAAAAAAATCTAAGAACAAAAGAAAGAAAAAAGTAATGAAATGTACCGAATAACATCAATATCAAACAATATTAATATTGCCAAATTTATAAATCGTGGATGCAAGTTTTTGAAAGGGGATAACCCTACCTGATGGTCAAGATGCTAGCTGTGCGTTCATTCATAAAAAAATGTTATGTGAAAGCTACCTCCCCTGTTGTATTCCCTTTGTGTGCTCCTCCATTGTCTCTTCTTCCTGTCATTGCTGCTTTCCCTGTTTTCTGTCTCCCCACTCCTTTCTACAACTGTATTTTCAAACAAAACTTTACCATTGTTTTCTGTTTTCTTTATTCCGGAATTCGCAAGCAGCCACAATCTTACTGTTGCCAACACCCTATACCCCCACAAGACATCAAGAAGAACGACGTGGCACTCACCAAATGGAAAGATACACAACCAGATTGATTACATCTTGGCCCCCAAACGATTTAAGTCAAGCATCAACAAAACCCAGACAAGAACTTTCCCTGGCGTGATCGGCAGTGACCACGACATGTTCTGTCCCTACAGATCAAGCTGAAGACCAAAACCAAGAGAAATCCCGTTGGTTTCAAATGGAAAAGCTGAAGGACCCCGAAGCCTGAAATCTTTAAAGCTGAAGATTGGGGCAGATTTGCGCATTGAATTCCTCCAAGATGACATCAACAACTCACTGAGACCTTCAGAAAGACCTTCGGGTGACAGCCTGGGATCCTTGAAATAAAGGAAAAATAACACCGTGGGTTACCAACGATTACTGACCGTGCGATCAACGTTAGGAGTCTAAAGCCATGAGACAAAACCCTGATACGCAGAGTAAAGAACAGTCAACAGGTATCAAGAAATAGATGACCGAGGCCATGGCGAACTGTTGTATCAAACATGCTCAAAGTTGAGAAGCATGCGAAAAGACAATGAGCTACCTAGACCAAATAGGTATAACATAAGTCCAGCAGCCATGACCTCCGTTATTGAAGACAAATGCGTTCAGTCCTACAGAGAGCGCCACTATTTAAAGATGGACAATATATTGGAGACTGTACAACTACAACTGAGCTGATCCGAACAAACTTCACGACAAGACTAATCGAGATTCTGAAGCACACAGGTTGGAGGAAAGATTAGAAAAAGCAGTAAAATCCTGAAGAGGCAACACCAGGATTGACAAACATCCGGCCTGAGCTCACAAGTACGAGCCAAAGAATATCAAGGCCTAACAATCATCTGCCAACCCCATTGGACCAGCAAAAAAGTGGCCCGAACAGTGGACCAATCCATCACAGTTCACTTCCAAAAAAGGGACCTGAAGAAGTGCCAAAATTACAGAACACGTTTATAAGCCTCCTAGCAAAAGGGTTTGCTCGCATTTCCTTTAACAGACGAAACCACAAGCAAAGGGAAATCCTTCGAAGAACAGGCAGGTTTTTAAACCCGGGCAAGCACTGTCACGGATCTTCAAAATCAGAATGCCGTAGGAAAACACCTC
>CM054147.1:37829821-37839821 GCA_028751875.1 Rapana venosa
ACAGAATTGTATAGGAAACAAAAACTGAATGAACTATAAACCGAGGACCCGTGTTCGAACGCATGCAGAACATCTTTCGCACATGTTAAATCCTGTTCCGCTTTTCGGAAGAGTAGGCCATTGTGTGCGGTGGAAACAGATGACAAAATTTACAAAACCGCATACACACGGGGACTTGATGTAAAAAAGCACATGAATGCTTATTCCATTATCCTCGATATACAAGAATAAATATAAAATAACTAAATAAAAATAGCTATACTACAGAGCAGCCGGGAATATTGATTGAGAGAACATTTTCTGTTATTGCGTGATAATCAATGGTGATGAAGATTATGTGATGCTGCTGCTTTGAAAGTGCATGTAATTTCATGTTATTTTTTACTGAGCTTTATTCTACATTCCTATCATAATAACCATATCCTAGTATCAACCGGGTCCGTGAGATAGAGACACGTGCAGTGTAGGTCAGGTAATTCTAGAAACACTCTGGCATCCGCAAAATAAATGAAGCTCGACCGTGTAGTCCTAGTCTTCCCAATAAGCAGGTAGGGAACTCACTTTGGGTAGGAGTTGGTCATAATAATAATAATAATAATAATATTAAACCCTCTATGAATCTTCTTGGAAATGAACCGCGATCTTTCATCCACTAAACCACCACACCAACCTTTCATCATGAGAGCTGGTATATATGTCTATCTCTTCTTTCACTTCTCAGTATGCCTCTCAACTGATGCACAAGGATGGGATAGTTTTGCGTCACCATTACTCAAATTCTGTATTCTAACCTTTACCTGGTAGAAGGGACGCTTCACTGACGACAAATTCTCTTGATATTTCTAAGAGTGGAATGAATAATTTCTGCCATACAATATAAGCGGCGGCTCCTCTCTTTTGATCATTGGCTTGTAATCGATAAAACTATAAGGCAGAAGTGGCTTTTCATTTCTGCATTGTGTAACAATATGTTTCTCTTGATATTGATTTTTAACAGTTCTTCAGCACTCTTCAGTAGAATTATAGATCTTCGTCAATTGTGCCAGTTTAGTGCTAGTCAAAGCAACCCGTTCTGTTGCATTTGTTTTAAACATGAGCTGCTCACACTTTGGTGTTCTTTAGTATGATATTATTGTATTTCATTGAGAATGAATTTACACAAACACAAAACACACACACACACACACACACACACACACGCGCGCGCGCGCACAAGCACGCACGCACGCACGCACATTTGTACTTCGGATGAGACTATAAACCGAGGCCCCATGTGTGCGAACGCACGCAGAACACCTTGCGCACATGTTAAATCCTGTTCCGCTTTTCGTAAGAGTAGGCCATTGTGTGCCAGAGGGAACAGATGACAGAATTTACAAAATCGCAAGCACACGGGGACTTGATGTAAAAAAGCACATAAGTGCTTATCCCATTATTCTCGATATAAAAGAATAAATAAATAAAAACGCACGCGCGCGCGCACACACACACACCACACACACACACATACACACACGCACACGCAACACACACACACACACACACACACACACCATTAAGGAGTGGGAGACAGAAAAAAATGATTAAAATAACGACGACTAGTTATTTTATAAGACATTTTCTTACACGTTTTCGTTCAAATTATTTTTGTATACTTCACATAACGTTCTTTAGTCAGCAAGACGTCTGCAGACCCTATATTCCACACACACACACACACACACATACCCCGCCCACACAACCCACACACTCACACTTCCGAGAGAGATACACTAATCCATTCTTTTTGAACCATGCATTATTTGGAGAAGCAAGGTATGGCCCTCAAAGGAATCAACGCAGACAACAGACCTATTCAGAGTGAAATTTGACGTGTCTTGACATATATTTTTTGCTTGTACCTTCTGGCAAAGAAGAGACAGACAATGGAGACATTGGTTTCTTTTGATTGGCCTGCCACAGACCCCAGCAGACTGTTTCATGTGTCTCTTTGTTCTCTTTTGTCTATTGTTCATAGGTAACTGTGCTAGTAGGCCGCCTGCCTGGCTAATTTAAAACCTTCTATTCTGATCCTGACGCCATGTGTTCCGATTTGTGTGTGACAAATAATAGTTTGGTGCCATATGTTTCCTGAAAATATTCTTCCCCTTTACCTATCCCAGTCTTGTAGACCCATTGGGGCACTCCTGAAGATTTGGCAACCAGCTTCCTCTACTCCTTGTAGTTTTCAGCTTACCGTAGGAAGTTGTTCCACTCAAAGGCAGTTCATTCTTTATGTTGTCTTCCCATCTTGAAAGTATAGATTGTCCTAAAAAGTCTACTGGATTTACATTGGTTTGATAAAACGGAACAGAAAAAAGACACTGTTCGTATGAAGTATGGGGAATAAATGTAACAAACAAACACGAGTGTTTGTATTTCTTTTTTTTAAAGTAGAAAGATAAAGAAAAAAATCGATAGGTAAGAAAAGGGTCATATTAAAACACATGAACGACAGATGGATACACGTTTTATACCAACAGAGTTTTGTTCAAGTAACGTGACTAAAAAGGTGCCAACGGAGTGTTTAAAAAAAAAAAGAAAACCTGCAAGTGACAATCCTGCTTGGTAACAGATACCAACTAACTCTAGTTGTTCCGGCATTTCTACCAATGTGGCGGCTATTTCTGTCACGGAAGCCAGGTCTGCTGTTGTTTCTTTTGAACTGAAAGTGAAATGAGCTGAATATCTTCACATTACCTTACTTGCTACAGTTGCCGCTGCTGTTACCATTACTACTTATAGCGCTGGTGTTGCCACAGTTGCTGTTACGTCTAAGTACAAGCTGCTGCTGCTGCTGCTGCTATTTCTCTTCCGTCTATTGTAGTTGCTACTTCTGATGGCACTGGAACTGCTGTTGCCGCTGGTTCTTCGGTTTATCTACTGCAGGAAATAGTGCTGCAACGACAACAACAACAACATCAACAACTACTACTACTACTAATACTGCTACTGCTACTGCTACTGCTACTACTACTACTACTGCTGCTGCTACTACTACTGCTGCTGCTACTACTACTACTACTACTACTGCTGCTACTGCTACTGCTACTACTACTACTACTACTACTACAGCTGCTGCTACTACTACTACTACTCTACTACTACTACTACTACTACTACTACTACTACTACAAAATACCGTCTAGTAACACAAAATAACAACCATGCACCAGAAAACATCAAAAGCGCAACAACGACAAAAGCAACAATAATAAAAAACAACTAACACAACACCAACAATACAAAAACAATATATAAAAAAGAAAACCAACATCAGCAACAACAACAACAACAACAACTCATGACTAGCAATCAAATCCATCAATGCGCCTATCTTAACAAGTTAACTGCAAGCAGAAGAAGCTAAACATGAATCCATGAATAAGAAAACGAACCGTAAACGGCATCCAAGACACAGGCTTACAGAACCCACGCTAGACAGCCAGACAACCAGACAACCAGATGGGTGATGATAATCATGAATCAAGCTGACATGCCAGAGAGAGAGACGAGAGTGAGAGAGAGAGAGAGAGAGAGAGAGAGAGAGAGAGAGAGAGAGAGAGAGAGAGAGAGAGAGAGAGAGAGAGAGAGAGAGAGAGAGAGAGAGGAGGAGAGCGAGACAGGAGAGGAAGCGATGAGGGGTTCCAGCAGAAAATTACATCCTGCAGAGGACAGAAGACGCCCACGTATGCTCAAGGCGTATGACTGATACAAATACAGCGAACCGTGGTCTAGAGATAGCCTAGAGGTAAAACCCATCGGCTTAGAAAGCGAAAAGTCCGGGTCGGAAGTGTGTGGTGGTTCGATCCCCGTTTTGGGCCCGAAACCCCCACCTCCTCCATCCATTTGACCATTACTGATGATCTGGGTATTTTGTCTTTCGGATGAGACGATAAACCGAGGTTCTGTGTGTTATACATAGTTATTTAGCGCACGTAAAAGAAGTCACAGCAACAAGAGAGTTATCCCTTGGAAATTTCTGTTGAAAAAAGCCACTCTCATAGGGAATCAAATACAGTTGCAGTCAGGAACACACACAAAAATAATGGGTGGCGTTGCTTTTGTGGCGACGATCACTCCCCAGGGAGAACAGCCCGATATTCACGCAGAGAAATCTTCCGTGACTTAAAATGGTATCAAATGAATAGAAATGAAAAAAAAACCCACAATAGGTACGAGGAGCATTGCAACGTAAACAATGACGACAGGGGAATAAACTGAATGTAGAGTAAGGTTCTATGCGTTGACTACATTTCTACCACACCCTTCAGACCTGTGTCCAGTTTTTGAATATCATTTACACATTGTTTACCTTTTATCTTTCTAACACTACCTCAGCAAGGAATACGAAAGGTTTCATAAACAACAACTAACCCCGAAGTCGGAATGAGGTTACCTTCATGATGGGCAAAAAACAGTTTGCATAGGCAAAATGGTGACCTTGGAGCTCTAGCCGATGCACCCCCCCCCCTCCCAACCACCTTCGAATCATCCCAAACCATTGGTAGGCTATTGAATGCCGGTGGAAAAAGATGACAAAATTTACAAAACCGCATACACACAGGGACTGGATGTAAAATCGCACATGAGTGCTTATTCCATTATCCTCAATATAAAAGAATAAATGAATAAATAAATAAATGAATAAATAAATAAAAGCCAACAACAAATAAAACAGCTAATACAATTTCAGCACCACAAGTTGTATGTACCACGTATGCTTGAAAACTAAAATATATATCAAGACAGTTGTAAATAGCTAGTTTCTTAAAACTGATTATTATTGTGACACAGTCAGACGGAATGGCTCTATGTCTGTCAAGAAAGCAATGAACAGGGGGAAAGAAAGGGGGGTGGGTGGGAGAGGAATCAACGAAATCTTCCAACAACAAACACAGCAAAAAATCAACAACAACAGCAACAACAACAACAAGAAGGAAAATAGCAAACACGATTTTGATGAAGTGCTGTCATCAGATTAAAGCAACTATTGATTTTTTTTGGTTTGGTCTGGGTGCTCCCCCTTTGCTTCCGTTTTCTGCTCATTGGGTTGAAACAGGAGCTCGCCAAGGGAAGAAAGCCGGAAGAGAGAGAGAGAGAGAGAGAGAGAGAGAGAGAGAGAGACAGACAGACAGACAGACAGACACAGACAGACACACACACACGCGCGCGCATACACACACACACAGAGTTTTGACGACTATATTTGTCAAACTCCTCAAATATTTGTCTGACTGACTGTTTGCTTGACTTTTCATCTGATTGTTACATTTGACCGTTTGTTTAGTCTGTGAATAATGTTCTGTGGCTTTGAAAAGAACGCATTCTTGATATTTTATATACACGTTTCTGTTTTCATACCCAAGCGCCGATTGAGTTACAGAATTTACGTAGTGAAAACTATTTTCATGACAAAATATCAAAGTTTTCAGAACTGGGTTACACATAATCATAGAAACAACACTATGAAATGATACATCCCAAGTCGCTTGATTTTTTCCCCCCTGAAGGCCCATAGTTCAGGAAAGAAAGTACGTGTACATCTTTGAAGGCAAAATCATAGCACAGCAGGATATGATAAAGCAAAAGTAACCTAACAAATAATCAAAGAAAACCGTAAACACAATGAAATCAAACTACTGGTTTGACTATTGGTGGCCAGTTTGTTTTGGATTTTGTTTTGATTTTCTTTAGTCTTTTTTGTGTGTGTACCTGTTTCCTTGTAATCTCTATTGTGTGGCGGTTTCTTCTGAAGTCTTTTTGCTTTGTTTGTGGCCTTTTTATATTTTTGTTTTGTTTATGGCTGTTTTTAATTAAAAAGAACCCTTTTGTTTTGTTTGTGGATATTTTTTATGACCTGTTGATTTTTGTTTGTGGCTATTTGTATTACCACTTGATTTTTGTTTGTGGCTATTTTTTATGACCTCTTGTTTTGTTTGTGGATGTTTCATTTAGTCTTTAGTCTTCCTTTTCACGTCTATGTTTTTGTATTGGGTAAAGTAACAATGCTGTTGACGAGGCGTTGCCTTTGTTCAGTGGCACATCAAAGAACATCTGTCCTTTTGTCGAATAAATCGCAGGGATTCCAAGAACCTTGAAGATGATCAGAAAAAAACCCATTTTACATTTAGTTAGCTACTTTTCGAAAAGAGGATTTCTGGCAAAGAGGATTATCAGAAGAAGAAGAAATCTTAAACAACACTTGTCTTGTGTAGTGTCTTTGATGTGAGGCACAGTTTTTATGTTTCTAAACAAAAACATTTTGGAGTTGATTGTCGAGTTCAAAAAGGTCACGACGTGTGAAGTGTGTGTGTGTGTGTGTGTGTGTGTGTGTGTGTGTCTGTGTCTCTGTGTGTTGGTGTGTGCTTGTTTGCCTTATGGTATTTTTTCACTGTTTCCTTGCGTATGTCCCCCACTTAACCTGTCTACATACATCTATGTCCTTCTACCACCCACCCACCCCCCACCGCTCTCTCTGTTTGCCCGTTTGTCTTTCTGTCTGTTTGTCTCTATGTTTCCCTTTTTTTCTATATCTCATTCCTGCTCTTATTTTTCTGTTTTCCTTTCTTGATCGTCCTGCTCCTTCTCTCTACCACCATTCCTCATTAGATGCCCTTCACCATGACCTATTCAAATATCCTGGTGAAATCAGGAATACACACGGGGTCTGTCATGTTTCTACAGCTCAACAACAACCACACATGGCGTGGCATCATTGATGGGGATGTATCGTCCGTCCTCTGTATCTTTTGCATACAAATGGAAAGGATCAACAAATACCAGCAGCAGGTCTTCACATGGCTTGAGTTAGGAGATGCACTGGTTGCATGCCACTATACACCACACCACTTGTACACTTTCATCCCACACACATGCACACACATACACACACACGTGCGCGCACACACACATACACATACACACACACACACGCACACACACATATACACACATGCGCGCGTGCACACACACACACATCTTGAAAAATTGACTTTGAATAGATTTTGACACATAGATTTTGACACATACACACACGCCTACCACCACCACCACCACCACCACCACCACCACCACCACCACCACCACCACCACCACCACCACATACAACAACAACACACACACACTAACACACATACACTCACACACTAACACACACACACACACACTCACACACACACACACAAACACACACACAAACAACACACACACACACACACACACACACACACACACACACACACACACACACACACACACACACACGGTCTCAGTAAAACTTCACTCATCAAAATACGTTTAACGCTCGACCAAAACTGAACTACTCTCGTCTCCATAATCATGTTTGTTTGTGTCCAATTCTCAATAGCTGCAACGCCTGCACTGTCAAGACCAGAAGTCTAGTAGAGAAAGTTCAAGAGCACCGACACAACATGTCTGCAAAAAACCCAACCCCAGTCCACCAGATCAAACAGAGTGACAAGGAGGTCAAGCCTACAGAGGCGCATAGATTCCAACAAATCCCTGTGATAGCCATTATATGAAAGAAAAATCTGATAGGTCAAGCGGTTCTATGAGATTTTCTCCAGCAGTTGTTTTCCTCACTAAGCCCTTGCTTGATATTTGACAGGTACAAATCAAACAAAAACAAAATACCGATCTGCACTGGATAACAGAGAGGGTGGGGTCTTTGTCTCACAAACAGACGTGGCAATGACCGCGGAAAATGGGCTACCCGATGCCATCGGTCTTGTTAAAGACTTTAGAAAATGGGCTCATAATCAGGTTAGTGTCCAGTTTTTGTTGTTGTTGGTTACCTTAATCGTTAATAACAAAAAACACCCAGGGGAGTTGACTTGTTGGAATGTTAGAGTTTATTATGCTGGTATGTCGCGATGGTTGATTTAAGCTTTTTTTAACGATGGTCCGTGGGAGTGGAGGAAGCTGGTTGCAAAATCTTCATTGGTGCCTCCATGGTCCACGGGACTAAGGGATAGGTGAGGTGAGCTTGGGATGTTAACAGATTGGTAGGGGATTTGTTTTGTCTTCAGTGAATGTGACAGTAAGGAAAACCAGGTCTAGAAATAGAGAAATAAGGCCTTAACTGACATATTTTTCTAATCGCATCTAACTCTTAGTTGACAGCATGGATTAACCTATGTATTTGCTTACTTTTTGTTGTTTACACGTTCGTGCATTCAGTTGTTTTGCTGGACAGTTGTTTGTGTGTTGGAAGCTTATATAGAACTATGGCTGTAGCTTGTATGCCATTGGTCGCCACTTCAACTTGAAATTTCATTCTCAGAGGCACTGCGCTCCAACTTATTCCCTCTTTTGAAAGGGCACACACGCTTCTTTGACTTGTCACATGCTCTTATTTTAAACCGTTTGTGATTCCCGCACGTTTACTTTGTGATAAAAGACGACTTGAACACGAAACTATATCATTTTTTTTCTGCCTAAAACTTTGCTTCACAAAGACAAGAAGCCGAAGGTTGTTTCAAAATGCAGTCTCTGATTGGCTCAAAACCAGGTCTCTGCTATGTGACCCTTGTACCAAGAACCAGTGAATTCACTTTCCCTTTTGTGTGAATGTGGGTCGATATGAAAGGAGCTAGAGGGGATTCTGATGTTATTTTCTCCCTTGCAGGTTATATTCTAGGTTCATTAGCCATTTTATTTATTCTATTTCTTCTTTTATTTTATTCTTTTATTTCGAGGATATTAGAATAAGCATTCGTTTTTTTTCATCCAGTGCCCGTGCGTATGCAGTTTTGTAAATTTTGTCATACGTTTCCACCGCACACAATGGCCTACTCTTCCGAAAAGCGGAACGGGTTTTAACATGTGCGCAAGATGTTCTGCGAGCGTTTGCACACAGGACCTCGGTTCATAGTCTCATCCGGACTTTTAGGGAGAGTTGGAATCGGCACTGATGATAACTCCAGAGGAAAAATCCTCTTGAACGAGATTCGAACCCGGGTCAGCAGTTAAGCTATGACTTGAGAAATATATGCAAAAGTGATGAGCTGAAACATCATTTTGAGCCCTGCACACCCATATTTAAAAAAAGAATAAATAAAAATACTTTAAAATGTTACCTTTTATGCATTTCATCAGATAGAGGGAATCATGAGGGGTTTGGGAAACTAAACCAGCAAGAAAGCTCAAAGAACTCCACAAAAAGATTGTTCACCTTTTATAATAAACCGATTACCCATTAGCTAGCAGAACATTGTAGCGTAGGCTTTAACACTGGCGCATCTCTCTGCCTTTGCCTCTCTCTGTCTGTCTGCCTTTCTGTCCCTCTTCTGTCTGCCTGACTCTCTCATCACAAGAAGATGAAGCTATTATTTTCAAGTTGTCGGGGACATTAAAATTGTGTATCTCGGCTTCGTTTATTTGGTCACGACATGTGCATGTGCTGAACAGTTGCTATAAGTGGATCCAGAATTACTATCCCATCTGTAGGACTTAGCGTATTCACCTATCAACGCATAGTAGAGCAATTAGAGGGAATGTATATGGTCGTTAGAGTCAGCTGAAGATGGGGGAGGTAGATGTAAATACCTTGCTAATGACCCTGCTGCTGCCCACAAGCACAATCAACCATGCTCACCTTGTTCATTATTCTTCTATGTCTTGTGTTTTGTGTCATCCAAAGTGCCACTTCTCCAAGAAGGGCTGATCCAGATACTACCGTCTCTTGCAGCAAAAATCTGCCTACTCTCAAATCTAGCAGCCCACAAAGAGTTGGAGATGGATGAGCTGCTAATGAGACCATTATTGAAAGATCTTGGCTTCCCAATGCTGCTAGTCTAGTTCCATCGCGTATTTAGCACTGCTAACATTGATATATGTCTAGAAATGTCCCTAAACTGTTCGGGGCCAGTGGTTTATCACACTGTGGATCAAGCTACGTCAGCAGTATAGACTGGATAGCCTGGTGGTTAGAGTCATG
>CM054147.1:37844821-37847321 GCA_028751875.1 Rapana venosa
CAACGGCATACTCTTCCGAAAAAACCCACAGGATTTTACGTATGCGCAAGATGTTCTGCGTGCGTTCGCACACAGTGCCTCGGTTTATAGTCTCATCCGAAAAAAAATGGAATAAGCACTTATGTGCTTTTTTTCACCCAGTCCCCGTGTATATGCGGTTTTTGTAAATTATGTCATCTGTTCCCACCGGCACACAATGACCTACTCTTTCGAAAAGTGGAACAGGAACAGGAGGGGAACGGGATTTAACGTGTGCTCAAGATGTTCTGCGTGCGTTCGCACACGGGGCCTCGGTTTATAGTCTCATCCGAAGGTGTTTTGGGGAGAGTGAAGTCTGCACCGATGTTAACTCCAGGGGAAAAATCCCCTTGAACGGGATTCAAACCCGGGTCATCAGATTGCGAGTGCAATACTCTAAACACTAGAGAGAGAGAGAGAGAGAGAGAGGAGAGAGAGGAGAGAGAGAGAGAGAAGAGAGAGAGAGAGAGAGAGAGAGAGAGAGAAGAGAGATAGAGAGAGAGAGCGAGAGACAGAGAGAGCGAGAGACAGAGACAGTGACAGACAGACACAGGGAGAGAGAGAAGAGAGAGAGGAGGGGAGAGAGAGAAGAGAGAGAGAAGAGAGAAGAGAGAGAGAGAGAGAGAAAAGACAGACAGACAGACAGACAGACAGAGAGACAGAGAGCGAGAGAGAGAGAGAGCGAGAGACAGAGACAGTGACAGACAGACAGAGAGAGAGAGAGACAGAGACAGAGACAGAGAGACAGACAGACGACAGGCAGACAGACAGACAGAGAGCATAGTGGTTTTATGTGCTCTGTCTTTCTTTACAAGGCCAGTCGACATTTCTTACGTTTTAAAACCTTTCAAGATCTGAATGGCAAACCTCAGAGGATTTGGGATTGTGCTTGGAGGGTTTCTTTTACTGTGTCATGCTCCACAAAAATCGATTTTTATCAGAGTTTGAGTCGTAAATTTTCATTTGTTTTACTATTCTTTTCTATTTTGTTTTATTAAGAGGTGATGGAGACAAAGACAATGTTACCAGACAAAGTTTTTGTTTTCTTTATTATAATTAAAACGTACTGCGCTGGGTTACGGACATAAATATACATACATACATGCACACATACATACATACATACATACATACATACATACATACATACATACATACATATATACATACATACATACATACCCACATACATACATACATATGTCTATCTATCTATCTATCTATCTATCTATCTATCTATCTATCTATCTATCTATCTATCTATCTATCTATCTATCTATCTATCTATCTATCTACCTACCTACCTATCTACCTACCTATCTATCTATCTATCTATCTACCTGTCTATCTACATGTCTATCTACATGTCTATCTATCTATCTATCTATCTATCTATCTATCTATCTATCTATCTATCTATCTATCTATCTATCTATCTATCTATCTATCTATCTATCTATCTATCTATCTATCTATCTGTCTGTCTGTCTGTCTATCTATCTATCTATCTCTCTCTCTCTGTCTACCTCCTATCTATCTATCTATCTATCTATCTATCTATCTATCTATCTATCATCTATCTATCTATCTATCTGTCTGTCTGTCTGTCTGTCTATATGTCTATCTATCTATTTCTCTATCTCTCTATCTCTATTTCTCTATATGCATGCATGTATGTATGTATGTATGTATGTATGTATGTACGTATACATACATACATACGTACCCCCCCCCCCCCCCACACACACACACCATTGAATACCATTGACGAAGTTTTGAACAATGTAAAGCTAACGTTTGACATTGCTAAAGGTTTAAATTTTTAAGTCCTATAGGGCACCTTATTGTAATTGTAGTTCTCTTCGAATTTCATTTTTAAAAAATGTTTTTGATCTGTTTATGTTAAGAATTATTTGTATTTCCCTTGTTATTACTCTTATATACACACACAACACAAACAATCACACAACACAAAAACACTTAGTACACACCCATGCAATCCAGAGAGAGAGAGCGGAGACAACAGGACGACAACAGGAGAGAGAGAAGAGAGAAGAGAGAAGAGGAGACAAGACGAAGACAGAACAGACAGACAACAGAAGCAGACAACACGACGACAGCGACAGACGACAGAGACAGGGTTTTTGTGCCGTCTTCTTACAAGCCATCACATTCTTACTTTTAACCTTTCATTAATGGCACCTCGATTGGGATTGTCTTGAGTTTTTATGTTCATGCCCAAATCATTTATCAATGATCGAATTCATTTGTTTTACTATCTTCTATTGTTAAGGTGATGGAGACAAGCATTTACCAATGTTTTCTTATAATAAAGTACGCGCTGGACGGACATAACTATCATACTCAATCATATACACAATACAACATAAATTACTACATACATACATAATCATACAACACACATACATCACAAATAATCTACTACTATCATCATAAACATATTTACTATCTACATACTACA
>CM054147.1:37862321-37874821 GCA_028751875.1 Rapana venosa
TCCCCCCACGTCCAGGAAACTGTGCTTGAAATTCCCTCTTTTCTATCAATCTCTTTGTCTCTGCATTGCTCTTTTTTCCCCTCTTACATCATACTCGTTTGTTTTCTGCCTTCTTCGTCCTATTTTTCTTTCCTTTTTTCCAGGAACACTTGAAATATAACAATTCTCACCCATGCCAAATTCAGATTTTCTGGGTCTGACTTGTCAGGTACTTAACGCAGTGCATCGCATTTTCAGTGGTATTTGCAGGCAACAAAATATGGTGATGTCTTTGCATTTGACAAAAAATAAGTTTATACCTTTAGTTTGGAAGTTTCGTTAAGTGATGACATGCTTGGAAGGCAGATGTTGAAATCAAGAATTGTGCCTGTACATGTTTTTTCCTTCTCATTGCATATAAATATTTATGTTGCACCTATAATGCAGCATGATTGCATTCGTTCTTTAAATTTTTTGTCCAGAACTATGGGGCTGCCTACCAGAATCGACAGATGCACTGCTCATGCATCTAAGTCATACAATACTAATCCTTTATTATCCACTAATATCAGACCAAATTTTGTTTTTGCTGATGAATCCTGATACTGTCTTCATTTGTCAACCATAAACTTTCTTACCCTGTGTACTTTCTTTCATTTGTGGGTATGTGCAGACTAGTACAAATAATCTTCAAGGTTATAAGCTTTGTGGGAGATAAAGTGAGTGCAAGACTTCTTGTCAGTGACTGTCTGTTGCCTGTCGGGTTAAATACAGCCCCAAGGCGTTCAATTACTGTCTGCCAGTCTTCCCCCTACCTTGCAGGCAGTTAGATGAGTTGCTTACACAGGGGTGGCTGCATAGCCCCAGTCCTGTGCTGAAAGAGCAGAAATGTCTGCCTCTGTGTGAACCCCAAGGACAATGTACAGAAGTTAATTCGATACAGGTTTTCTGTCAGATATATGGGTGTTGAAGACATTACTTTGTTTCGGTCTACAACGCATGTTTTGCTTTGAATTTTTTTAAATTAATGATATAGAAAGAACAAAAATGACTAAGATCTCAAAGTAAAATCAAAGAATAAGTGTTGTCTATTTATCTTTCTGTAAAATCTAAAGTGATCACATTTAAAATACTTGGGCGTACATTTTTTGATAAACAAGTGTATGAAGAATGAAGTGGGGTCAAGGAGCTTAGTCATATGGATGATTCAGATTTCAAGGACTATGCTGACGTGAGTAATTTGCTTTATGTATTCCAAGAGATTCTCCTCTCTCCTAATGCAGAAGTGTAACTAATGCCTAAATCAGACAGAGTATGCAGAGAAGCAGACAACCCTGTCCCGAGGAAAAGTCTTCCATACACAACACTGCCAACAAGATTCAGCACATGTACTGCATGTTTCCCATCATGCCACCATCAGCCCTGCAGGAACTATCAGCACTACCCTGTAAACCCATCAGTATTAACTTCATTCTTTTCGCTCACATTAACTCTGACACTGTCCTCTTTTCCTTCCACCCTAAACTTCCAAACAGTTTTATTTTACTTTCTGTCTCTTTGTGCACAGGTATGAGAAAATAATCACAAGGCTTATAAGCTTTGTGGGAGATAAAGTGAGAGCAAGACTTTTTGTCAGAGACTGTCTGTTGTGTGTCCCGTTAAGTGCAGTCCCAAGGCGTTCAATTACTGTCTGCCAGTCTTCCCCCTACTTTGCAGGCAGACAGATGAGTTGCTTACAAAGGGGTGGCTGCATAGCCCCAGTCCTGTGCTGAAAGAGTAGAAATGTCTGCTTCTGCGTGAGCCCCAAGTACAATGTACAGAAGTTAATTCGATACATGTTTTCTGTCAGATGTATGGGTGTTGAAGACATTATTTTGTTTCGGTCTACAACGCATGTATACCTTTAACATTTTTTTAATTAATGATATAGTAAGAACAAAAATGACTAAGATCTCAAAGTAAAATCAAAGAATAAGTGTTGTCTATTTAACTTTATGTCGAATCTAAAGTGATCACATTTAAAATACTTGGGCGTACATTTTTTGATAAACAAGTGTATGAAGAATGAAGTGGGGTCAAGGAGCTTATTCATATGGATGATTCAGATTTCCTGGACTATGCTGATGTGAGTAATTTGCTTTATGTATTCCAAGAGATTCTCCTCTCTCCTATTGCACAAGTGTAACTAATGCCTGAATCAGAAAAAAATCAAATGCTGAAGCTCAGACTGAGTATGCAGAGAAGCAGACAATTCTGCCCCAAGGAGAAAAGTCTTCCATACAAAGCACTGCCAACAAGATTCAGCACATGTACTGCATGTCTCCCATCATGCCACCATCAGCACCTGCAGGAACTATCAGCACTACCCTGTAAACCTATCAGTATTAACCTCATTCTTTTCACTCACATTAACTCTGACACTGTCCTCTTTTCCTTTCACCCTAAACTTCCAAACAGTTTTAATTTACTTTCTGTCTCTTTGTGCACAGGCATGAGAAAATGATCACAAGGCTGATAAGCTTTGTGGGAGATAAAGTGAGAGCAATACTTCTTTTCAGTGACTGTCTGTTGTGTGTCGGGTTAAGAGCAGTCCCAAGGCGTTGAGTTACTGTCTGCCAGTCTGCCTCCTACCTTGCAGGCAGACAGATGAGTTGCTTATGCAGGGATGGCTGTATAGCCTCAGTCCTGTGCTGAATGAGTAGAAATGTCTGCCTCTGTGTGAGCCCGAGGTACAATCGACAAAAGCTAGTTTAACTAATGCTTTATGTCAGATCCAATCCAATCTTTTTGTTTACAGCCCCGCCGACCACAGACGCCATATCAGGGCCATCATCTTGTCAAATTGTCAATCTTAGATATCTTAAAAACACAGATAGCATTTAGATTGGCTGCCCAATGTACTTATTCAATCTTTTGTTTTTAAGATGATAAAAAAGTGTTGAATTGCATTCTATTTTTTTTTAAAGATTTAAAATGAGTACACAACAACACATAAAGAAGATTTGGAAAGACAGAAGCATGCCTACATATTTCAAAATTATAGTAGTCAAAACACAAATCTGACATGTATTGCTGTATGGGTCAGAAGTCTTTGCTGACTGGTTTTGAACTTTGCCATAGCTGATGATGTGCACGCAGCTCTTGAAATTACCATTGTTTTTCATTCCTCTTCACAGATGATGGGACATGAAGAACTACTTATAATGACATGCACAAAACTTAAAGACTGAAGAAAGTAGAACGTTTCTTCCTACAGCCGCATAGACAGGGAGAGCTGATACATAATGGAGAATCCAGATTGCCTATATTATTATGCATCAGAGATTTCTCTTCATGTATCCCCAAGATATTTATTTTCTCGCTACACAGAAAACGCATGCAAGCCTGCAATACATCCCAAAGAAAGCTCCTCCAAATCAAGAGCTTCCAGGTAGATTCAACAGATCTAATGCATGTCTAGACTCTTTCAATCCCATACCCACATGGACTGTTGATATTGATCAATGGATCCTGTATAACACGTCCAAATAAACCTCTTTCTTCTGTTCCAGATTCACCGTGACCCTGACATTCAAAACACTCTGTTATTTTTTCCCCTGTCTGTTATATACAGTCTGGAGCACACTCTCCAAGCTTATCCTGTAAAACACGCCAACGTAAACCTTCTGTTGTTGTTCCAGATTTACCCTGACCCTGGTGCTGTTTCCCTCACCCTAGCTTTTTTCTTCCAGACAGTCTGTTATTTCTTCTATTTTCTGAGCAGTCTGAGGCAAAAATACCCCTGGCTTATTGGCTTTTGTGGGTAATGAAATAGGGGCAATAGTTCTTGCCAGTTACTGCCTTTTGGATGTCGTGTTAAGCACAATCCAAAAGTTTTAGTTACTGTTTCCCAGCCCCTCTCATTCGTCTCATGATGATTGGATTACACATGACTAATTCTTTGGGCTCTGGCCTTTGATGAATAAATAGAGACTTTTTGCGTGTGAACTCTTATGGAAATTAAAACAAACGGATGATTCGCATTCTATTTAGTATTATACATTTTTACTACAAAAAAGTGTTTTCCTTTGGCTGTATATGTTAAAATGCTTTTTTATTTGGTTGAAGGAAAGAAGGATAATCGAAGAAACACCCCGAGAAAGTTAAAAACGTAAAGATGAGAAATAAACTGAGAAAGTTTAAAGGCTTTATTTCCAAATGTGTTATACTGTTAAGTATTAGATTAGGCAAGACTTAATTCTTTGAATGTTCTATTGTCTGCTTATTTCTTCAGCTTTCTTCTTCAGCTTTCTTCTTCAGCTTTCTTCTTCTTCTTCTCCTTCTCCTTCTCCTCCTTCTTCTTCTTATTCATTTATGTTGGTGTTGATGTTGTTGTTATTGTTGTTGTTTGTGTTGATAGTACTGCTATTTGTGTTTTTGGTTTTTGTTGGTGCTGTTACTTTTGTTCAAGTTATTGGCCTTGAAGGGGTTTTGTTATTGCTTGTTAGCCACGTCCATCACGGTCTAAAAGAACAAATGATACCAATTTCATATGGATCGGTCATATCAACTAGATTCATAAATCCCAGAATAACCCAGACAATGTTTCCTTTTTTAAAAAAAAATCCTTTCTTTCTTTCCAGACACTGAATCGATTATGTCTTTCTGGTACCGACGGTCTAACAGTGATGTTTTGAAGGTGTAAGTGTTTTGGAAGGCTACGAAAAATAGAGCCGAGAGGTTCTATCAGTAACTGTCTTTTGGAATACTGTGTCCAAGCAAGAAGAGGCTCATGGAGTTAGTCTTTTTTTAAAGTCTTTTTTCTTCTTCGTGTGACAGAGAGTTAAAAAGTTGATTACCAAGGAAAGGCTGGAGGACAGTGTTCTGTGACTGATGCATTTAGAGGTCTGGTTCTGTGTCAGAAAACAATGATCATTAAAAGAGTAGGTTTGAATTTTGCTCACTCAGTACTGCATCCCCTCAACGATTATTGGGTATTAGTGGAGTGGAGTGGAGTGTGGTGTGGTGTGGGGTGGAGTGTGGTGTGGTGTGGTGTGGTGTAGTGGGGTGTAGTGTAGTGTAGAGTAGAGTAATGTAGTGTAGCGTAGTGTAGAGTAACGTAGTGGAATGGAGTGTAGTGTAGTGTGGTGTAGAGTAATGTAGTGTAGTATCGTTTAGTGTAGTGTAGCGTGGTGTAGTGTAGATGAAATAGAGATATAAATAGATAGAACAGGTTTTATTAAGGATGACAGCGTCTGATTAAGCAGGAGGTTGTAGTTATGCAATGACAATACTACTAGTTGTGGTAACAGCAGCACCAGCAGCACCAACAGCAACAGCAGCAGAAGTAGTAGTAGTAGTAGTAGAAGTAGTAGTAGTAGTAATAGTAGTAGTAGTAGTAGTAGTAGTAGTAGTAGTAGTAGTAGTAGTAGTAGAAGAAGAAGTAGCAGGAGCAGCAGCAGAACCAGTAGCAGCAGCAGCAGTAGTAGTAGTAGTAGAAGTAGTAGTAGTAGTAGTAGTAGTAGTAGAAGTAGTAGTAGTAGTAGTAGTAGTAGTAGTAGTAGTAGTAGTAGTAGAAGCAGCAGCAGCAGCAGAAGCAGCAGCAGTTACAGTAGTAGTAGTAGTAGTAGAAGTAGTGTTAGCAGCAACAGCAGCCGTAGTAGTAGTAGGAGTAGGAGTAGTAGTAGTAGTAGTAGTAATAATAATAATAATAATAATAATAATGTATGGAATTTATATAGCGCTGAATCTTCTAAAGCTACAAATGAAAGCACTTTTCTTTCTTTAATTTAACGTCTGTTCACTCAAGGTGATATTAGACAAAAGATAGTGTTACAATATATACAGAACGTGTGTGTGTGAGTATGTGTGTGTGTGTGTGTGTGTGTGTGTGTGTGTGTGTGTGTGTGCATACGTGCGTGTGTGTGTGTGCGTGTATGTGTGTGTGTGTGTTTACCTATTAGTGTCTGTGCACGAGATAAATGAAGAAGAAAAATACAAAGAAATTATGGGAGGGACGGGGGTGAGGGGGCATTGAAACAGCTTAAACTGCAGCAAGAACAATTACAAAAGTTTTCCAACAGGGCTTTTAACTAAACAACTAACTATCTCCAACATAACCACATTATCGGCCAATAAATGTTCAAATGACATATTTGAAATCTTACCTACAACTGTACCAGAAAAGTATGGTCGAAGTAGTTCACAATGAAGAATAACATGCTTAGGTGATAAGTCAGAACCACATATACAAGTTATCTGTTTACAAAATTTAGTCCTAAATGCATCCAATCTGAACCTGTAGATTATACTTCCCACCAGTCTGTTAGGAAAATGACACACTCTGACACTTAATGAATGTTCACGTAAAGAATACTTTCGTTGGCTGTTGACGGTTCCAAGAAGCTTTTTTCAGCAGAAGTATGCCCTCCTGAAGACAGAGTGGAAGGTTCAGAGGTACTGTAACTTCAGAGTCCGAGTCCATGGCAGCAGCTTTGGCTAACTGGTCAGCTTTCTCATTGCCGTGGATTCCACAATGTGACGGAATCCAGCAAAAGGCAAGGGTAGTACCTCGTAAGGAAAGAAAATGTATAAGGTGACAAATTTCAATGATTAATTCCCCTCTTACCTTAGTATTAAATGCTTTTAATGCTTGCAAAAACCGACTTAGAATCGATACAAAACAGCACCTTTTTTATGCGTGTGTATGCGGTTTTTTAATTTTGTCATCTGTTCCCACCGGCACACAATGACCTACTCTTTCGAACAGCGGAACAGGATTTAACGTGTGCGCAAGATGTTCTGCATGCGTTCGCACACGGGGCCTCGGTTTATAGTCTCATCCGAAGGACTTTGACATTCAGTTTGATTTTTTGGTCAAACTGGGAAGAAAGGGCGAGGCTGGGAATCGAACCCAGAACCTCACGATTTACTTGTTGGCAGGCAAACGTCTTAACCATCCTGCCACCGTCCTTCCAAGAAGTAGTAGTAGTAGTAGTAGCAGCAATAGTAGTAGTTGTAGTAGTAGTAGTAGTAGTAGTAGTAGTAGTAGTAGTAGTAGTAGTAGTAGCAGCAGCAATAGTAGTAGTTGTAGTAGTAGTAGCAGCAGCAGCAGCAGCAGTAGTAGTAGTAGTAGTAGTAGTAGTAGTAGTAGTAGTAGTAGTAGTAGTAGTAGTAGTAGTAGTAGTAGTAGAAGCAGCAGCAGCAGAAGCAGTAGCAGTTACAGTAGTAGTAGTAGAAGAAGTGTTAGCAGCAGCAGCAGTCGTAGTAGTAGGAGGAGGAGTAAGTGTAGTAGTAGTAGAAGTAGCAGCAGCAGCAGCAGCAGCAGTAGCAGTAGCAGCAGCAGCAGCAGTAGCAGCAGCAGCAGTAGCAGTAGCAGTAGCAGTAGTAGCAGCATCGTCCGAAAAGTGCATTCTGTATAATTCAGTGTCTTGTTCTAGATAGCCGGTGTGTGTTCACACTTTCTCTCTCATGCACTCCGGGACAGAGGAAAAACCCGCAGACTGGTGCATTTTCTGGGTAATCGAATAAGAGCTACACTTCTTGTCAGCGACTATCCCTTGGAAGTCGTATTAAGCGCAGTCCCATGGTGTTGCTCGCTCCTCTTCCTCCCCTACCCTCGCTCTTAATCATCGTACCGGGTCAGAAGATTGGATTAGCCCAGGCAGGCAGGATGGGTTCTCTGTCCTAGGAGACTGTGCAGAGACAGCGGCTGATTCTGTATAAGTCACAGTGATGATCAAACAAAGGTGGGTTTGAAGTGTGACTCCATGCCAGATGCTGGCTGTAACAGCAAACTGAGTTTGTTTGGTTTGAAGAAGTTAGTATCTGTTTTACTACTTCTAGATGTCATTCAAAAGAAAAAACAAAGATGATAAATTGATCTTTGATGCTACTTCTGCAGGCTGAAAGATTTTGGATATAAAACAGGAGTGTCTAAGCACAGTAATGAACTGATGTAAGAGTTATCAGTTGTAAAGTTGCATCGAATTCAGAAATGATCAAAAATAAGATAATTTTCTATTGCGCATGTGGCTAAATTTTATAAAGCTGCCTTGTAATAAAGAAGGAAGCAAATTAACTATATTGCTTGAAGGTTAATTTTCACCCATGTTATATTGTTAAAACGGTTTCTAATGCTGCTTGCTGTTTGCTGGTTGATTTGGTTATTGTGTTTGTTGCTTTTTTTATATGTTGCCTGCTATTGTATTTATGGTGTAATCATTAAGGACGCTTTGAAATTGTGTAAATCCTCAATATATTTCACATTTTTTGTAAAAAAGATCCTCCTAATTCTTCCTTCATCTAAATTAGTCTTCTTTTTCCAAGTTGATTTTGTTAAGAGTTTTCATAGTTTCTTTGTTTTTAATTCTCTCCTGTGACTATCCATGCTGCTATTTCCACATCGCTCTCTCAAAACCTCACCGCTGCAGTCACACCTAGCCTAGGCGACTGCAAGGCCAGCCGCCAGAAGTGGCCCTGCATTGCATGCTGCTTTGCCACTTTGATAGTGTTTGGGACTTCTAGTTCTGACTCAGTCACGCAGGACACCGCTGAATACGTCTGTGAATGACACAAAATTAATTAAGAGTGGAGCCAGGATAAGTAGGAGTTTCCTCCTGGAGAGTGACCATGGCCACAATCCTTCCAAAGAAACCATCCTGCATGGATACCTACACTTTCAAAGGCTTTGTCACGAGCCCATGACTGTCCCAAGCTTAAAGTAGTGTCAGGTGTTGATGTAAGAGCTAAATGCCAGCGCCTACGGTAAAATGTTATGCCTGTGAAATGTTAAGATTAAGAATAGTAACCTGCAACCAAAAAAACACAATAATAAATCTTTTACCAGAAGCACTAAAATATAACAAGAAACGAAAACTGATAAGCGATTGAGACCCGGGTAATAGGGGATCACTGAGTATGAACAATTTAGTTTTTGCATTGAAAAATGATTGACGATAGGTTTATAATAATAATAAAATAAGAAGAAGAAGAAGAAGAAGAAGAAGAATTATAATAACAATAACAACAACAACAACAACAACAACAACAGCAACACAACAACAATAATAACAAACAACAACAACACAAATGAAATAATAATAATAAAATAATAAAAAAATAATAATAATAATAATAATAATAATAATAATAAATAATAATAAAAATAATAATAATAATAATAATAATAATAGTGACAACAACAATATAAATGATAAAAATAATGATAATAATAACAATAATAATAATAATAATGATAATAGTAATAATGATAATACTACAGGGTATAGACATTGCATTAAAACTTCCAAGCAATACTGTACTATATATACTGTATAACACATGGATACATCCCAGCGTCAGTCAGGTCCAAGACATACGCCACGTCCAGGGCTGGGTCAAGTGATCTCAGCAAAAGTCTCTGAACAGCATGTGTAGTGCGGATAGATAGCACCCTGTGACTCTGTCCATGCTATCTGCACGGTCTGAATTTGTTCTGCCGTTTCCTTTAAGCAAGTGTAGCAGCAGAAGAAAAGTCTGTGACGATCTGTTAAGATGCGTGTGAGGCCCATTTCCATGCTATCTGCACTTTCTGAATTTGTTCTGCCACTTCCTTCAAGCAAGTGTAGCAGCAGAAGAAAGATCTGTGACGATCTGTGAAGATGCGTGTGAGGCCCGTAGTAATGAAACTTCACGAGTTAAGGGTTTGTGTCAGATATTGACAAGTCATTGCCAACCTGGTCTGACTTTGACTTCGAATCCTTAGTACGTGGCGTTGTAGGCTCGTAGAACTGACTAGTTCATTAGCAACTTTAAATGGCTCAATCAGACAGAAAGACAGATTGATTGAACAAAGATCTTCAGGCAGACGGGCAGAAGAGAAGAGAGAAGTGAAAAGCAGACAGGAAGAAAGATAAACAGACAGGAAATCGACTGAATGAACTAAGGAGAGACAAAAAAAATCAAGTAGACAGACAGAATAAAAGAATGGAAGAAAGACAGACGAAACAAAAGAAAAAAAAGTAAGATGAATAGACAGATAGACAGACAGAAATACAAACAGATATTAAGACGGACAAAAAAACAAACAGGAAAACACAATAAATACCTCTCTCTCTCTCCCTCTCTCTCTCTCTCTGTCTCTCTGTCTCTCTCTCTCTCTGTCTCTCTCTCTCTCTCTCTCTCTCTCTCTCTCTCTCGTGGCAGGTGGGTGGATGTGATTTTCATGTGTGTGTTTGTGTTTTTGTGTTAAAAAAGCCCTACCTTTTTCGAAGAGAAGGTGTAACGAACTTTGTACTATCTTCGAAACAAAAAGACAACAGGACCCCTAAGCTGTACTCTACCTAATGCTGACTAGCCTGGTTAATTTTCAGAACGTCATCCTATCAAATGATGGACGACTGACGTTGTCTTCTTACCAGGTGTCTACGCTGTACTCTACCCCATGCTGACAAAACTGATTTTAGAACCGTAATTCTGTTTAATGATGGACGAATGACATTGCCTTCCTACTTACCGTATACCAGACCGTATTTAATTTCGGCTCTCTAATTGTCTTGAAGACTGTAGACTTTCTCAATTACCAGGCTCTTTTAGAAGATACACAGGAAACGTGATAATTGTTCGTTAGTGTCATTAGTAGCTTTAATGTATAGGGGAAACAAAATACTAGTTTTGCTTTTCCAGAAGCAGGTTATCCCGGGATTTAGAATTAATGTACTTGGATAAAGTAGTGTGTATGTGTGGGTGTGTGTGATGTGGTGTGGTGTGTGGGGTGTGTGTGTGTGTGTGTGTGTGTGTGTGTGTGTGTGGTGGTGGTGGTGGTGGTGGTGGGGGTGGTGGTGATGGTGGTGTGTGTGTATGTGTGTGCGTGCGTGCGTGCGTACGCACGCGCGCCTACGTGTTTGCTTTTATGTATAAGAATCAGAATCAGAATAATTTATGAAAATCACTTATTTGACACAAACCATCTCATACATATGTCAACGTTTTTAACAGCTGACCATGTAGAATACAATTTGTTCAATGCATTGATATCAACTCTCTTCTTGCTAAAAAAGAATCATGCACATTTTCTTTTAATTCACACCTAAGAGGTACTTTTTTGTAGTTGAAAAACTGACTCACATTTACGATATTTTTACGTTCTATCTTAACACGAGATAAAAAAAAAACAGCGATCAAGTAAGTGATACGCTTTTCATTATTGTTTACAACGCTTACCTATTTAGTTTGCTTTCTGTATTCTTTGATATCCTCTTTGTTGTGTCGATAATTTACGGGAGCAGGAGTAAAAGTTGTAAATATGTGTGTACATTTAAAAAAACCAACAAAATTGATAAACAGGGATTTCATCGATAACTGGTTTATGTCCATTGCCTGGTCAGATGCTAAATTAAGCTAGGTGGCAAGGCTTACATTTGTTATCTTATCCCCGAAGGTGGAATGTAGCTACCTTCATAGTGGGTAAAACGCTGTAACGATCCATAGATGCGTAAAACCGTAACGTAATACATCAGTTTAGAAATAAAGGTATTATTATTATTATTGCGTACATTCTTTAAATCTCTTTAAAGTTTCTTAAGCATTGTTTTTAATTATACAGTTTTTTCCGTTTAGTATTAATGCATTTTGAGTATTTCATAACGAATTTAACACTGATGCAATGAATAATTGCTTTTATTACATTTGTTTGGTCATTTTTGGCTGTCGCTTCAAAAATACTTCTATATGCAACAATATAAAGTTGCCATTCTTCTTATTTCTTTTCTTTTACTACGTGCATCTAAAACCCGAAATTTGAATTATTTCAGATTTTCTAAGCATTAGTAATATCTGCCACACTGTCCTCAGATAGTTAAAGGTCATTGGTTCTTTTTGCAAATACATAATACTCGTCTGTGAATATTTTCATAAGAACATTTACTTGATAAACATAATTTTGAATATTTCGCGTACTCTAAAATAATTTTCTGATATAGTACAACAGGAGGGATACAATATTTCATTTTAAACTATTACAATTCATGCCAGTGCATGGTGGGTTACGGAAAAACAAACATACCCGGCATGCATTCTATACAAAAACAGTTAGCTGATTTGAAGTAGAAATAAAAATGTGTCTGCTGAGGCCAGTGGGCAGACCTCTTGCAAAGTTACAAGCATAGAAGAAAACCAGGGTTGTACGTCCTGGCCACTAAAGGAGCGTAGAGAAGAGACACATCGTAATGATTAACATGTGCGTGTTCTGAACATCGAATGACTTACAGCACCACATTCAATAGTAGAATATAGCTTTCTTACTTTGATTGACAAAATGTCCTTGAGCCGCATTGTGTGTGTGTGTGTGTGTGTGTGTGTGTGTGTGTGTGTGTGTGTGTGCACGCGCGCGCGCAGGTGTGCATGTGTTGTGCATGTTGTTGACAGCCTTCAGTCTCAAAAGACTGTGGAGTTGCGCTTAAGGTGTTGATTCTGGTACAGCCTTGGTTGTGGCTGGCCAGTCCGACAGGGGAATGACAGACAGTCCCTATGGCAGAGGGCGC
>CM054147.1:37879821-37887321 GCA_028751875.1 Rapana venosa
TAATTTGGCCAAGTATCCATTCCTTTGTCCAACTCTGTTACAAGCGTTGGTGTTGTCACTTGGCAATACATTGATCTTTGTCCAGCTCTGTCACAAACCGTGGTGATGTAATTTGGCCAAGTATCCATTCCTTTGTCCAACTCTGTTACAAGCGTTGGTGTTGTCACTTGGCAATACATTGATCTCTTTGTCCAGCTCTGTCACAAACCGTGGTGATGTAATTTGGCCACATATCCATTCCTTTGTCCAACTCTGTTACAAGCGTTGGTGTTGTCACTTGGCAATACATTGATCTCTTTGTCCAGCTCTGTCACAAACCGTGGTGATGTAATTTGGCCAAGTATCCATTCTTTTGTCCAACTCTGTTACAAGCGTTGGTGTTGTCACTTGGCAATACATTGATCTCTTTGTCCAGCTCTGTCACAAACCGTGGTGATGTAATTTGGCCACATATCCATTCCTTTGTCCAACTCTGTTACAAGCGTTGGTGTTGTCACTTGGTAATACATTGATCTCTTTGTCCAGCTCTGTCACAATCCTTTGTGTTGTGATTGTGTCTGAGAATCGAACATTCTGCGAATAAAGAAACTTTTCAACCAGATCTGCCACCTCTTTTTAAGAATAATGTATGATGATAAAAGGCCATTAGCAAATAATTACATATTCATCACAGCCACTGTCAAGGCTGTATTGAATTGTGTTGTGTTATCTAGCACTGTATCGGGCTGTATCGAGCGGTATTGAGCTGTGTGTAATGCATAGCATTCTATGACATATATTTCCTTATGCGTTTTCAGGCACATTGTACACCTTTCACGTCAGGGAAGATTTCTCTACGTGAAATTTGGGATGCTCTGACGGGAGTGGGGGGGGGGGGGGGGGGAGATGGGGGAGCACGCTGTCTCGAAAGCATTGCAATCCATAATCATAACTATACACACAAAAATCCAACTGCACTTGTATTTTTGTGTGAAAGTAGTTCTTTCTACATAATGCACAGTAATTTAGGCTTGTGTACAAATATGGGTTAATTCAGCTAAAAGAAAAAAAAACACCACCTGATTTACTTACATGCATGTTTTGTGTTTACATAGCAAAAGTTTCTAGAGAAATCTAGTAAAAATTATAATACTGAAATCTTAGCACTTCCCACTAAATCATGCTTTGCTGGTTCCAGACTTTGTTCATTACAAGCATCAACCTAGATTCCAGACTTGCCCCACTTTACTCACAGCCCACTAACTAGATGCCGACTGATCCAATTATAGCACAAATAACATTAAAATAAAGGAAGAAAAAGAGAAAAAAAACAAACCCTTACGAATGTACAAAGTAAGCCAGGGGCCAAAAACCAAAGTGAATTAGGGAGGCAGACAAATGATCAGCTTGTCAATACTTACTAAACTCTGTGCCTAATTTGTATCAGGGCCTGCTATGTCCTGGTTTTCAAAACCAAGCTGTTCTGACGCGGTATGTCTCAACAACGCGCTTTGTCACAATGTAACAGAGTGCATACGTAATGTCACAATTGTGACAAAAGCGTCAAGCTTCCCGGTGGTCCCAACGTGCTGTTATAAATAGTGACATAGCGTGTTACCTCCCCAGTGTTAAAAATGAAAGACATAAGTATTGACTGAATGCAAGTTTGAAGATATGCCTATTCATCATTTTAAAAGCTCCAATTACATTATTGTCAAGTAAAGGACTTCAGTTCCAACAAGTCTTCAATACCTCACACTTTGCAATAATAAAGTTTCTTAACATCAACATGTATACTCATTGTTATGGCAGTAAGGAAATGGCTGTAGGTCAGCAAATCCTGTTCTGCCGTAGTTCTGGTTTTGTTTTTAACTTTGGTTCCATGTTGTGACATAACGCATTGACACGCTTTGTCACAACTCTTCAGTTTGTTGTTGATTCTTGACATTGAGTAGGTAAAGTACTTATACAAAAAGGTGGCGAGGCTATACCAGGCTTGCGCGCACAGATGTTTTTTTTTTTAAAACTATGTGCGCTTGCACCCATTTCTAAACAATCAAAGAATAATAAATCGCAAAATATCAGTTCTCACTGGCAATATTTTTCACTTACTCACAATGATAAAAGAAAAACATTTCCTTTACATATCTCTCATTATGACACATAATATCAATAATGGTTATCCATAACCCACGAGACATAACTCTTTCCATTGTCCTGATTTAAAGACAGGAGGAGCCAATGGATAAAACTCCATGTATAGGCTCATAACTGATACCCACGGGGGATAATTTCATTGACCGCTTGACAGTCAAAAGCAAAAACATTCAAGGGACATCATCGCTTTCACGGGTTTTCAGTCACAATCAGGAGCGTCTAAGAGCTAGGGACTTTACCACGTAGGCAGGTACTGTCATTCTACCAATCCTAAATCTAGTCACACAAGACAAGACGTAACTCAGAGTCACAGAAACGAACAAGACGTCAACTCCTCCAAGATGACATGTTCTGTATTGCAGCTGGGCTATGACGTAAAATGTTATACTATAAAAAGAAACGAAACTGTAGGATTGATAGTAAATATGACGTAGAATTACACCGTGCTTGAAGACTCATTTAAAGTTAGCAGCTGGAAGACACCAAGCGAAGTGATACACGCGTCTTAAGGCTGCACCACTGCAAATCTGGTCAGGTCTCTCCTCTCATGAAGAATACAAAAGTGAACAGGAGAATTTCCGATGCAAAAAATTGAATAATTCAAAATATACGAGCAAGAAACCTTCTAGAAACAGATGGCATCCTCAGAGCCGTTTTATTATGTTTATATATCAGCTTTAAAGAATAAAGGAAATAAACTTTACCTGTTATTGTTTTGTCTTCAGATTGTCAGTATTAGTTATTTGAAGGTATTTATTTAATGCTGTTGTTTCCACCTTGGGGGGATGTTTCTGGCTGAAAGAGGCTTGAGGTGACAGCACTGATGCGACCTTTGTGGTCGGTAGAGCTGCAGACATGAACTAAGAACAAATTTTGGAACGAATGGGTTAGAAGAATTAAGATTATTACAATCGCATAGACTGTGTATATCAACGCCTTTAACGTTATTTTTCAGTCTTCAGATCTCATCACTAGGGAACTCTAACACATCAGGAACCAGCACAGTTGAGTGACTCACAACCACAACCAGTGAGGACACGGGGGGAAACTTCTGACGGCGAACGAGGATATCACCCCCTTTCATTGAAGACGCTCAGATTCAGTCGTGGACAAAGATATGATATACTGCAGGCAGGATATAAGCAATGACAACCCACATGATCTATTTCCCAATCATAGTGTAGGCTACTTTTGCATTGAAGCACACTAAAGGAGTGGTTAGCCCAGACAAATGCCTTCATATATCATCATTCTTATAAGACATGTTAACCCAGACAAATGCAATCATTTGTCATTCTTTTGAGAGAACATGCACCTCACATTAGGGCAGTTATTGCTCTAGACATTGGGCACATCGGATGCAAATGGCTTTGTGTTTGATATTGTTTGCCCAGAATGATGCTTTACAACCTGCATGTAAATGAGGCAATGTAGTAAAACATTTTTATAAAGAATTAAAAGTTTAGGATGCCTGTTCAGATAATGAGTAGAAATGCAGAGAAATCTCGCAGATTCTGTGGGTTTTTTTCGTGTGCATTTTACATTTTTGTTTTATTAAATAAGCAGAATGGTTGCAGACTGCCTGTTATTAGCTAATATAAATTCTGTTATTGTTTGCATTATGCTCCCTGATGTTTACAGGACACCAAATAGCTTGGGAGTGCTTTGTATCAGGCAGGTGGCTTTAAAATAAAATCTGATCAAATACTTGCTTGAGAAAATACTTAGGTCCGGACATACGTTCTTTTTAAGGTTTTTGAAGAATTTATATTGTAAGATATTTTTGTATGGAAGAGGTGTCCTTTTTGAATTTTAAAAAAAAAAGTGTTTTTTAAGAAATACGATAGTGTTGAAACAATTTTCATTGAATTCAGGACTGGAGAGAATTGATATATTTTTTAGCATTTTTCTTCTTTTTAAAAGAAAAGCTGATGAAGTGTTTGAGAAAAAACTCCTGCCCTATTACGTCCCTTTGATAGTAATACACAGCCGCAATTATTTACCTTCCTGTTAAAACACGTGTCGTTCATCTATCGCACGTAAATGAACATTAATCGTCAGTGAATGTGATTTACTCATAGTTTGCGAAAGTATTCTTGTCCTAAGAATAATCATGTCGCTGTAGGAATGGGAATATTTTTTTTTTTTTTCCAGAGAATCAGATCAAAGGATTTAGAAAACATTTTTTTGGATAATCTGCCCCTTGATGATGGTTGCATAACTGACTACGCTTTGTAATATATGTTTTTGTTGCTTTTTGTTTGTTTGTTTTTAGGAAAGGACTGTTTCGTTGTTGTTGTTTTTTACAGAGTAGGTAAATATGTTCTATAAGCTCTGGGATGGTTGGGCAGCGAGGTGTCGGAGACCTTACAGCTGGAACAGGAAAACAGGCAATTGAATAATCATTGATTGCTGGCTAGAGCAGAAATATGTCCTTAAAAACTGTAAGAAAATATCAGTTGGAAAATATCCTCGTCGTGTGTGTGTGTGTGTGTGTGTGTGTGTGTGTGTGTGTGTGTGTGTGTGGATTTGTTGTTGTGAGGTGCGTGGGTGTGTGTGTTGTGAGGTGCATGAGTGCGTGCTTGTGTGTGTGTATGTGCTCGCGCGCGCACGCAAATGAAAAGGATAGTTTTAGGGACGAGAGACCAGATTAGAAGGAAAGGCAAGGAAGGGAGAGGGTGTTGAAGGAGGGGTATGGAAACACATTTATAGCAGTGGAGATAGAAATAAGAGGGCTGATTCATAAATATTGTTACATTGTTTATTTAGGGTCCTTTTTAACAAATGCAGCTTGATAAAAAAAATGTCTTAGGCCTGAAAACAGTGTGATCGCAAAACTGACATCTGTGGACTCTGACGTCCGATGCACAGTCTAAGCTGTTAATAGGTCCAGTGATTCTGGTTTTAAAACAGATAACGCATGGCTGATAGAGTTTTTTAAAGATTTTTTCCTTACACAGCTTATTTTTGGGTTCTTGGCTGATGTTTTGCAACAATCTGGCACGTCACACGAACATCTGGACTGGCCAAGACTGTCCTACAGGGAACAGCACAAAGAAGGAGACGAAGAGGCAGACAGAGAAAACGATGGGAAGACAATAATAGAGATTGGACTGAGGTTTAGTGGAACGACTTGCTACGGAAAGCAGAAGATGGCGGGGAGTGTAGGAAGCTGGTTGCAAAATCTGCATTAATTCCCCCACGGTCAAAGGGTTAGGTGAAGATAAAGGAAGATCTTTCTGGCTGTAAAGATAATATGGCTGGATTTAAGCTCTGTGACCCTTATTTATTTTAAAAGTATATTGGAATGAACACGTAATTGTGGTCTGAGATAGTTCAAAATTGATAGCGTGAGAATTCAAAAGCAAAAAAAGTCAGTTAGCTGATCATCTTGCCACTGCTGGTCAGAGCGTTGGGAAAAGCCTACCTCCCTCTTCAGCCCCCAAAAAAGAGAGGCTGGAGTTAGGGTTGGGTAGCCGGCTTGCAACTGAAATACAATATTGAAAAAGGAAACTTCAGAATGAAAGTAAAATTGTCAAAATGGGGTGAAAAGTAAACAAAAATGATGACAAAGTATTTGTGCGGAGTTCCATTCCACAAATGAATGAATGTGTATTTATTTATTTATTTAATTTATTCTTTTATATCGAGGATAATGAAATAAGTACCTACGTGTTTTTTTCTACATCTAGTCCCCGTGTGTATGCAGTTTTGTAAATTCTGTCATCTGTTCCCACCGGCACACAATGGCCTACTCTTACGAAAAGCGGAACAGGATTTAACGTGTGCGCAAGATGTTCTGGGGTGGAGATAAAATTGATAGCGTGAGAATTTAAAAGCAAAAAAAAGTCAGTTAGCTGGTCACCTTGTCACTGTTGGTCAGAGCATTGGGAAAAGCCTACCTTCCCCTTCAGCAGAAAAAAAAATGTATACAAGTGTGGAGTTTGTGCGCGAGATATCGAAAGTATGCACACCTTTTACCTGCACTTCTCTCTCTATCCATCTCTGTCCATTTACTCAAAAACCTAATTATAATTTTCGATTATAAAAGATGGTCCTTTCTCAGGGCAAAGAACTGATGAAAAATGATGTCAATACTTGTCTGTAATCCTTACGAATAAAAATCATCAGTCTGTCTCTATCTCACTATGTCCTCTTTGTTATATTCTAATGTACGCAAGTCATTCAAACTTGTGCAAAAGAACTGAAAGGTCAGAGGATAAAAGAAATGTATACAAAAGAAAAAGAAAGAACAGGAAAAAAACAACTGGAAAGAAAAGGTGAACATGGAAAAAAGGAAACACGGTATCAAATTAAAGTTTAAAAAAAAACTAGGCGAAAAAAAGGAAAGGAAAAAAAGGAAAAAAAGTGTATTCCTACTTCTTTTCCCCCTTGTTGTTGTTGTTTTTGTTATTGTTGTTGTTGTTGTTGTTCTTCTTCTTCTTCTTCTTCTTCTTCTTCTTCTTCTTCTTCTTGTTCTTGTTCTTGTTCTTCTTGTTCTTCTTCTTGTTCTTCTTGTTCTTCTTGTTCTTCTTGTTCTTGTTTTCTTGTTGTTGTTGTTGTTTGTTCTTCTTCTTCTTCTTCTTCTTCTTTTTCTTCTTCTTGTTCTTGTTCTTGTTCTTCTTGTTCTTGTCTTCTTGTTGTTCTTGTTCTTGTTGTTGTTGTTGTTGTTGTTGTTGTTGTTGTTGTTGTTCTTCTCTTCTTCTTCTTCTTCTTCTTTCTTCTTCTTCTTCTTCTTCTTTTCTTCTTCTTCTTCCTTGCAATTCTTCTTCTTTGCAATTCTTCTTTGCAATTTTTCTTTGCAATTCGTCTACTTCGCAATTCGTCTTCGCTGCAATTTTTCTTCTTCGCAGTTCTTCTTTACAATTCTTCTTAATTATTCCTAGCATGTTTTCTTCGCAGTTCTTCTATTTCTCAATTCTTCGTCTTCTTCATCTATTTTTCTTCTTGTAACTTGAGATTAATATTTTTTTGTCTGTGTCTATTTTTGTCTCTCTTTCACACCCTGTTTTTCCTTTCTTTCCATCAGTCGTTTTCTCTCTGTGTCCATCTGTCTGTTTCTGTGTCTCTGACTCATTATATCTCACTCCCTCTATCCCAACGTCTCTCTTCTTCTTCAAATGTTAGTCTGTGTGTCTGTGTGTGTGTCTGTGTGTCTGTGTGTGTGTGTGTGTGTGTGTGTGTCTGTGTGTCTGTGTCTCTCTCTCTCTCTATCTCTCTCTCTCTCTCTCCCTCTTTCTTTTATACTCAAGTTTAGCGATATCTGTTATGCAAAATTGTGTACATGCGTATGCGTGAACATTTAGGATCCCACACTCGCATAAACGCATGCACACACAAACAGAGATAAATGAACGATGAACA
>CM054147.1:37892321-37894821 GCA_028751875.1 Rapana venosa
GAAGATGCCGCGTTTATAACACAGTACAGACAAGGAACAAAATTATGGCTCTGATAAAGAGTTGAAACTGTTCAAGGTATACAGTTTTAGAATGATGAAACTAATGATTTTCTACTGCACAACAAGTTTTAACATCCACATCATTAAAGTGAAAAAACAACAACTTGATGTTTTCGCTCATATGATAGGGACAACAATATTTGCTGTCTGGGCGTTAGAGAACGAAGAAGAAAAAGAAGAAGAAGAAGAAAAAGAGGAAGAAGAAGAAGAAGAGAAGGAGGAGGAGGAGGAGGAGAAGGGCAAGAAATACCTAGAAATGAAATGAAATAAATCAAACCAAAATAAACTCTATCTCTCTATCTCTATCTGTCCCGTAGTCTGACGACCGTGGGGGCACCCTCAAAGACTCAGCAACCAGTTCCCTCCATTCTTCTCTCTGTTCTGCCTTTCTCAGGGTTTTGTTGAGTTCTAGGCCTGTCCATTCACTGATGTTATCCTCCCAGCTCTTCCTTGGTCTGCCTCTTCTTCTTCCTCCTTGGACAGTGCCTTGCAAAACTGTCTTTGTAATTCCCTTTGGGGATCTTGTGACATGCCCATACCACTTAAGTTTACGCTTTTTCACGATCGTTAGAAGGTTCTCATAGGGTCCAATGGTTTGCTGGATTCTGTTATGCACGCTTTCGTTGCTTATGTGGTCTTTGTAGGAGATGCCAAGGAGTCTCCGAAAGCATCTCATCTCCACTGCCTGTACTCTCCTCTCCAAATCTGCAGTCAGGGTCCATGATTCACAGGCATACAGAAATATGGATATGACAAGGGAGCGCATTAGTCTGATCTTGGAGATAAGTGAGATATTCTTATCTCTCCAGATGGTGTTTAGTTTTGACAAAGCTGTTATTGTCTGTGCAGTCCTGCATACTACTTCTGGCTTGGATCCCTGGTCGGATACAATGGCTCCCAGGTACTTGAAGCTTTGAACTGTTTCTAGCTTCTGGTCATTAACCCTGATATCAGTGCTAATGCCGTTGGTGTTATTAGTCATCAGTTTGGTCTTCTCTGCACTGATTTCCATGCCGTATGTTTTGGAGGCCTTATCCAAGTGTTCTGTTAGGCTGGCAAGCTCTTTTTCTGATCCTGCTATTCCATCAATGTCATCTGCGAAGCGGAGGTTTGTGATCGTTCTGCCACCAATGCTGACTGATCCTTCATGATGTTCCAGTGCATCAGCCATGATTCTCTCAAGGAAGATGTTGAAAAGGGTGGGTGAGAGTAGACAGCCCTGCCTTACTCCAACTGTTGTTCGAAACCATTCTCCAATGTTGTTGTTGTAGTACACTGCACTGGTGGCCTCGCTGTACAGCTGTTTGATGACTCTGATCAGGTTTGCATTGATGCTGTACAAGTTCATGGTTGCCCACAAAGCTGCATGCCACACCCTGTCAAATGCCTTCTTAAAATCGATAAATACGTGGTATAGGTCTTGTTGATGTTGAAGGTACCGCTCACATAGTATTCTGAGGTTGAATATCTGTTCTGTTGTGCTGCGCCTGCTCTGAAACCTGCTTGTTCCTCAGCAATGATGGTCTCTGCTTGTGGCTTCAGTCTATTCAATATTATCTGCAGCATGACCTTGCTTGGGTGACATATGAGGCTGATTGTGCGGTAATTATGGCATTGTTGTAGATTTCCTTTCTTGGGGAGGGTGATGATGAGCGACTGCGTCCATGGTGTTGGCCATTTTCCTGTCTGCCAGATCTTGTTGCAGATTCTTAGTAGGGCGCTGATCATGGCTTCCCCTCCAGCTTCAGGGGAAGCCATGAAAATAAACTACAGTAAATTAAAAGCCAATGATAAAAATAACTATAATAAGATAAGCAAGATAAAATAAAATAAAATAAAGTATGGTGAAACTAGATAAACAAATCGAATTAAAATAAACAACATAGACTGAAATAAAGCTTAACAACGAAAACTAAACACATGATAGAAAAATGATTCTTCTTCTCTTTTTTTCTTCTTTTCTTCTTCTTTTCTTTTTTTCTTTTCTTCTTTTCTTTTTTCTTTTCTTCTTTTCTTCCCCTTCCCCTCCCCCTTTCTCCCCCTTTCCCTTTTTTCTGTTGTGTCGTTGTTGTGTTTTGTTGTTGTTGTTTTTTTTCTTCTTTTTTTTTTTGTTGTTTTGTTGTTGTTGTTGTTCTTATTCTTCTTCTTCTTCTTCTTCTTCTTATCTTCTTCTTCTTCTTCTTCTTCTTCTTCTTCTTCTTCTTCTTCTTTTTCTTTTCTTTTTTTCTTCTTCTTCTTCTGCTCTTCCCCTCCCCCCCGTTCCCCCTTGTTTTCCCCATCCCCCAAACAAAGTGTACTTTAAACATAAAGTTAAACTTTTAGAAACACTAAAAAAGGGAAAAACACTGGCAAAAATGGGTTTATTGCACTGGAAATGTTTGTACAGCACTTCAAACTTTGCTTATTGAAGACCCATCCCCCGACAAAAAAAATTCAAAAA
>CM054147.1:37902321-37909821 GCA_028751875.1 Rapana venosa
AGTTTTCAACAGTATCGCTGCACTGAAGTTGAGTATCATCGGCATAGAAATGATGATCGATAGGATAGTTGTTTATTATATGTGAGAGTGGAGCAGTGTATAGAGTAAAGAGAACAGGGCCCAGGACTGATCCCTGCGGGACTCCACATTCCATTTTGACAGGTTTTGATTGAATTTTGTTTACAATAACTTTCTGAAACCGGTCTGTGAGGTATGAAGTAAACCAGGTGAGGGCTGTGCCATTAATACCAAACGTATTTTGGAGGCGAGAAAGAAGAATTGAGTGATCTATGGTATCAAAGGCTGCAGATAAGTCAAGAAGAGTGAGGAGGGAGATTTTTCCTGCATCAGAAGCAAGTAGAAGTGTATCTAAAGTATGGACTAGGGTGGTTTCGGTGCTGTGGTTGGGGCGATAGGCAGACTGAAAAGTGGGAAGAAGATCATTGGAATGAAGGTGACTGTTGAGCTGTTTGAGAACAACTTTTTCTAGTACTTTAGAGATAAAGGGTAAGTTTGAGACAGGCCTATAATTCTTCAGAATGTTGGGATCGAGGTCGTGCTTTTTCAGTAGAGGTGTGACTATTGCTGTTTTAAGAGCTGATGGAAAATTTCCTGACTGAAGAGATGAGTTTACTATTTTAGTGATAATAGGCACAAGTTGTGGAAGGCATTGTGAGAAAACAGGAGCAGGTATGGGATCAAGGTCGCATGATTTTATAGTCATTTCCTTCAGAATTGTCATGATTTCTTTTTCACTTGTGGGATGGAAGGAAAAGAGAGGAGTGCCAGTGAACTGGGGGTCAGGAGGCGCAGGCTGGAATTGAGTTTGATCAAGTCTGGAGCGTATGTTTCGAACTTTATCTGAAAAGAAGGCAGAAAATATGGATGGAAGTTCAGACAGGCTGTGGGTGTTAGGCAGAGGAGTAAACTTCATGCATGTATTATTTTCTTTCAATTACAATCTTGGTTATTATACTATTTAGAGCTAGTGTTGCAAGGCAACTTGTGAAATGCATTTATAATGTATCTGCGTTAAAATCTACAACATGGTGTCGATGTCTAGATTGATTGATTGATTGATTGACTGCTAATCTTTTTTCCTAAGGGTTACAAGTAGGTCTGGACATACTCTTTTCTTATCCGGCCCTTGCCCTGAGAAGGAAATATCGTTAAAAACCACAAGTGGTTTCAAATATCTAACAATACTGTTTTGATAAGAGAGAGAGTATCATCTATGAAAAAAGAACCAATATTTAAATTGTCAATCTAAATCCGGCATCAACAAAATCAAATGAATCAGAAAACAGATATTAATAGCAAAATAGCCCCATACGTTGCAAAGATGAACACTTAAAGCATCATATAAAATAACAGTTATGTGTGATATAGATACATATATACATGTAGTGCGTTAGCCAGCGTGCGTATATGCAGGCATTGATATTGTTATTATCATAGTACCTTAAACCCAAATCACCGTTGTAAAAAAACACGAGAGCCAAATTGGTCGACAGCTTCTTATGCAAAAGCATCCACAACGTTAGACTGCGACTGCCTTAAGTGTGGGCACAGACAAATGAGCGGTCATGTACGCAACACCTCCCCAGTAGTTGAACATCGAAGCTGTAGACGTGAAAAAAAATGTATGCGAAAGCCTACAAGTGTGAATTTTGAAAATGTGATCTGAGATCTGTGATCTGAAGCAACCATGCTTCTTGCTGGAAAAGAACGAACGAACGAAAGAACAAACGAACAAAAGAACGAACGAACGAAAGAACAAACAAACAAAAGAAACGAACGAACGAAAGAACGAACGAACGAAAGAACGAACGAAAGAACGAACGAAAGACGAACGAAAGACGAACGAACGAACGAAAGAACAAACAAAGAACGAACGAACGATAGAACGAACGAACGAACAAAAGAACGAAAAAAAAAAGAACGAAGGAAAGAATAAACGAAAGAAAGAACGAACGAACTAAAGAACGAATGAAAGAGAGAACGAAAGAACGAACGAACGAAAGAACAAACGAAAGAACGAACGAAAGAACGAACGAACGAACAAAAGAACGAACAAAAAGAACGAACGAAAGAACAAAAGAACAAACGAAAAAACGAACGAAAGAACGAACGAAAGAACGAACAAAAAAAAAGAACAAACGAAAGAAAGAACGAACGAAAGAACGAACGAAAAAAACAAACAAAAGAAAAAACGAACGAACGAACGAACGAAAGAACGAACGAACAAACGAACGAACGAACGAAAGAACGAATGAACTCACGAACGGACGAGTGTAGACAGATAAAGTGAACAGTCTGATTTCCTAAACCACTGACCAACAGGCCAGCCAGCCAGCCAGCCAGCCAGCCAGCCAGCCTACCCTCCGACCAGCCAACTGACCACCTAGTGTCCAGTCAACCAATCAAAAATCTACCATTGACTGACTGGCTTGCAGGCTGGTTGGCTGGCTGGTTGACTGCTTGCTTAGTAGGCTATTTAACTGGACATTGACAGACTAAAATAGTTGGCTGACTAGCTATCTGATCATCTCATTGTCTGCGAACGTCTCTCATCATCTCATTGTCTCCCGTGTGCGAACGCATGCAGAACATCTTGCGCACACGTTAAATCCTGTTCCGCTTTTCGAAAGAGTAGGCCATTGTGTTGCCAGTGGGAACAGATGACAGAATTTACAAAACCGCATACACACGGGGACTGGATGTCAAAAAAGCATATGAGTGCTTATTCCATTATCCTCGATATAAAAGAAAAAAATAAATAAATTTTCTGATTTTCTACTTGGCTAACTGGCTGATTTTCTAATTGGATGATTGATTGGCTGATTGGTTGGCTGACTGGCTAACTGGCTGATTGTCTGGCTGCTTGGCTAACTGGCTGGCTGGCTGATTGGCTGGCTCTCTGATCAATACTTTCACTGACTACCCAGCCCATCCATTGCGTTGACAATGCTTCAGGTGGCGCAGTGGTGAGGACTCAGGCAGAACTAAAGCCATCAGCTAACAGGTGGAACACAACAGTGGCAGTGTGTTGAGGCCTGAAGTAAAAAACACACAATACTTGTTGACAAAACACCGTGCATTTGCCAGTGAGAAGAAAAAAAAACAGAGAAGAAAACTGCGTTTTGTTTCTTCGTTAGTTTGTTTGTGTTTGTTTTGATTTGTTTGGGTTTTTTTTTCTTTTTCTTTACGTTAAATGTGTCTTCCTTTCTCCTACTATTCTTACTTTTTCTGTCCTTCTTTTCATCTTTCTTTGTTTCGTTCTTTCTTTCCTTTCATTCATTTATTTCCCCCCCCCCCCTTTCCTTGTTTTCTTTCTTTCTTTTTACTCCTTTCAGTCGTTCCTTCCTTTTTTCTTTCTTTCTAAATGTTTTTAATGAGCTTTGCTGAAAATCCAACGGCTTTTCAATTAAACTACGAAACGTACGAATGCCTTTGGTAAGAAAAACGCAAAAGAAATAGTGTGTACTAATTATTGACCTCTTTCCATAGACATAAAAAGGGAAGGACTGACAAAATATTGGAACAAAATGAAAAGCAGACAGAGAAGCAAAAGAAAACATAACATGTACACTTTAATAATTATGAAATTGATTTTAGGTTTTTTTCTTAGTGTGTTTTTGTATGCGAGCCATATAAAAGCATGTTTCTATCTTTCTTTATCCAAACAGAATAGTTCTGTTGATCTGTCTTATTCCCTTTTTTTTTTTAAACATTATTTACATTTGTGCATTCTTCTTCGCAAAATTCTTCTTCTTCTTCGCAATCCTTCTTCTTCGCAATTCTCCTTCTTCGCAATTCATCTTCTCCGCAATTCATCTTCTCCGCAATTCTTCATCTTTGCAATTCTTGGATTACTCCCAATCTTATCCACCAAGCAAAATGTACACCTACACAAAAAAAGCAGTTTATCAAGCTAGACTAACGGAGGCATTAGACAGAACGGTTAAAGATGCTTTCAAGTATCTTGCCACGGTAGCATAAAAGCCAAAGAACACACCAACTAAACTAATAAAAAAACAAGAAATCGAGAAACATAGTGACCTAACCATGAACTTTTCAAGTCTCTACTGTGCTATAGAAGTAAAAAAGCAAGAGGCATCTAGAAATAAGGAAAACAAAAACAAGACAAGATAAAACGGAACAAAACATCAAGCAAAAAATTGTTTCTCTCTACCCAATAGGACATAACGAAACACAATCTCAAGCAACAACTAGTTCCTCTTCCCCCTCTCCACCCGCCCCATCCCCCCACCTCCTCCTCCCCGTGCTAATCCCTGGAAACATCTTGCGTGTTCAGCTTAAGGCAAGGTGAAGAAAATGGCACTGAAAAGGTCAACATACTAAAAAGTTAAATGTAGAGAGGAGTCTCCGAGTTCTGAAGCCAGTCATGTTTTTTTACGGGTGCACTGCAAAAACTCCCTTTGCCACCAAAGCCTAAAAAACCAAACAACATAAGAGATAAAAACAAATCAGGAATGGTTAAACAAAATAAAAGTTTAATGCGATTATCATTTAACAAAGAGAAGCTAATTAAAAACATAAAACGAATTAAAATAAAACAATAAACTACCCTGACATTTAATCAAAGAAAATGGAACAAAATCATCATGAACTAAAAACGAAATGAAGTCACCTCACCCGCCACCTGTCTTCATCGATGTTGAGGGCAGCAAGAGCTCCGAATAATGCCACCAGATCCTCTGATGTCGAATTATGGCTGTCAGTCATACATGCAAACTTCTCATCCGGAGTACTTTGCTATCTCACAGTGATTTTCCCAGGTGGGATGAGTGAGTCAGAGTGCATATTCTGGGTGACCTCCGGGGTGCTAAGCCGGGAGACAAGCATCAACAACAATAATGCCACCAGAGTTCGCCATCTTTCTCTGTCTCTTGCTGAGTTCTACCATTTCCTGTCGCCCTCCCGGACCACTAATCTCAGTGATGTTGGCAATGTAGGATGTTAGTGATGTGCCTCTTTTTCCCTTCAGCCCTCAACCTTACCTTGGAGAATTGCGTCATTAGATTCGTATGCTTGTGTTTGCCCAACCAGCATAACTATTCCAGTCTGGTATATCAATATAATCTTTCTTCATCCACGTGGACTCTTGTAACTAATCCGAGTCACTATCTGGGCCCTGTCTTGTTCCGGCATTAATGACTGATATTCTGTGTGCGTTCACACGCGGGACTTCGGCTTATGGTATCATCCGAAGAACTTCCAGCCAGGAGAGTGGCGTTAGCACTGATGCTAATTCAGGAGGGACAAATCCTCTTGAACTGGTGTCTCGGTGGTGGCTTCAACCTGGGCTGAAACACGGGCCGTCAGATGGCAAGCCCAACGTTCTAACCACAGAGCTTTAGCGTGAGGTTAAAACTTTTTAAAAATTCTATTCTTTTATATCGAGGATAATGGAATAAGCACTCATGTGCTTTTTTAAAATTTTACAACCAGTCCCTGTGTATATGCGGTTTTGTAAATCCTGTCATCTGTTCCCACCGGCACACAATGGCCTACTCTTACGAAAAGCGGAACATGATTTAACGTGGTGTGCAAGATGTTCTGCATGCGTTCGCACACGGGGCCTCGGTTTATAGTCTCATCCGAAGGACTTTTCGGGAGAGTAAAGTCTGCACTGATGTTAACTCCAGGGCAAAATATCACCCTTGAACTGGAATCGAACCCGGGGGGGTCGTCAGATTGCGAGCGTAATGTTCTAACCACTGGGCTATCCAGTCCCCTCTGAGTGAGTGAGTAAGTAAGAGAGAGATTCGTTTAATTATGAATATATATTTGTTTATTTTCTTCGTCCTTTGATTCTTTGTTTTTTTATATCGGGGATAGTGGAATAAACCACTCATGTGCTTTTCTATATCCAGTCTCCACGTACTTGCGGCTGTGTGTGTGTGTGTGTGTGTGTGTGTGTGTGTGTGTGTGTGTGTGTGTTGTGTGTGCGCGCGCGCGAGTGTGTGTGTGTATGTGTATGTGTGTGTGCTTGATAGAGGGAGAAAGAGACAGACAGACAGAAAGATAGACAGACAGAGAAACAGACAGACATACGGATACAGAGTCAGACAGAAAGACAGACATACATAAAGACAGACAAACAGACAGACTAAGCAGTAAAAGTGCTTAGGTATACCCATCTGTCAATCCATAGAAGATAACACCCAGTGTTGCTGACATTTGAGAGTTTCCACCCTAAGTGAAAATCAATATGTAAGATTTCACTGAATAAGACCAAGTGACAGACAGTGCGAGAGAGCGGGGGCAAACGATATAGAATACTTCAGAAATTAGGACAATAAGGACAAGATTTGCAACAACAACAAAACCGGACATTGTTTTTGCTGCAAATAGCCTAAAAGTGCTAGTCATCCTTTAATGAATGAAGGCTCTACGCTTATAATATTAGATACACGCGACAACACCAATCAGTGATTTTTTTCTTCAAAATAATGTTTAAGCACGAACGTGCACACAGGCATGCTAGATTGTGTTGACATATGTACGTGCTCACATGCACATGACCGTACTGAGTGAGAGAGAGACAGAGACAAAGACAGAGACAGAGAGACAGAGAGAGGGAGACAGACAGAGAGACAGAGACAGAGAGAGACAGAGAGACAGAGACAGAGAGAAGGAGACAGAGTGGCAGAGACATAGACAGAGACAGCGAGACAGAGACGGAAAGACAGACACAGAGAGACAGAGAGACAAAGAGACAGAGAGAGACAGACAGAGACAGAAAGAGACAGACAGTCAGACAAGCAGACAAATATACATTCAGGCAGATAGTCAGGTACGATATTAATTTTACAGACAGACAGGTACGATATTTACAGACAGAGAGACAGGTACGATATTTACAGACAGATAGACAGGTACGATATTTACAGACAGACAGACAGGTACGATATTTACAGACAGATAGACAGGTACGATATTTACAGACAGATAGTCAGGTACGATGTTTACAGACAGAGTGTCAGGTACGATATTTACAGACAAATAGTCACGTACGATATTTGCAGACAGATAGACAGGTACGATATTTACAGACAGATAGTCAGGTACGATGTTTACAGACAGAGAGTCAGGTACGATATTTACAGACAAATAGTCACGTACGATATTTGCAGACAGACAGGTAAGATATTTACAGACAGATAGTCAGGTACGATATTTACAGACAGATAGACAGGTACGATATTTACAGGCAGATAGTCAGGTACGATATTTACAGACAGATAGACAGGTACGATAATTTACAGATAGATAGTCAGGTACGATATTTACAGACAGAGTCAGGTACGATATTTACAGACAAATAGTCAGGTACAATATTTACAGAAAGATAGACAGGTACGATATTTACAGACAGATAGTCAGGTACGATATTTGCAAACAGATAGACAGGTACGATATTTACAGACAGATAGACAGATACGATATTTACAGACAGATAGTCAGGTACGA
>CM054147.1:37914821-37917321 GCA_028751875.1 Rapana venosa
CCCAAATTTCCAGGGAGAGCCGGGTCAAGAAGGGGTGGCGAATCCCGTACTACACATTTCTTTAAACTATCTTTTAGAAGATTGGGGAGACAAAACCCGTTTGGCCAACAGAATGGACACAATCAAATCATCTTTCCCCTGCCAAAAAAGGGGAATTTACGCCCAATTTCCAAACTATTGAAAAAATTTAGCCCCATCAGCCACGCCTTTTTAAGTTCCTTTGGGTCAAAGTTATTTTTAATCGATCTCAAAGGGGGCCCGAAAAAAGTTAAACCCTTTCCGGGGAACAAACCTTTGGGGTTCCCGGAGGGTCCGGGGAGGAGCACAAATCGAAAAGTTTTTAACTGCCAAAATCCTGGGTGGAAAAAAAAAATCTTTTAACTCAAAAGGGGGGGGGGGACCATGTTCCCCCCAAACTCTTAAACGACTTCAAGGGAAAGGGTTCGGGCGAGTTTGTACCCAAGGCCTTTTGGCAGGTCCTCAGAATGTTTGGCATTGAAGAAGGGACTAGTGCCCAAAAACCCTTTCAAGCGCTTTACAACACCGCAAAGAAATGCGTCCTTTTGGGAAAATCGGGGCGGAGGGCTTACTTTCAAAAAAACCCGTTGGGGGTCCCCACAAGGATGCCTGTTTTCTCCGGGCCCGGTTTTAAACTGTTCCCTTGGAAAAAATTTAAAGAGAGAGACCCTCCATGACTTCCATTTAATCTCCATTGGCGGCAGACCCCCCCAACAACTTGCGGTTTGGCCGATTTACATTGGGCCTCATGAGCGGAAGTAACCCCAGAGCTGCAAGAAACTTCGACCAGTCTTTTAAAGTGTGGTGGGGATTTGAGATGGAGGGGGGAGCTCCGGAGGGAAAAATAAAGTATTGTGAAAAGCACGAGCAAAAAGCCATCTCTAAAATTTACTTTTTAACAGGCCAAACCAAAAAGGGGGGGAGGTAGACGCTTTTTTTTTTACCCCCTTTGGGGGCTACATTTACAAAGGAAGGGCCCATTTTTAACGAATCAAGAAAAACCCAAAATCAGACTAGCCATTGGGAAAATCTTTTCCCTGACAAAAAATCAAACCCCCATATGGGAAAAATAAAAAGTCCCGTTTCCCAAAAACCCAAATAAAGCTCTTCCCAAAACCCTTTAAATTTAAAACTTTCCTGCCCTTTTTCGGAAATTTAAACCTGGACATTTGACCTTTCCCGAAACAAGCAAAACGAATTCCCGTTTATTTTGAAAAAAATTTTGGGCCATTTTAAAACGTGGGATTTCCTGGAGGAACGGAAAAACCCAAATTTTTTTTGAAAGATCAAATAAACCCCGGCTGGCAGGTCCCAGGAAACCCCCTTTCACGTTTGTCAAGAAGGAAAAGGGTGATCCTGGTTCGGGCCACGGGCCAAACCCCCACAACACTCTGCCTAAAACAGTACGGGAGGGGAAAATTGAAAGGGGGCAGAAAAAAAAGGGGGAAACAAAAACAAGTTTATTTGGCCTTTGGGCAACATAGAGGGAAAGGGAAACCGGATGAATGACTCTGCACTACGGCCCCAGAGCCGGGAACCGGAGATGGATGGAGGGGCCCTTTTTCCCCGGCCTTTGTCTTTCGTGTCTCCCCCACGACCCCCAAGGTTTACGGGTTTTTAAAGGGTGATGATTTTTGATGTGGTTTATTTTTCGTTTTTAAAAATTCCCCATTTGTTCAATCAGTCTGTACCCGGTTAAAAACGACCTTGCCGGGAAATCAATTTCCTCTTCGTTGCTGTCAAAGTTTTTTAAAACCAAAGGGTTTTTTTCACTTTGGGTTTTGAAGTTGTCAACTTTCTTGTGGTGCTTTTTGGGTATTTTGGGGAAAATTTGGGAAAGTAAAAAACAAAGTTTAGAAATAAAAATTTTATTTTCCCCCGATTTTTTTTAAAAGAAATTGAAAAAAACGGTTATGTTATCCATAATTTAACCCAACCCAAAAAAACAGTTTAATGTTAAAACTTTAGAATTTAAAACTCCAAAAATTTTTTGTTTTGGGGAATTTTTAAAAGGAAATTTTTCGAAAATTTTTTTTAAAAGAAAAAATCAAACCCAAAACCAAAAAAATTGAAACCCAACAAAAACAAGAACAACCAAAAGAAAACCCAAAACTCAAAAAATTTTTTACCCCCTTTATTCCCAAAACGATTTTGGGATCGGTCTTTAGAAAGGGATGCCCAAGTTCTTTTTAAAAAGAGAAAGCAAAGGGAAAAATAAAATTTTGAAAAAATTTAGGAAAAAAAAGAAAATTTCGAAGAAAAAAGGGAAATTTCCCAAGAAGAAATTTAGAAGATTTACGGAAAGAAGAAGAAATTCCCAAAAAAGAAGAAGAATTCCCAAGACGATAGGCGAAGAAAAAATTGCGAAAAAAGAATTGCGAAGAAGAAATTTCAAAAAGAAGGGAAGAATTCGAAGGGAAAAGTAGAAATTTTCGGAAGTAAGGGAAAAAACCCGAAAAGGAAAGAAAGAAGAAAGAAGAAG
>CM054147.1:37919821-37927321 GCA_028751875.1 Rapana venosa
ACTGCGCAGAGCCGAGGACCGAGATGGATGGAGGAGGCTTACCACGGCATTGTCTTTCGTGTCTCCCCCACAAACGCCAAGGTCACGGGTCTGATGATGATGATGATGAAATTGGGGGGACGGTACTGAAGCCAAGGCGCAAAAACGGTCACCCATCCACTCGGTGACCACGCTCTAAGATGCTTTACAATAGCTTGGGGAAAGCGAGTGCTCTGACCACTGAGCCAAACCTCGAAGCTCTAGCCAAAGAACGAAAATAATGTTTAGCAAGTTTGAGAATGTTATTCTATCATATTCATTCTCAAGTTATAAACAACAAAACAAAAACAAAAACAACAACAAAAAACAGCGAGTTAACTGGAGAAGAGTAATCCGAGTGAACCAATAACTGAGGGTCGCATCGTTGAATATTTGTGTGTGTGATGTTAAATTTCTGAAGTGGTGTCAATATTTGTTTTGCTTTTTATATTCTGCGTTCTTTTTGCCCGTTTCTTTGTTTTCCGTGTGATTCCTTGCGTAATTGGACTATTTTTGTTCCCACTGGTCTTGTTTTTTTATTGTTTAATTTGTTTATTTTCTGTGAATTTTAACTTGTATACTGAGAGTGGTACACTTGGAAAACATACGTACCAAAGCACACACACTTACTCACATGCTCAGGCACACAAATCAACACGCTCAGATACGAGTGCAAAGAGAGAGAGAGAGAGAGAGAGAGAGAGAGAGAGAGAGATGAGAGAGAGAGAAGAGAGGGAGAGAGAGAGAGAGAGAGGAGGGAGAGAGGAGAGAGAGAGAGAGAGGAGAGAGAGAGAGAGAGAGAGAGAGGAGAGAGAGGAGAGGAGGAGAGAGAGAGAGCGCGAGCGAGAGGAGAGATAGGGATAAAGAGAGACAGACTGACAGACAGAGACACAGTCAGACAAGACAGAGGCAGAAGTAGAAAGACATACACCAACACAAACATAACAGATACAGACAGACAGACACAAACACATAGAAACACAGAGACAGACACCGAGACAGACAGAGAGACAGGTGAGAGACAGGAGACGGAAACAAAGACATTGTGATGCCCTAGATGAAAGCTTCAAAATCACACAAATGGGCACCAAAATATCGCAAAGGTCAGACCAGCCTGACATTAGATAAAAGGAAATATGAGGCAGGAGGTAAAGGTCTTACGACGATAAAGTTACCTGCCAAGTTTTTTTTTCTCTTCAAGTCTTCTGTGCTGTTTTCTTTATATATAGCTGCTTCCTATTCTTTAGAGGAAGAAATGCCTGTGCCCGTTTTGTTTGATGCCTGCAGTGAAGCAGAGGAAAATCCAGGTGTATGGTTTCACATGTTAGCAGTGGTCGAAATGTTTAATGTTTGACTTCTATTTCCGTATCCAAAAAAAGCTCTGGTTCCAGTTGTAACGGTCACTCGTGGAATAAAAGAGGAAGCTTTTCACGAGATATAAGGCCAGCTTATGTAAGGATGCAAGCACAAAAAACCCCAAACCGTTGTGGGATTTTTGTCTTAGCATGGTTCTAAGGTTTTAGAATGCTGTACTTTGAAATGGTATACCGGCATTGTCTTCTTCAGTTAAAAGACTCCAAGCAAAGCAGCCTGTGCTTTTTATTCAAGGAGAGCGAGCACCTTTCAAATTGGAGTTTGGTTGCCTATAATTGCAAGATACTTGAAAACATCCCCAGAGGCAACCTTGGAAGCATAAGATCAGGTTGGTCATGGCTGGACCAGAGGGATGAGGAGAGTAAGTGGAGAAGGAGATAGGTCTGAAACTGAAAATGCGGTTAGGTGTGTGGGAAGGTTCTCCGAGTCTTCGACTGTGATTTAGATAGTGACATTGATCGTAAGAGTGTGGCAGTCTATACAGTATATCTTTCAGGAAAGAAAAAAAATAGACGTTGTAAGTTATAAATCGATAAGTCTTAGAGTAAGTACAAGTTCCTGCTGCTGATTCGTTAGTTTTTGTAGGCGTTTGTTAAGGTGGTTTTGTTTGTCTTGAATTGGTGTACTCTAATTTTTACTTTGTTTGTGCATGAATGCCGCCTTTTATGCTGCAGTTTGCGCGAAACTTTTCTATTGGCCGTGTTTTCTTTAGAGCTTATTGTTATGAAGGAAGATGCACGAGTACTCATAATGTCATAGGATTTACGCTTTAAAAAAAAAAAGCTGTACAATAGCATGAGGACGGTACAACTCAGTAGTCGGAGCACTCGGCTTCCCTCAGCCAAGTTAAGCAGCGTCGAGCGTGGTTACAAGTTTGGATGGGTGACCGTTTGCGCGCCTTGGCTTCAGTATAGTTCCCCAGTTCACCCAGCTGCAAATGGGTACCTGCCTCTTTGGGGTCAGGGAAGGTAAATCAGCGAGGAAGAGGAGATGGGCGCCGCCCTCAATATGCTGGCCCCTAGAGAAGTGAGGTCTCTGACGCCTCGCTCCCCTACGACCTTATAGGTTATGGGACACCTTTACCTTCTTTTTACAATAACTTAGCTAACTATCTGCTTTGATAAAGATAAACAAATAAGAAAGTATAAAACAGAAGACAGAGTCACCAGAACTAGGCAATACTATCTTTGCAGCCAGATACTCAGCAGTCACCTACCTCACGTTGCCCACAATGAATCTGCCTCACACGGTCACAAACACAACCACCATCTGTAGGTCGCTGCCACAACTGCTTTCTCCAGAAGAAAAGCCCCTGCGATAGTACTTGTCAACTGTGACAATGATTTGTTTTTTTCACCCAGTATTTCTTTGTCACACATGGACTAAATCATTCAAGAAAATTGTATAGCAAACAAAATAATAACAAACAAACCCAAGATCTCCTTCAAAAATGGAATGCATAAGATCGGTGTTTTCTATATTTCAGGCTTAGACTAAACTCTATTAATTTTTGAAGGTAAAAAGAGATTGATCATTATGGGTTAGCCAGGGCGTTGATACAAGGAACGACAGTAGATTTTAAAAAATCAACCAACAGCATGTTTTAATCTGTACACAGAAGTACGTTTTAACCTGAGGTTTAAAAAAAGGTCTTAAGAAGTGACAAACCCCACATAGCCAGCAGGGCTATAAACAACAAGGTTGGGTTAGACTGATATCGAAAACACACAGAAAAATGGAAATTTGCACAAAGACAAAGATTATTAAGAAAAATTGTTATTTGAGCTTGAAAATTCCCTGCAAAGGTCAAAAATACAAGTTCGGCTTTTCCCCTGAAATAATCGCATCTTTCTAGCTTATAATTCTGCAGGTTTTTCAAGCAGGAGGTAAAGGTGACGCAACATCCATTTGTAGCCACTAAAGACCTCGCGATGTTTTGTGATGTCGCTAAGTGGTTTTTGTCTTAAAGTGGACAGGCTCCACAGAGATAAACATTGCACCCCATTCTCTCTCTCCTCCAGTCAGAAAACGTTTCTATGAAATGTTGTACATTTTATTTGGTAAATGGGCTGGAGGCTTGAGTACGTGGGTTTTTATGTCGTTTTTAGTTCTGGTAAAGTTATTTAGCATTCCTTCTACGTCCTCAGTCTCGTCTTGATTTTCATTTTATCAATGTCTGTATATTATCGTTGTTTTGGGATAATGTGTGTGTGCGCGCGCGCGCGCGCGCGCGTGTGTGTGTGTGTGTGTGTGTGTGCATGTGTGAATGAGGAAAGCAGCAGAAAAGTGAGGGGGAGGGGGGTAGCGAAAACGCCACTAAAAGATTCTATACCATCAATCTAGCTTGTGGCTTCTACTTTTTCAAACATGTACAAAGACATGTGTATAAGCTGATCCAGATTGTTGACACATGATTCACAAAACCACAATAGTTTCTAAACAACCTTAAAAGTAAAGCACTTGTCATATGGCCATATTACAACATTAGTTGTTACATTCCAACTGCAATCACGAAAGCAACACATAAAAAAGACGTGAGACTGAAAGACAAAAGGACGTGTTTTACAAATGCAGTTACTCGGAAACAACTTTTGTAGCTAACGCACGCACGCACGCACGCACGCACGCACGCACGCACGCACGCACGCACGCACACACACACACCACACACACACACACACATACACACACACACACACTAGATAATAGATGTTTGAAGATAGCCAAATTATTTATTGTTATTCAAAATTTCTTTTTTAATTTCCATTAAGATATATTAATTTTCAGTGTTTGTTGGTGATGTTATCATATATAACACTCTACAAACAAACAAACAACACACACACCAACACACACACCTCTCTCACACCACTTTACACATCCAAACCTACACTCTACTCCCTCAAACACTTACGAGGCAGCGTTTGAAGACAACAATAAACTAGTAATATAGATCTGGAGAAGTTTGAAATGCATTGTTATTAAAAGCCACTAAAATAAAATTTTGACGATCTGACTTGCTATCTTGGCTACAAAAACTCATGACACTACAAAAAACCAAGTACACAACACACAAACACACCACACTACTCACACACAGCACACACTACAACATACAGCACACGCTACCGTGGATCGAAATCAATTGATGTAATTATGTATTGGTTTAGTACTACGGAGTTCGTTTGTAATGCAGTAAAAACAGCCACAAAAAATAAAGTTTTACAGAAAAAGTCTAGATGCTATTCTTGGCTACAAACTCTGACATTTTGAAAATACAGAGTACAACAGGATAAAGTCCCACTAGCTCACACAAGATAATTATTATGTATGTAGTGGTCTTTCGTTGGATCGATTCTTTATTGTGTTGATTTTGTTTGGTTTCAGCTTGCTCCCTGTTTGTGTGTGAGTTGAACATTAATGCCTGGTTGGCTTTTTGTCCGTCATCGTTTGTTTCCCCTTTTTTGTCAGAATAGTTAACCTGGTTTAATCCTCCCTCTCCCTCTGTCTCTGTATCTCTGTCTCTGAATCTCTGTCTTTGTCTCCTCTGACTTTTACCCTGTCTCTATCTCTCTCACATATTATCTCAATGACTCTCTATTGTCTTTCATTGTGTCTGTCTGTCTGTCTGCCTGTCTGCCTATCTGTCTTTCTCCCTGTCTCTGTCTCCCTCCCTTAGCTTGCCTCTCTCTCTCTCTTTCTCTGTCTCTCTCTGTGCGCGCGCGCCTGAGAGAGAGAGAGAGAGAGAGAGAGAGAGAGAGAGAGAGAGAGAGAGAGAGAGAGAGAGAGAGAGAGAGAGAGAGAGTGTGTGTGTGTGTGTGTTGGTGTGCATCTGGGTTTTTTTTTCTGTGAGTGTATCTGTCTCTGTTTGTATCTGCGAACCAGGTTCTATCTGTGTATGTCTGTGGGTGTGTTTGTGGGTCTGTGTATGCAAAGAAACTCGCGTACTCGTATTTGTGTGTGTATGCGTGTGTTTGTGTGTGTGTGTGTTTTATGTGTGTGTGTGGTATGTTTGTGTGCGCGCGTGTGAGCGAGATAGAGAAAAAGGAGGGGAGAGAGAGAGAGAGAAGAGAGAGAGAGAGAGAGAGAGAGAGAGAGAGAGAGAGAGAGAGAGAGAGAGAGAGAGATTGCGTTTGTGGGGGATGTGTGCACGCGCACGCGCGCGCGTGCGTTTGTGTGTGAGTGTGTGCGCGCGCGCGCGCCTACGTATCTGAAAGTGCGTCCGTGCATTAAGGGTGTGGGCCATGGGATCAGGGTACTGGTGTACTCGTTGTATGACTGTGTGGGAAGAGTTCATCCTCTCCGGCCTCCCTTGTACTATTTAAGTCCGTTTACACCACAGAGGACGCTTTGCACTCAAGGAACTTTACTTTAAGCAAAAGAAAGTTGAAGATGTTTTCTCGATTGTCTGGTGTGTGCTAATTGTAAGAACACTCACTGATGTTTAAACTTGTAGCAGCAAAAACTAAATCCAAAAAGAAATAAGAGAATATCCTAAAAATCACCTCGCGAAACATGAAGCAAAGCCACACATTTGAAACTCCAAGACATTGATTAGATAAGTTTTGATATCATTCAAACTTTTTAAATGGAAGTAATTCTTATGTGAACCATTTTATTGAAAAACAACGTTTCCCCCAAAAAACCAAGAAAAGTAGTGTACCCCGAAAATTGATTAAAAAGAAACATAATCAAAAACAAACCGCTAAACAAACTAGAAAAGAAAGTATCAAATCAAATTTAGAACATGAAGCTAGCTCAATTGTTCAGTTCTGAAAAGAATAATGCTGAGCAGGAGGAATACAATGCCATAAAAAGGTAATACTTCATATGACTTTTGTCGTGGTTTTTTTTTTAACCCTCTAAGCACTTTGATTTTGTCTGTGATGCTTGCGGGCTTGTCTGCTAGTTCCATTTTGTTGTTTGTTTTCGTTCATTTGTTGCTGTTGTTGTTGTTGATGTTGTCGTTTATTTGGCTTGCTTGTTGGTCGTAACTGCACGTGCAAGAGAGTGTGTGTGTGTGTGTGTGTGTGTGTGTGTGTGTGTTGTGTGTTTGTGTTCTTCTTTCTTTATATATACAGGCATTCGTGTATGCATCCGTGCCTACGGGTATTTGTGTGTGATCGCAAGGCGTGTGTGCACGTGCGTGCATGCGCACATGTGGCAATGAGTCAAGCGTGTGCATGCGTGCCCGCGTTTGTGTGTGTGTATGTGTGTGCGTATGTGTGCGTTTGTGTGTGTTTGTGTGTGTGTGTGTGTGTGTGTGTGTGCGTGCGTGTGCGTGGAATGGTTCCTTGTTTTCTGGTCCTATTGAATGTACACGAATCCTCTACAATGTTATTTTATGCCTGATGTTCAATTAGCCAAGTGAACACCCCCACCGTTTATCACTCCAATGATTATAGGAAGACAAATGAATACTTTGTTCCTTTCACACAAGGCTTACTTTTCTAGTACGCTTTTACGTTATGTTTGCGTATGCAAAGTGCATTCCTGCCAGTGCCGTCCCTATGCAGTAGATAAAAAGGCACGTTAAAGATCCCGTAATCTATGTTAGATCCGATAAGTTTTTACATGAAAATACAAAGCATACAACACGTAAAAGAATGCGCTTTTCTGAGGTCGGAATGATATGTCGGCTTTGGCCCAGGCTAAAACGTTGTGCCAGTTATCGATGAGAGCTAATTGCCATGTCCTACACTAACATGTTGTTATGTTGTAAACTGTTGTTTTGAGATTGCCTTCAGCCATAACAAGTTCTTAACATAACAACCTGCACTCTCCTTTAAAGGAGGAAAAAAGTCCTCTGAAGTCGGAGTATCGCTGCCTATACGGCGAAGGACTTAAAAAAACTCCACCCAGTCATACGCGCAAACCTCACACTCAGTGTGCAATTTCAATATCACAGTGATTCCCAGGTGGAGTGAGTGAGTCAGGGTGTGCACATTCTGGTGGGCCCCCCCAAAATGTTAAACTGGGGAATGCACAACGACAACAACAACTACTACTACGTATTTCGGCTAAAGCCAGTGGACAGACCTGCAGAGTTACAAGCACAGGAGAAGAATAGGCCACTATACTTCCCATCCTATACATAAATGCAAAGAA
>CM054147.1:37942321-37944821 GCA_028751875.1 Rapana venosa
GTTTGAACGTGCACTTAAGAAGCTATGCCTGTACTTGCACACGTAATCGTAGTTTAAACAAAATTCCATTCAATTGATTTTTGGGGAAGCCAAGACTCAAAATCAGCACCTTTAATACGGACTCAAAATTGCGTTCAATGGTCTAACCACTAAGCTATATCTCATGCAAAGATGGTTACTAAGGTAATTTATGTTACTGAAGTTGGTCAGTTGGCTGAATTTAACGAAGTGAGAGACCTAATAATGCCTGACTCAATTCCTTTTTTATTTTTATTTTGTAAGGGGTTGAAGACTCCTCATGCAATGGCTGCTAATAAAAGAAGAAATAAAAATCAGACTCACAATGCAGAACGTTGAAGTACCAAACATTGACAGAGCACATGTTAATCTCCATTCCATTTTCCTCACAAAACCCAGTCTGACTTCAGCCAGTAGTTCTGCGGGGTTGCAACACATCATTGATTAGCTGCCCAGGTTCCTGTGGCCATTGACCCAAAGCTAGCCAAGGGGGACTATCCCACAATGCAGCTGTATTCGATCACGTGCCTTTCTTGCTCCCTTTTTTCTTGCCAGGAGATTCACATCTGGTGTGCTGTTTCTATGGCTCAGTGTCAGATTATTCTTAGAGATTTGATCGACAGACCCATAACTGTAATCTATGCTGCCATGTTTTTGTTTGGTCTCACAAAAGGCAACCTCGCTTACAACACCCATCTCATTCCCGCCTGCACTTATAAAAGAGTCTTCTTGCAGCAGCCAAGTAAAGGGCAGAAGGACTTCAACAAGAAACAAGGAATGTGTACACTTTAGGACAGGCTCAATAAAGTAAAGTACAAGGAAGCAGAGAGAAATTGCAGTCCAGAACATGGCAGTGAAAAAAACAACTCAGGAAGAGACGAGGGAAGCGTAGATAAAGAAGGAAGTTAAGAAGCAGGAGAAAGATATTAAAACAAGAGACAGACGTTGAGAAGAAGAAGAAGAATTGCAAAGAAGAAGAAGAATTGCAAAAAAGAAGAAGAATTGCAAAGAAGAAGAATTGCGGAGAAGAAGGAAGAAGAAGAAGAAAATAAAGAAGTAGAAGAAAAAGAATTGCGAAGAAGAAGAAGAAGAAGAAGAAGAAGATTTGCGAAGAAGAAGAAGAATTAGAATTAGAAGAAGAAGAAAGAAGAAGAAGAAGAAGAAGAAGAAAGAAGAAGAAGAAAAGAAGAAGAAGAAAGAAGAAGAAGAAAGAAGAAGAAGAATAAGAAGTAAAGAAGAAGAAGCGAAGAAGAAAAGAAAATAAAGAAGTAGAAGAAGAAAATTGCGAAGAACAAAAAGAAGAAGAAGAAGACACCTCACACATAAGCGCACACACTATAGCACACACGCGCACACACACACACACACTCACACTCACACACACACACACACGCACACAAACACACACGCACACAAACACACACAACACACACACACACACACACACACACACACACACACACACACACACACACATACACACACACACACACACGAGCTTAAAAACTTCTGTTCTACATCTTCATTCCTACTGCTCTATTTTCCTTCTCTGTAGCTTGTAGGTGACAACAACATGTGTACTTGTGAGTGTGAGTGTGATTGTATGTGCGTATGGTGTGTGTGTGTGTGTGTGTGTGTGTGTGTGTGTGTGTGTGTGTGTGTTGTGTGTCTGTGTCTGTGTGTGAGTGTGCGTTTGTGCCTGCGTGCGTGCGTGGGTGTGTGTGTGTGTTTGATTGTGTATATGCGTGCGTGCGTGCGTGTGTGTGTGTTTGTGTGTGTGTGTGTGTGTGGTGCGAGCGTGTGTGCGTGCGTGCGTGCGTGCGTCTGTGTGGTGTTGTGTTGTGTTGTTGTTGTTGTTGTGTGTGTGTGTGTGCTTGCGTGTGTGCGTGCGTGCGTCTGCGTGGTGTGGTTTTGTGTTGTGTTGTGTGAGTGTGCGCGTGTTCACGTGTGTGTGTGTGTGTGTGTGTGTGTGTGTGTGTGTGTGTGGGGTGTGTGGTGTGTGTGCGTGCGTGCGTGCGTTTGTGTATGTGTGTGAACAGTAGGAGGTCAGAGTCACCAGGAACACATAATCTAATTTCTGTTCTGTAGCTTCAAAAATCGAAAGTCAGAGTGACAGATTTAAACCTCCAGAGCAAATATGACAGCAGGGGCAGAAGGAGTTTGCTGTTTATATAAATGCTGGGAGGGAAGGGCGCGACAGAGGAATCAAAGAGAGCGAGAGAGAGAGAGAGAGATAGACAGAGAGAGAGATAGATAGATAGAGAGAGAGAGAAAGAGAGAGAGAGAAAGAGAGAGAGAGAGTGAGAGAGACAGACAGAGAGAGAGAAAGAGAGAGACAGAGAGAGAGACAGAGAGAGAGCACTGAACACTGACAAGTTTTTTTGTACTTCGGCCTTGGGTCACTATATAAAATAAGTTTTGGGCATTGAGGGGGGGGGGGAGGAGGTATACATCAAAGTAAATAACTTTAACAAAAAATCTA
>CM054147.1:37952321-37954821 GCA_028751875.1 Rapana venosa
AACGAGACAAGGTTATGATGATCTTTAGTAGGTTATGGATAGTTGTCTCCCTGTTGATTCGTAGAATCTTTTCTTTATTACTGTCCATGCAGTTCAAACGTAATAGGTGTGTGTGTGTGTGTGTGTGTGTGTGTGTGTGTGTGTGTTTGTGTGTGAGTTCTATAAGTCAATAACCAGCCAGTCAGCCAGCCAGCTAGTCAGTGAATGAGTGAATGAGTGATCCAGTCAGTCAGTCAGTCAGTCAATGATAAAGACAATCAACCCAGCCAACTTTCAAATAAACAAGAAATAACCTAATCTATTAAGCAACAAAACACGAAGGAAAAAACCCCACACCAAGTCGCATAAATCTTATAATCTAACAGTTTTGATGATACAACCACTGTCATCACCTCGTGTTTGCTAAAGAGTAAGCATCTTCACTGACTGAGATAATCAGGTACACAACTTTTGGCTTGGATGCCAATTGCTGAAAGAAAAGAAAAAAAACGAGAGTCTGCTTTGTCTAATATTTCCACAATACGAGTGGTGTTCTTTACCCTCTCTTTCTACTTTCCCTTTTTTCCCGTCACTGAGGCTAATCGCTGATATCAACCAGCCATTCAGCTGCTTGCGAAACATCTTTGATTAATTTATCTCCCTTGGCCACTGACCGGAAGGGCGTCAGACGGTCTCCCACAAAGCAGCATATATTCCATCACTTCCGGTGCTTGCCCTCTTGCTGGCTGATTTATGACATCTGTTGCTCTTGTTTTTATGGCCTAGAATCACATCACTCTGATGTATTCTACCGGTTCTCATAAACAATAATGTACTTTGTTGATAAAAAAGGCACATGTTTAACATCACCACAGTACACAGTTCTCTTCCCCTGCCCTTTTAAAAAAATAATCACGTGTAAGATGAACTAGAAAAAAAAGAGACAGCCAAAGAAAGGAAAACCATATAATACAATGAGAAAAAGAATTACGTCAGAGCAGTAAATAAAAAAAAGATTTTTAAAACTGGAGAAAGATGAGGGGGAAGGAAATGGAAGACTAGATGCAAGAGGAGGCGAGGAGGATGAAGAGGAGGAGGAGAAGAAGAAAAAGAATAAGAATAAGAAGAAAAAGAAGAAAAGAAGAAGAAGAAGAAGAAGAAGAAGAAGAAGAAGAAGAAGAAGAATTCCGAAGAAGAAGAAAAGCAACAACAACAATAACAACAACAACAACAACAACAAAAACATGCATAACCAGAACAAGAAGACCAAAAAAACCCCAGAAGAACGAGAACAGTGAGAACAAACAGAACAAACAACAACAACAACAACATTAACAAAAACAAGAAGAACATTTTATAAAAAGCCAACAACAACAAAAAAGACCATCACCACCACTGCCAACAAACAAGGATTGTCAGAGAAGGAAAACAGCAATTATGTAAACTGAGGTGCCAAAATTACATTGACGGTGTTATTGCTGCATTGGTTAGCTCGAGATGCTTTCCCAATGGAGTTTCTCATTGCACTGTATTCCCTGAAGCTGGTCACAGAAGCTGACAGCCCAGACAAATGAAGGGTGAGGATTCCGGAAAATTCAGAATGCGCATACTGTACAGTATACATTATCGTGGAGAAAGCGACAGTAAAACATAACCAAAAGGTGCGAGCGCGTCTGAACACACAGACTAACATAATATCTATACACACACAAACGCACATATGATTATGCACGCACAAAAACATACACACACACACACACACATACGGGGATACACAAGCACACACATGTATGTATGTATGTATGTATGTATGTATGTATATATACACTTACATACATACATACATACATACATGCATACATACATACATACACACATACATACATACATACATATCTGTCTATCTATCTATCTATCTATCTATCTCTCTATCTCTCTATCTATCTGTCTGTCTATCTACCTATCTATCTATCTATCTATCTATCTATCTGTCATCTCTATATATATAAATAAATATATCTATAAATATATATATATATATATATATCTGAGCGCTTTGATTTGTTGCTTTACAAGATTTAGCTCAATATAAATTCCATACATACATATATATATACACAGAGAGAGAGAGAGAGAGAGAGAGAGAGAGAGAGAGAGAGAGAGAGAGAGAGAGAGAGAGAGAGAGAGAGAGATACATACATAGAGAAACACACACACACACATACACACACACACACACACACACACACACACACACACACACACACACAAACACACACACACACACACACACACACACACACACACACACACACACACACACACACACACACACACACACACACACACACACCACTAAGTAGAGTTCTGACCCATGCCAATCAATCAAGTTGTCCTATTTCCCTTTACCCATAGCTCGTAGTTTGTCACAAGACGTGGGTGTGTGTGAGTGTGTGTGTATGTGTATGTGTGTGTGTGCGCGCGCATGCGTGCGAGTGTGTGTACGCGTGTGTGTGCCTAT
>CM054147.1:37957321-37967321 GCA_028751875.1 Rapana venosa
TGATATGGTATGGTACGGTACGGTACGTACTTATGGTATGGTATGACATGGTACAGTACAGTACGATATGGTATGGTATGGCATGGTATGGTATGGTATGGTGGGGTATGGTATGGCATGGTATGGTATGGTATGGCATGGTATGGCATGGTACGGTACGGTATGGTATGGTATGGTATGGTACGGTACGGTACGGTATGGTATGGTAGGGTAGGGTAGGGTAGGGTAGGGAGGGATAGGGTAGGGCAGGGCATGGTATGGTATGGATTGGCATGGTACGGTACGGTATGGTGTAATAATAATAATAATAATAATAATAATAATAATAATAATAATAATAATAATAATAATAATAATAATAATGTATGGAATTTATATAGCACTGAATCTTGTAAAGCAACAAATCAAAGCGCTCAGATGACTTTTTTTACGAGGATAATGGAATAAGCACTCATGTGCTTTTTTTTTTTACATCAAGTCCCCGTGTGTATGCGGTTTTGTAAATTTTGTCATCTGTTCCCACCGGCACACAATGGCCTACTCTTTCGAAAAGCGGAACAGGATTTAACGTGTGCGCAAGATGTTCTGGTATGGTAGAGTAGGGTAGGTTAGGGTAGGGCATGGTATGATATGGTACAGTAAACTATAGTTATGGTATGGTGTGGTATAGTATGGTGTGATATAGTATGGTGTGGTGTGGTATGGTATCGTATAGTATAGTACGGTATGGTATGTTACGGCACGGTACGGTATGGTATAGTATGGTACAGAAAAGTACAATTATTTATGGAATGGTATGGTACGTATGGTATGGGAGGGTATAATATGGTATGGTTGTGTTATGGTATGGTAGGTATAATAATATAGTATGGTTGTTATGGTATGGTAGGTGTAATATAGTATGGTATGGTAGGTATAATATAGTTGGTATTGTAGGGTAGGTAGGGTATAATAATGGTATGGTATGTTATGGTATGGTAGGTATGATATAGTGTGGTATGATATGGTATGGTAGGGCAGGGCATGGTAAAGTATAAGTATGGTATGGTATTGTATGGTATGTTATGGTATATGGTATGGTATGGTGTGGTATGGTATGGTATGACATGGTATACTATGGTATGGTATGATATGGTAAGGTATAGTATGGCACGATATGGTATGTTGTGGTAGGGTATGGTATGGTATGGAAAGGTATAGTATAGTATGGTATGGTATGGTATGGTATGGTATGGAAAGGTACAGTATGGTATGATATGGTATAGCATGGCATGGTATGGTATAGTATGGTATACTTGGTATGATATCGTATGGTATAGTATGGTATGGTCTGGTTTGGCATGGTATGGTCTGGTCTGGTCTGGTTTATTTTGCATTATACTGTAATAAACTCTGCAGATGCCCCAAAGTCTATAGGTCTCAAATCTAACCTGATGACCGTATGACCACAGATTAATTTAAAAATATTGCTTACCACAGATCACACAAAAAATATCTTCTAAAAACGAATGCACCACGCAAATAAATCTGCAGTATCAACATTCAGTCCCTTTCTTTTTAACAATATAAGTTTTTTAAAAATCGTGATGTGATATTTTTTGGGAGGGGGGAAACAAGTAAAACTGAAACTTAGAACCTTGCATCTTACTTTAGTGTCATCTAAACAAACGTAGCAATCGATCACCAGCCTGACAGAGAGGACAAACAGACAGATAAGGAAAACGATTATCCAAACTGATTGCCTTAATGTCATGTTTTTTTCTTAATTAAAGGAACTAATGAAGCAATCGGTCAAGCCATTATGAAAACATCTCACCAGCTGCCCAGACAAAAGCAAATTGCATTAAAGGTCAGTGTGTCTGTTTATGTGGGTGGGTCAGTGTTCGATCAGGTTTGTCTTTTTCAAGGATTAGTTGGTTTCTTGGTTTGTTTGTTTGAAGATGTTTACGGGTAGAGGCAGTAAGGGTGTAAAATAATATAGAAACTTAGGATGGGTCTTTAAGTAATCTGAAGAGTTTCATTATAAGTGCGTGTTCGTGTGTTTATGTGTTTGTGTGTGTGTGGTGTGTGTGTGTGTTTGTGTGTGTGTGTGTGTGCGTGTGAAAGAGAGAGACAGGGATAGAAAGGCAGATATATTTATTATTATATATTATATTATTATATAATATATATATATATATATATATATATATATATATATATAAATATAAATTACAGACAGACAGACATACAGACAGACAGACAGATAGATAGATAGATAAATAGATACAGAGACGGAGACATAGACAGACAGACAGATAGACAGAGACAGACAGATAAAGACTGTCTGTCTGTGACTGTCTCTCTACGTCTGTCTTTAACAGTCACAGGCAGACAAATACAGGGAGACACAGACAGACAGACAGTCACACAACACACACGCACACACACCCAAACACACCCACACACTCACACAACAACCCCCCCCACCCCCCACCCCCACCACACACACACATACACACACACCGGCAGACCGACCATCACACACGATCATGTCAATAAGAAACCAGTTTCTGGCAGACTTGAAAAACAAAATCCATAATCCATTTTCTTCGGACATGGTCGCAAGCCAAAGGCTTTCTTTTACTCCCAGTTAGTAGCTTAAGGGCGCTGTCTGTAGAAAATTAAGGACAAAACTTTAATGAGACAGTTCTAAATGGATAATCGAGCGAGAAAAGACTGATGGCATGTTCAAAGGAAGGCAGACGATTTCTGGATGGCTCTTTGTAACTTTTGGTAAAGGATAGAGAATCCCGTCGATGGATTGAGCAACCTGATCCAGTTCTTCGCTTCACTGGGATACAGTTGGTTAATGAGGCTTGGGTTTTCACATACACAGACGCACAGAGACAGACAGACAGACACAGACACAAACAGGCAGACAAACAGACATACACACATACACACATACACACATAAACACACACACGCACGCTCGCACATACACATACACATACGCGCGTGCGCGCGCGCACATTCTCTGTTTCTGTCTCTCTCTGTCTCTCTGTCTGTCTGTCTGTCTGACTTTCTCTCTCTCTCTCTCTCTCTCTCTCTCTCTCTCTCTCTCTCTCTCTCTCTCTCTCTCTCTCTCTCTCTCTCTCTCTCCTTCTCTCTCTCTCTCTCTCTCTTCTTGCAGTTTCAGTTTTTTCCCTATAAAGGCATCATGCTAGGCAAAATTGCTCATATTCGCTACACCAAAACTATCAAGACATCTATAGAAGAAGAATAATTGTGAAGAAATGCAAAGCATGACAAAAATTGCGAAGAATTGAGAAGAAAAATAAGACGAAGAAGAAGAAGAAAAAGAGAGAAGATGATGAGAAGAAGAAAGAAGAAGAAGAAGAAGAAGAAGAAGAAGATGAGAAGAAAAGAAGAAGAAGAAGAAGAAGAAGAAGAAGAAGAAGAAGAAGAAGAAGAAGAAGAAGAAGAATCACAGTTAAAATATAAATAAAATAACGAAAATGTACTTTTGTTTTAAAAGTAGGGAACAAAATTATCACTGTAATTGAAATGTTATGTTGTAGGTGGGAAAATACTATAACAATACTATTGCTATCAGGTTCATTCCCATTTTATCAGCATATTTTCTTTTTCATAGTCAGAGACAGACAGAGAGAGACATAAACTCGCGTCTTGGTATAAAATACACAAAACAGACCAAAACTGTCCTTCAGACTTATCACTGGACAAATGTCTGATACCACATCAATCTACATTATTTCCGTATTTGCCAATTTGGCTTTTTATACCCCATCAGTTTCTATTCTTTTTCTTTCAGATAAAAACAAATATCCCACTGTTGATAGCTTGGCTAAAAACTGATAAAATCGACGACAACAGAACGACATTTTGCGACTAGTCGTACGAAACAGATCTGTTTTAGGAGCTAGAGTTAAGATGGGAACTAATTTTATGACTTTTGACAAAATAAGTCTGCTTTACTGCTTAGAAGTCTGTGACGCTCTTAGTGTCACACGACTTGAAAGGATTACAAAGTTCCAGTATGACAGCATTCTTTAAGCCAGCTGGATTTGCTGGCAGTGTTGCTTCACCGAGCTAGTCTTTTACACGAGAGGAAAAGTCACGTGTAATGTGTAGCTGAACGAAATTAATGTACTTTAACTCCCACTCCTGCAAGGAACAGTCCAGGGGAAGAGAAGACGGGGCAGACAGAGGAGAAAGTGGGCCGACGACATCCGTGATTGGACAGGGGAGGACTTCAGTGTCACCCAGGCACTCGCCCACGACCGCGCTAAGTGGAGCCAGCTGGTCCACCGTTCGTCCACCATGCAGCGCCCTACGACCCTGGCGGGTTACGGGACCAGTGAACAGTGAACAGTGAACTCCCACACATAAAGCCAGAAGCCCGACTTAACCCCCTAGAGCGTTATGTTAATGGCTTTCTTGCTGGTTTGGTTTTTTTTCTTCTGTTTTTTTTTGGCTGTTGCTCTTGTTATTACTGCTGTTTTGTTGTTGTTGTTATTGATGATGATGTTGTTCTTACTGCTGTTGCTGTTTTGCCCGGTTGTAATGGGAGTCGAGTGATAGTAGTCTGCAAAGTTGATGATGTTTACGATGCTGTTAAAGGGTTAATGATTGTGGTGGTAGGGATGATTTTTGTTGTTGTTGTTGTTGTTCTGTTGCTGCTTGATTTGCTAATAACGTTGTTTTGTTTTATACTGTTGTTATGTCCAAGGCTGTTGCTGAAGCTCCTTTGTCATGTTTACGCCATTGCTATCAGATCCATTTCCGTTTTATCAGCATATATTTTTTTTCATATTCAGTGGAGAGTTACCAGTGTGAAATTTTTTTTTTTTGCCAGAAGTTTTTGTTTTCCATTTTCGTTTAATTTGAGAGTGATAGAGAGAGGAGAGAGAGAGAGAGAGAGAGAGAGAGAGAGAGAGAGAGAGAGAGAGAGAGAGAGAGAGAGAGAGAGAGAGAGAAGAGAGAGAGATAGAGAGATGGAACACACACACACACACACAGACACAGATACATATATTTTATTTATTTATTTATTTATATCGAGGATAATGGAATAAGCACTTATGCGCTTTTTTACATCCAGTCCCCGTGTGTATGCCGTTTTGTAAATTCTGCCGTCTGTTCCCACCGGCACACAATGGCCTACTCTTACAAAAAGCGGAACAGGATTTAACGTGTGCGCAAGATGTTCTGAGTGTGTTAGCACACGGGGCCTCAGTATATAGTCTCATCCGAAGGACTTTTGGGGAGAGTGGAGTCAACTCCAGGGGGAAATATCCCCTTGAACGGGAATCGAACCCGGGTCGTCAGATAGCGAGCTCAATGTTCTGACAACTAGGCTATCTCGTGCCCTATAGACAGAGAGAGACAGAGAGAAACAGCGACAGGGAGTGACAGAGAGAGACAGAGACAGAGAGACATAGAGACAGAAAGACAGAGATAGACAGAGAGAGAGAAAGAGAGAGAGAGAGAGGGGGGGGGGGCTGTGGTAGAGAGAGAGGGAGGGAAAGAGAGAGAGGGAGAGAGAGAATTTGTTTGGAAAGCAATAATAAGGAGGCTTGATGCACGGGTGCGTGTTTGTGTTTGCACACATACGTGAAAACCTGTTCGTGCATATGGTAACGTACATAGGCGCCCACGTGTGTGTGTGTGTGTGTGTTTGTGTGTACGTGTGTGTATGTGAATTTCTCTGTATGTGTATGTGTGTTTGTGTGTGTGTGTGTGTGTGTGTGTGTGTGTGTGTGCGTGAATGTTTTTGTATGTGCGTGTATGTGTTTGTGTGTGTATATGTATGTGTTTGTATGATGTGTGTGTGTGAAGGTGTGTGTGAGTTTTTCTGTATGTCTCTGTGTGTGTGTGTGTGCGTGCATGTGTGTGTGTAAGTTGACTTTATGAACAATTTTCTAAATTTCTTCTCTGTGAACTAGAAACATTGATTTTAGAATCTGACAAAACATGAGATAGAAATGAAGCCGAAAAAAAGTATTAAAAAAGTTCCCTGATATAATATAATGCGTGCGTGCATACGTGCGCGCGCACGTGTGTGTATGTGAATAGATATATATGAAGTTGTGTGTGTGTGTATGTGTGTGTATGTGTGTGCATACATACATACATACATACATAAATACATACATACATACATACATGCATATAAATATAAAGTTGTGTGTATATGTGTATGCGCGTGTATATGAAATACAGAAGGCAAACTCAAATTTACCCTGTAAGCTGATTTTATTCCTATGGGTGTTTACGTGGGAAGATGATAATGAATATGCACAAAAACCAAAGCCAAAAAATTGAAAATTGTGTTTGCTGTGAAAAACTCACTTAATAATGTTCAGAAGGCTTTGACATAAATCCTGGTAAATGTAAGCAATAAAAATGTCAGTATTTTGAAACGCAAATACCTAGATTTCAAAGTATCAGTATCAAAGGTAAAAGGTTTGTAGAACCGACAGATATCGCAGGAATAATTTGAAAAAAAAGCTTCCACACACACATATACACACAGACATATACAGACACACACAAACACACACAGCAACACAAAACACAACACACATAACACAGCACAACACACATACATACGCGCGCGCGCACACACACACACACCACACGCACGCACGCACGCACGCACACGCACACACACATATATACAGACACATACAAACACACAACATACAAAACACAACACACACACATACACACAACACACACACACACACACACACACACACACACACACACACACACACACACACACACACACACACACACACACACACACACATACACACACACACGTTAAGAGAACACCTTGCGCATACTTTAACATTTGTTCCAGTCTTTGGATGAGCCGTCCATTGTGCTCCAGTGCAAACATATAGCACAGTTTACAGAACCACATACACTCGAGCGACTGGATTGAATAAAGCACGCGAGTGCTTATTTCAGTGTCCTCGAAATAAAAGAATAAATAACATAAATCAGACACAGACATACACAGACATACACACACACATACACACACACACACACACACACACACACACACACACACACACACACACACACACACACACACACACACACACACACACACACACACACACACACACACGCACACACACACACGCACGCACACTCGCACAAACGCTCTGTCTGTTTGCCAGTCTGTCTGTCTGTCTGTCTCTATCTCTATGGCCCTGTATCCGTGCGTGCGTGCGTACGTGCGTGTGTACGTGCATTCGTGGGTGCGCGCGCGTGTGTGTGTGTGTGTGTGTGTGTGTGTGTGTGTCTGCCTGCCTACCTGCTTGTCTGCCTGTCTGTCTGTCTGTCTGTGTCCTTGCCTTGTCTTGCCATGCTAGCTATTATCACTGTTTTCCCCCTTTAACTCACCCTGTCTTGTTGTAGTTATGTCTTACATCAAAATACAGTTTACTGCTTTCTTTCCTCAACAAAACATATCATCCTGAAATTCTAACGAACACTGTTTGAGGACGGTGAGCCATCAAAACAGAACACCTTCACTTTAATATCCCTTTTTTGTGTCTGTTTTTTTTTCTTTTCTTTTCTTTTCGTTTTCCCTTTCACCTGTCTCCGAAAAGTATCTTTAGCCGTGAGACCAGGTTTCCATTGCACGAAAGTGATGGCAAAAAATATCGTTTTGCTCTGAGGGTTTCTGAGTGCGAGCAATGCGTGTTAAAGACGGGGGTCTCAGTTTATCGTCTCATGTTGCTAACGAATCTGGATGGGTGAAGGAGACAGTTTGTTTCCTCTTCTTTGTTCGTTCTGGCAATTATTGCTCATCTACGTTTCATTTTCCTGGATCGTTAAATAGCATCGTTGCGTGGGGATTAACACATTGTTCAGGTTACGATTCATCCGTCAGTGATCTATACATGCGCGCACACACGCGCGAGCGAGTGAGCGCACACACACGCATACGCATGCACGCACGCACACACAAAAGCACGTAAACGCATGCACACAAACACACGCACACATCATCGCGACACATACACACACACACACACACACACGCACGCACACACACACACAACACACGCACACAGTCGCAACACACTACATACAAACAAACACACACATTCAAAACACACGCCATAACCGGAAAGCTACTTCATTAACAAAAAAACAATATCGTTTCCACGAGAAAGACATAACAAACAACCTGAAACATCACCCACAGTTCCAGAAGAAAAGGGCCATAGCAATATCTGGTATAATTATTTGAGCAACATGTTAATGATTATTTGCATAAGTGGGTGGTGTTGCATTACAGCCATAAAACTATCTGAAAAAAATCGAGCTTCATTTTTCCCCCCATCCGTCAGATCATGACTGGAAGACTGAATAAACAACGTGACAACAAAGTGAAGTCCTGGATGCATGCAACAAACAATAGTATTACGCTGTGGTTGTGACAGTATTCACGGTAAGAGACAAAATTATTGCAGGGTAAGTTCTGATGTCACAGGCTACTCGTATAAGAAACAAGCAAACATTCGCTGGCAGAGAAAAAACAGATGGTTTTGCACTGCTGCAAGGCATTGCAACAGGCGTGTTACTGTTTTGTAAATCACCTCAACTGGTTTTTTGAACAAGCTCTGTCATTTCTGTTGACTGTTTACGAATACAGTCTCCTAAATATACTTTAAAACCTGACAAAGACAATGACATGCGATTCTATCCCTTAGGTCGGAAACTAGAATTTTATTGAGAAATCTGCCTTCTAGCAGATTTATTCAGACATTCTAATTTCTCAATATGAATTATCCAGCACAAAGTTATGCTAGTGTATTTTAACTATTAAAATAAAAATTCGTAATATCATGATTTAAGTGTTCACTTCTTAAGACAAGTTCTGTTTTTATAGTCCTTACAATTGCTAAACACGTGGTAAATATTCATTAAAGCTGCTAGTGATAATAAAACTAACAGACTTTTTAAAATGTAAATTGTCATTTGCCTGCAATTAATTCGAACAACGTAAGAATTCTGTTTATTTTTTCCTCAACATTCTAGTAGAATTGATAAAGCATAAATGGCTGAAACATTTTCCTATTGTATAATTACCAGACGAGGATCATACACTTTCAATGAGTTGTTGATTACATGAAAACCAAATAAACAAAAATACAGGAATGCCTTTCATTTGCAATCCTTTAAGTAAATATCATTCAACCCTTGCCAACGAAATTCAAACGCTTTAAGAACCAACCGGGGCAAGGAAAAGAATTATTCTAGGAACTCTGAACACATCATCTGAATTGTAGAAAACTGTGTGTCTGCACATTCACAAAGCAAACGCCTTTTTATAGAGAACTAGACAACATATCTCTAAGGATATTTTTAATGAGGAACACTCAGCTATTTTGGCAAAGAAATACTTGTAAAAACACGTCTATATCGGTTAGCTAGATCAAGGCCGATGGTATATGTCATGAAAGCCAAGGGGAAATGGGCATATATTTAGCCTTCTGTTAACAAAGGTTGTACATTTCGTTAGCTATCACTGCAAGACTGAACTTGTACTTTTTTCCGTTAAAGGTAAAGGTGTCCTATAACCTCTGTAGTTTAGGGCAAGTGATAAGACTAAAGCTTTCCATAGGCCAGATATTAAGGCGGGCATCTCTTCTCATTCGTGCTTTACTTCCATACCCTAAAAAGCAGGAACCCATTTCACCCATTTGCCATTGAATACCCGAATTTAAGATAAGATATTATTCAAAATCTCTCTCTCTCACATGCATCGCAAACTACCAGGCAACACACACCTGGGCACACAGGACAAGGTACAGGCACAGGCACAGCACAGAGAGAGTAGAAAGAAGTGAGAGAGAGATTAAAAGCAAACGCCTTTAGAGAGAGATAGAGAGAAGATCTCAGAGAGAAGATAGAGAGAGAGAGAGAGACAGACACACAGACACACAGACACAGACAGTTAGAC
>CM054147.1:37972321-37977321 GCA_028751875.1 Rapana venosa
TGCCACTATGTTATGCCAAAGTGGTATGCCACAGTATTATGCCACTATGTTATGCCAAAGTGGTATGCCACAGTATTATGCCACTATGTTATGCCAAAGTGGTATGCCACAGTGTTATTCCAGTGGTATTCCGGAATGTTATACCACATTGCTATACCACAATGTTATGCCACAGTGATATGCCACAGTACTATTCCACAGTGGCTATGCCACAATTCTATGCCACAGTGCTATGCAGCATTGCTATTTCACAATGTTATGCCACAATTCTATGCCACAGTGGTATTCCGCAATGCTATGCCACAATTCTATGCCACAGTGCTATGCCACATTGCGATTTCCCAATGTTATGCCAAAATGTTATGCCACAGTGTTATGCCACAATGCTATATCACAATGTTATGCTACAGTGTTATGCCACATCGTTATTCAAACAAAGCTATTCCACAGTAGCATTACACAGTGTTATTCCACAATGCTATGCCACAATGCTATGCCACAATGCTATGCCACAACGAGATACCACAGTGGTATGCCACAATGTTATGCCCCAGTGTTATGCCACAATGCTATATCACAATGTTATGCTGCAGTGGTATGCCACATTGCTATTTCACAAATGTTATGCCAAAATGTTATGCCACAGTGTTATGCCACAATGCTCTATCACAATGTTATGAAAAAGCCACTCTGATAGGGAAACAAATACAGTTGCAGACCAAACGAAAAAAAAAGAAAAAAAGGGTGGCGCTGCTCTTGTGGCGACGCGCTCTCCCCGGGGAGAGCAGCCCGAATTTCACGCAGAGAAATCTCGTGACCTAAAGAGGTATAAAAAAAATGCTACAGTGTTATGCCACATCGTTATTCCACATTGCTATTCCACAGTGACAATACACAGTGTTACTCCACAATGCTATGCCACAATGCTATGCCACAATGCTATGCCACAATGAGATGCCACAGTGGTAAGCCACATGCTATACCACAATGTTATGTCGCAATGTTACGCCACAGTGTTATGCCACAGTATTATGCCACAGTGTTATGCCTCAGGGATGTGCCACAATGTTATGCCACAATGCTATGCCACAGTGGTATTACACAGTGCTATGCCACAGTGGTATTCCATAATTTTATGCCACAGTGGTAATCCACAATGCTATGCCACAGTGGTATTTCACAATGCTATGCCACAGTGGTATTTCACAATGCTATGCCACAGTGGTATTCCACAATGCTATACCACAGCGGTATTCCAAAATTTTATTATGCCACAGTGGTAATCCACAATGCTATACCACAGTGGTATTTCACAATGCTATGCCACAGTGGTATTTCACAATGCTATGCCACAGTGGTATTCCACAATGCTATACCACAGTGGTATTCCACAATGCTATACCACAGCGGTATTCCACAATGCTATACCACGATGCTATACCACAGAGGTATTACACAATGCTATACCACAGTGGTATTCCACAATGCTATACCACTGTGGTATTCCACAATGCTATACCACAGTGGTATTCCACAATGCTATACCACAGCGGTATTCCACAATGCTATACCACGATGCTATACCACAGAGGTATTACACAATGCTATACCACAGTGGTATTCCACAATGCTTTACCACGATGCTATACTATATATAGTATTACACATTGCTATACCACAGCGGTATTCCACAATGCTATACCACAGTGATATTCTACAATGCTATACCACAGCAGTATTCCATAATGCTATACCACAATGCTATACCACAGTGGTATTACACAGTGTTAGTCCACAGTGTTATTCCACAATGCTATGCCACAGTCTTATGCTACAATGCTATGCCACAGTGGTATGCCACAATGATATGTCACAGTGGTATGTCACAATATTATTCCACAATGTTCTGTTGTTGAGGTCATTCATTGTCCAGTGTGTTTGATTATGTTGGGTGATATTGTCTACGTACAATAGATAACACATCAAGGCAGTGTTGAGAGAAAGTAGATTGACGATGAGTGGAGAGGATGATGAGAGATGATGGGATGAGTGAGAGATGACGGGAGGAGAGAGAGAAGGAGAGAGAGAGGAGAGAGAGAGAGAGAGAGAGAGAGAGAGAAAAGTAGACAGAAGAGAGACAGAGAGAGAGAGATTTTATTTTTTTTATCTATTTATTCTTTTAAATCGAGGATAATGGAATAAGCACTCGTGTGCTTTTTTATATCCAGTTCCCGTGTGTATGCGGTTTTGTAAATTCTGTCATCTGTTCCCACCGGCACACAATGGCCTACTCTTACAAAAAGCGGAGCAGGATTTAACGTGTGCGCGAGATGTCCTGCGTGCGTTCGCACACAGGGCCTCGGTTTATAGTCTCATCCGAAGGACTTTTGGGGGAGAGTGGAGTCTGCACTGATGTTAACTCCAGGGGAAAATATCCCCTTGAACGGGAATCGAACCCGGATCGTCAGATTACGAGCGCAATGTTCTAACCACTAGGCTATCCCGTCACCCTAGAGAGAGAGGGGGGGGGGCAGAGACAGACAGAGACAGAGACAGAGAGAGAGAGAGAGAGAGAGAGAGAGAGAGAGAGAAGAGAGAGAGAGAGAGAGAGAGAGAGACAGAGACAGAGAGAGAGATATGAACAAAAGTGAAAGCATATTGTGGACTCACAAAACGTTTTGTTGTCTTTTTTCTGTTTGAGTGTGTGTGGGTGTGTTTGTGTGTGTGTGTGCGCGCGCGTGCCTCTGTGTGTGTATGTGTGTGTGTGAGTGCGACATGCGTGCGTATGTGTGTGTGTGTGCGCGCATATAATTATATATATATATATAATTATATATTATATAATATATATATAAAGATTATATATATATGTGTGTGTTGTGTATATATTTATATTATATGTAATATATACATTATATATTATATAATAATATATATAATATATTATATATACTATATATATCTATTATAATATATATATATATATATATAAACACGTGTCAGCTTGAAACTGTAAGCACGTGAGATCTGTACTCTGCAGCTAAACAAGGAAGGCTTATTCATCCATGTATGGGTTACCGCGACCTGGAAGCACAAAGTGTAAGCCATTTTACGCGCATGCATTAATTAGCGTGGAGCGGCTATGGACAAAAGCTCTATTGTGGAGCGGATGTGGGCAAGACTCTCCAATCATCCCTCCAGGTGTGCTGCCATAAAAAAGCAAGCAGTGCGTGAGCGCTGATGGAAATTTGGGGGGTGTTTTTGTCTGATCTAATAATATCTTGACAGGAAAGGTCTTACGCCGATGAGGTCGGCAAGAAAAAACTTAAAGAAACAGCAGTGGTCTCTATGGCAGCATGGGTGGCGCTGTTCTTGTGGCGACGCGCACTCCCTGGGGGGAAGAGCAGCCGGAATTTCACGCAGAGAAATCTGCCGTGACTTAAAGTGGTATATAAAAAAAGCATCTTTTTTGTAGTGCGACAAGTTTTTGGTTAAAATTGCTGACTACCCGTCTTGTTTCCATGAGACAGTGTGTAGTGTCTAGGTATCTAACTCCGAAGGAACAATGTCCCGTGTTGTGTGACACAGTACACGTGACATTTTTTTTATAGCTGTTTTCAGCAACAAAAACATATAACAAAACCACTATGATAGATTACAGGCAAACAAATACACATGTGCGCCTGAGAAAAAGAAACAAACTTACCAAGAACTAACACCAACACAATGTAAGACCATGCGTTCTAATTAAGGAGAGCAGCTGGAATTTCTTTCCGAGAGATTTCCTTTGATCTAATTTGCTTTTTGTTACGCTTTCTGCGAATGTAACACACACAAACCCAGCTCTCACAACAGCAATATAGGAAGCACATACACAGCAAACATAAATGGAGTGTAAGGGAACAGCATTTTATCATGATACATCATTACACTATCCCTGGATCGGTGGTCTAGAGGTAACGCGCCTGTCTAGAAAGCGAAAAGTCCGGGTTCGTATCCCGTCTGGGCCCGAAACTTTTCCCCCATCCATTAGACCATGAGTGGTGGTCTGGGCGCTAGTCTTTCGGATGAGTCGATAAACCGAGGTCCCGTGTGTTACAGAAAATTATGCAGCGCACGAAAAAGAACCCACGGCAACAAGAGAGTTGTCCCTGGCAAAATTCTTAGAAAAAAGCCACTCTGATAGGGAAAGAAATACAGTTGCAGACAAAAAACAAAAAAAAACAAAAAAACAAAAAAAGGGGTGGCGCTGCTCTTGTGGCGACGTGCTCTCCCCGGGGAGAGCAGCCCGAATTTCACGCAGAGAAATCTCGTGACTTAAAGTGGTATAAATAAATAAATAAATAAAAAAATAAAAAAAATAAATATCCACAGTCGTAGGTTGAAGGGGGGTCGAGCGCACTAAACAGCTAAACAGCAGTGAACTGAATAGCCACTGCCTTTTTCAGTGCCTGTCTTTCCTGTTATAGTCGTTTGTTTTCTTAATGTGCTGTTGATGGTCTTATTTTCCAAAATACAGACTATTGCTTTCCTGCTTTATCCAAGATACAGGCTATTGCTCTCCTGTTTTTTTCAAGACACAGGCTGATGTTTCTGATGTTTTCTTAAGATACAGGCTATTGCTCTCCTGTTTTCCAAGATACAGGCTATTGCTCTCCTGTTTTTCCAAAGATACAGGATATTGCTCTCTTGTTTGTTTTCCAAGATACAGACTATTGATCTCCTGTTTGTTTTCCAAGATACAGACTATTGATCTCCTGTTTGTTTTCCAAGATACAGACTATTGATCTCCTGTGTTTTCTAAAGTTACAGGCTATTGCTCTCCTGTTTTTCCAAGTTACAGGCTATTGTTCTCCTGTTTTTCCAAGATACATGCTATTGCTCTCCTGTTTATTAAAGTTACAGGCTATTGCTCTCCTGTTTATTAAAGTTACAGGCTATTGCTTTCCTGTTTTCAAAGTTACAGGCTATTGCTCTCCTGTATTTCCAAGTTACAGGCT
>CM054147.1:37982321-38002321 GCA_028751875.1 Rapana venosa
TATTGACTAAAAGTGACTTCCGTTTCTCCGAGTAGTAAACACCCTCCTGCATTATGAGGACTGGAAACTAACTTTACAAAACAGACATTTCAGTATATACATAAACAACAAAAATAAACAAACAGCAAAACAAATCCCCCCCCACCCCCCACCAAAAAAAAGATTCCTCTAAAAAACAAAAAAAACCCCAAACTTTTCGTCGATAAACCCTTTTTAGCAAACTTTTTTTTAAACTTGTCTATTTTTTGGCAAGCAAAAGTTTTGTACGCTTCACTTTGCTTTTTGGTTTTATTTGTTTGTTCGTACTTTGCTTTTATTCTCCTTTTTTTTCTTCTTCTTCTCTCTTCTCGAATGTAAGACGCAGAACGATATAGTCCTTCAGCTCATTTCTTTCACCCATTGACGCAAGCATGGATTAAACTTTTAATCTTTATTTTTTCTTCTCTCATCGTAGTCTTTGAAGTCCTCAGTGAGCACCGTAATGCCGATACTATTCGACAAAAGAGACACTACTAGTCAATTCGATTCGTTATTTGGACTTGTTTTCTTTCTTTGTACATTGAACATGACAGGGTGGGGATGAAACAAGCCTACACCTAAGAAATCCACGACATAGATACAGGACACACCGAGAGTTGTTGGTTGGTTGTTTTTTTTAACCTTTAATGAAGTAGGCAAATCTGCGGCCACCCAGGGTGAAAATATAGAGCTTATATTTGTCTTTAGGTCTTCATCTGTCTATACATCTCTTCGTTTGTTTACCTGTTGGTTTGTTTTTTTAAACTTTATGCTAATAAAACAAAAGTGATCTTCTATCTAATTTCATAGTCTGGTTTTACATTACAGATTTATTGAGATACGCCTGATTGGGTTTTTTTGTTTTGTTTAACCTTTTCTGTTTAAACGGTGATTAACAATGCACAAAGTGGACCACGGAAGGAGTTGCAGGTGCTACCACACAGCTGCAATAACAGACAATATCATATTTGTCTGTCGTGTTCGATGATGACCTCCAAAATAGCAGAAGAGGCAGCTGCTGTTTCGAAAATTGGGCATACATTTTTTTTTATAGTGGAGATGCCTTGCCACCTGTACATCCCCACTCTCTCGGCCAAGAGGGCATAAGGTTAGTCAGCGTGGGCGATGTTCTCCAAAGGCCAACCAGCCCCCAGGGCTGCAGCACATTAAAGACTGTGCGAGTCAAGCCTCCTAGTCAGAGAGTCATAGTCGATCACTAAAGACTAAGCTGTAAAATGGAATTCCATGAGAGGGAAAGCCACTGGTCATACAGCCTCTCACTTTGCTGTTGCCCCCAGCATCAATGGTTTAATCAAGAACTGTGATGCATCCCAGGCACTGAAGGCATTATACGGCACCAATAACAGACAATGCAGCATCAGTAACAGACAATACAGCATCGATAGCAGAAAACGCAGCATCCATAACAGATAATACAACGTCGATAACAGAAAACACAGCATCCATAACAGACAATAGAGCATCAATAACAAATAACACATCATCAATAACACACAATTACAAAATCAATAACTTACAAAACAGTATCAATAGCATAGACCACATCATCAATAACAGACAATACAACAGACAACACAGCATCGGTAACAGACAACACAGCATCGGTAACAGACAACACAGCATCGGTAACAAACAACACAGCATCAATAACAGACAAAATACCATAAATACCAGGCAACACAGCATCAATGACATACAAAACAACATCGGTAACCGACAACACAGCATCGATAACACACAATACAACAGACAACACAGCATTCATAACAAGCAATACAACATCAATAACAGGCAATGCAGCATTAATGACAGGAAATACAGCATCAATAACAGGTAATACGGCATCAATAACATACAATACAGCATCAATGACAGACAAAGCATCATTAATAACACACAATACAACAGACAACACAGCATCCATAACAGGCAATACAACATCAATAACAGGGAATGCGGCATCAATAACATGAAATGCAGCATCAATAACAGACAATGCAGCATCAATAGCATACAATACAGCATCAATAACAGACAACACATAATCGAAAACAGACAACGCAGCATCGATAACAGACAATACAACATTAATAGCAGACAACACATCATTGATAACAGACAACACAACATCATTAGCGACAATACAACATCGATAAGAGATAACACAACATTGATAACAAACAATACAACATCAATAACAGACAATAAAGCATCGATAACTGACAAAATAACATCAATAGCAGGCAACACAGCATCAATGACATATAAAACAACATCGGTAACAGACAACACAGCATCGATAGCACACAATACAACAGACAACACAGCATTCATAACAAGCAATACAGCATCTATAACAGGCAATGCAGGATTAATGACAGGAAATACTGCATCAATAACAGGTAATACGGCATCAATAACATACAATACAGCATCAATGACAGACAAAGCATCATTAATAACACACAATACAACAGACAACACAGCATCCATAACAGGCAATACAACATCAATAACAGGAATGCAGCATTAATGACAGGAAATACAGCATCAATAACAGGTAATACGGCATCAATAACATACAATACAGCATCAATGACAGACAACGCATCATTAATAATACACAATACAACAGACAACACAGCATCCATAACAGGCAATACAACATCAATAACAGGGAATGCGGCATCAATAACATGAAATGCAGCATCAATAACAGACAATGCAGCATCAATAGCATACAATACAGCATCAATAACAGACAACACCTAATCGAAAACAGACAAAGGAAGCATCGATAACAGACAATACAACATTGATAGCAGACAACAGATCATTGTTAACAGACAACACAACATCATTAGCGTCAATACAACAACGATAAGAGAGAACACAACATTGATAACAAAACAATACAACATCAATAACAGACAATACAGCATCGATAACAGACATGGCAACATCAACAACAGGCAACACAACATCAATAACAGGCGACACAACATCAATAAAAGGCAATACAACAGACAACACATCATCAATAACAGGCAACACAACATCCATAACAGGCAGCACAACATCCATAACAGTCAACCCCGCATCAATAACAGACAATACAGTATCAATAAAAGACAACACAACGTCAATAACAGACAACACGACATCAATAACAGACAATACACAACACAACATCAATAACAGACAATACAACAGACAACACAGCATCAATAACAGACGTAGACATGATCGTAACTAAATCAATCTTATGTTGTCTACGAAAAGTTATACAAACAAGGTCGTTTGCCCGACTTTTGGATTCCAGATTCTTTATTCAGATGATTGATGACTTTGCACTGAAAAAGGCTGAGTTTTCAAGACAGCTGCAAAGAACACGTGTGCGCTACATTATAAGACAATATTGTATATATTTCAACGCATTTCATATAACAACAGTTTTTAAGCATGTATCTAAAGCAATATCCTTTCATGGTTTTTCTTTTCTCGCAAAACAATTTACACGATTTTCCACTAAGCTTCAATTTTATGTATTTATTGCGATTATTGCAAATTCGATGTGAATGAAAACGGAACCATTGTTACAGACTGTTATATAAGTCCTTCGGATGAGACTATAAACCGAGGCCCCGTGTGTGCGAACGCACGCAGAACATCTTGCGCGCACGTTAAATCCTGTTCCGCTTTTCGAAAGAGTAGGCCATTGTGTGCCGGTGGGAACAGATGACAAAATTTACAAAAACCGCATACACATGGGGAATGGATGTAAAAAAGCACATAAGTGCTTATTCCACTATCCTCGAAAAAAAAGAAAAAAATCTGAGCGCTTTGATTTGTTGCTTTACAAGATTCAGCGCTATATAAATTCCATACATTATTATTATTATTATTATTATTATTATTATTATTATTATTATTATTATTATTATTATTATTATTATTATTATCATTATTATTATTATCTGTAAAAAGTGTAAAGGGTGTACTTTTTGTAATCATCAGAAAGAGGTAGAGCCTGCTGATATGGTAAGACATTTAATATATCATTTTTGTAAAACTGTATTTTGCGAAAGAGCAAAACAGCTTTGGGGTATAAAGCTAAACGGAAAAAACGTCGTTTGGATTATTTCTAAACGTCATTAAATCGAGGTTTGCCTGTTAAGCACTGTGCTACATGTTTATGAGATATAACTGTTTTCCATGAGAGTTGGAATTAAAACTGTTTACATTTCGAATAATTTTCAAACCAATGTTTTGAAACTTTTGTCTCGATCACCTTAAACTGTAACGACTTATATTTAATTTACAAGAAAAATACACCTAAAGAAAAGAAATGTGAAGTTTTGTTGGTTCGTGTGTGTGTGTGTGTGTGTGTGTGACTTTCCTTTATATTAATCATATGAAATGAGGGACAGCCCCAAAAGGCAATAATAATATGTAAAGGGAGATGACAACGATTGAAACAAACTCTAGAGACTGCTTCCCACTGAGCATATAACTCATGTTTGATTATCTTGCCCAAACCCTTTTGCTTTCTTGTGTTTATTGAAAATTGTTGAATATATCATTACCATCTCTATGTGTATATGTGTCCAAACAGCAAAATTATCGTTTCACGTTGTGATTTTGTTTTTATGGTGCTGTGTTATTCAAAACATACCGGTGGAGGAAAAATAAAGGTCTCAGTGAATAGCATTTTGTTCTTTCTTTCCTTCTTTTTTTCTTTATTATTTCCTATTTTTTCTTTCTCTTTTTGCCCATTTCTTTCTTTCTTTTTCTCTTTTTATTCTTTTCGGTATTTCTTTCTTTCTTTCTTTCTTTTCGTTTCTTCTTTCTTTCTTTTCTTTTCGTTTCTTTCTTTCTCTCTTTCTTTCTATCTATCTATCTTTCTTTCTTTCTTTTCTTTTCTTTTCTTTCTTTCTTTCTTTTCTTTGTTTGTGTGTGTGTGTTTTGTTGTTGTTGTCTTCAATTTAACGTCTGTTCACTCTAAGTGATATTAGACGACTGTGTGTGTGTGTGTGTGTGTCAAAGTCAAACTTTTATTTTCAGATGGTACATTGAAAAAGCAGTGCATTTGCTTTTTTTCATCAAGCCATCTATCTAAAGAAAAAAGAGAGAAAAAAAGATAATATATATGCAGACATAGAATAAAAAACCTGATCAATGATAAGTCATACAAATCAAACAAGAGAAGACAATAATATATGCATACATGGAATTAAACACAAAACAAAAAACCCTGAACAATATTAAAACATAAAATTAAAATAATCAAAATTTCTTGAAAATATTACCACCATAATACAAACAAACAAGCAACAAAGAAAAACCAAACCAACACAAACAAAGAAGACAAAACTAATTTTTAAAAAGGCACACCAACTGCTCTCCCACCCCTCACACACATACACACAAAAACCTTTAACCATACAAACAACTAAATAAAACAAACAAAAAAGATAAACCAACAAGAACAACCACAACAAGCAAATAAACAAACAAACAAACACACATACGTGCACAACAACAACAGCGACAATAACAAATATAAAACAAAATAACAGCCAAAACAACTAAAGTACAATATGGAACTAACAAAAGACGAAAAAAAAGAGTCAAAAATGTCCCCTCCCCCTCCTCAAGAAAACCACCCTAAAACAAAGGAAAACCCAAAACAAACAAACAAAAGCAAAATAAACCAAAATCCCCCCCACCACCAACAACAATAACAACAACAACAATCAAACAGAGGAAGCTGATGTATAGTTTCCTTTTAAATCATTTAAACACTTACACATAAACGTACACACCCTCACCCATATCCGCTTCACCACATATACTCATATATAAAGGGAAACAAGAAATAATCTTACAAACGTTGGATTCAGAGCAAAAACGTAAAACAACGACATCCATTCCCTCCCTCTCTCCTGGTCATATACACGCACGTGTGTACGTGCGTGTGTGCGAGTGAACATGTATGTATGTGTGTCTATGTGTAAGTGAGACTCTGTGTATATATGTATGTATGTATGTATGTATGTGGTCTATTTTTGTATGCGCGTGCGTGCGCGTGCATACGTATGTGTGGGTGTGTTAAGCCGCCTCTGTAACTATTTCTTTCTATTCTGAACAGTGACACCCTCCTTCGCTCCTTCTTCTCCCTTGTGGCAATGTCTACATTCTTAACCTAATTCGCTCGTCAGTTCAATCTCCACCCCACCCCCTCTTCTCTCTCTCTCATCTCTTCTCTCTCTCTACTCTCTCTAATCTTCTCATCTCTCTCTCTCTATCTCATCTCTCTTCTCTCTCTTCTCTCTTCTCTCTCTTCCAATTCTTTTGAAGTCATTCGTAAGATGTATGCGTTCTTTGACTTCGTATTCATGGAACAGCTGGTCCGGGAGTGTGAAGAAACTAAATGGCTGTCCTCTGGAGATTTAAGCTACAGGAACACATAACTACCGTCAAGTGGGTAAAGGTTTTGAAGTCCATCTCTCTAAGTTATGGGTTCGAGTCTTGGTAGCCGCGTACGATGAACTACCTTGCTCATCTTCACTTATCCAGTAGTCTTGTAGACAGTGGGGGCACCACTGAAGATTTTTGCAACCAGCTTCCTCCACTCCCCGCGGTTCTCTGCTTTTCGAAGCAAGTCGTTCCACTCAAGGCCAGTCAGTCCACTCTCTGATGTTGTCTATCCATCGTTTTCTATGTCTGCCTCTTCGTCTCTCTCCTTGTACTGTTCCCTGTAGGACAGTCTTGGCCAGTCCAGATGTTCGTGTGACGTGCCCATACTACTTTAGTTTGCGGTTTTTTTAAAAACTGAAGTCAGGAGCTCTTCATATGATCCGATGACATTTTTTCTGGATTTCACTTCCTCATTAGTGATATGATCTCTGTATGAGACGAATAACAGGCGTGGGTTTTATCAATCCCCCGAATCAACGTAACACTTACTTTATGTAATTGTAGGTAAACAGTAAAAGTGTTCCCATAACGTATGCAGTCGTTGGAGGAGCGAGGTGTCAGTGATCTCAGCTTCTCTAGGAAGCTAGTATATTGAGACTGGCGCCCTCGTTCATTTACCTTCTCTGTCCCTTAAAAAGGGCAGGTTTTTTTTCCCATTCACACCTTGCTGAAGTACGAGGGGACTGCACTGAAGTCGAGGCGCACAGACGGTCACCTATCTACTTGGTAACCACGCTCAATGCTGCTTCATTAACCAACCTGAGCATGAACGAAGCGAGGATATGCTGACCACTGAGCGATCCTGTCCCCTGTATTTCTACACATGTATAAACTGGACACGTCTCCTCCTCAAACCATGACTCTCACTCTGACGGCTCTCATCGCGCCATTGATTGGCTTGGCGCCGTCTGCTGCTAAACGTCGCTTGATTTCTCCGTACCAGCAATGGATGAGAAATAAATCGTTGCTTTTTTATATACAAAATCAATCATTCATTTTTATTGTTCTCCGTAAAATGAAACACACACATACGTAAGATAATGCTCTCTCTCTCTTCTCTCTCTCTCTCTCCTCTCTCTCTCTCTCTCTCTCTCTCTCTCTCCTCTCTCTCTCTCTCTCTCTTCCTCTCTCCTCTCTCTCTCTCTCTCTCTCTCTTCTCTCTCTCTCGCCCCCCTCCTTCTCTCTCTCTCTCTATCTCTCTGTTTGCCCCCATCAGTCCCCCCTCAGTCTATCTCTCTCAGAGTGAAGCAAGCTAGTTTTTTTTCACATCAAGTCTGTAAAAAAAAAAAATCATAATATCTTTTCTACCGTGTATAAATCTGTCTCACTCTCTCAGCGAAAGAAGCTCTTTTTTTCACATTAAGTCTGTAAAGAAAATCATAAGAATTATCTTTCCTATCTTGTATAAGATTATAAGTCACGGATTATCCCCCTCTCTCCTACTCGCTCCTTTGACCACACATTTCTGGAGACAACACAATTACATCTTAATTATTCATGTTGATTGATGTATTTATCCATTCCTGGTATTGCCGAGAACGTAGCGTTAGATGATTATGACAGTTTATTCGGTATACTGGGCTTTGAGTCACTCTTGGCTTGTTTGTTTTTTCCTGGGTGAAAACTCCGATGGTAAGACTTTTGCGTATGCGACCGTTGTGTTTGTTTGGGGGGGGGTTATCCGCAATTGATGTAGCCACATTCCGACTGCAGGGATGAGTGACTTTAAAATCAAGGACGTTTTGAGTTCTGCGCTATTATGTTATAATTTGTTAATGCTATTTCAGACACATTAAAAAAAATCCTTGTCCATAAAAATATTGAATACTTATTCTATTCGCTTAGCATTCTGTAGCGCATTTTTCACGTTGAAATGATACATTATTTTTCATTCAAACTTTTCAAGGTTTTCTTTTCTAAGGAAAGCAATATCTGAAAATGCAACCGAAACAGAAAAACCGAGTCAATGAGAGAGAGACAGAGAGAGAGACAGAGACAGAGAGAGACGGCGACAGAGAGAGACAGAGACAGAGAGACGGAAACAGAGAGAGACAGAGAGAGACGAGAGAGAAAGAGAGACAGAGACGGAGACAGAGAGACAGACGGAGACGGAGACACAGAGAGAGAGAGAGAGAGAGAGAGAGAGAGAGAGAGAGAGAGAGAGTAGAGAGAGAGAGAGAGAGAGAGAGTGAGAGAGAGAGAGAGAGAGAGAGAGAGAGAGAGAGAGAGAGCAACTACTGAAAGAGTTACTATCGGGTTAAGTTTATCATTCGAAAACAATCATTTACTTCTACGAGTTAGAACCTGTTCATTCATGTATTGTTTCCTTTGCTTTGTTCTCTTTTCCATCTCCTTTTTAATCATCTTTTTTTCTTCCATAACGGTAACTTTATCAGACATTCTAATGCTTTCAAATCGTAATTCATTTTAACAGAACAAGGTTTTAAATGGAGATTAAAATAAAAAGCTTTACTTAATTTGATTTCGCTCTATAGAAGTTGGGGTTTTTTTTAGCATAGGGAGTATTTTGTTTTGTTCTAGTGTTTTTTTCTGTTTGTATCTTTATCTTTACTGTGTGTTTTGTGTTAGTCGTCTCTCTTTCTAAGCGGGGGTAGGGGTGGGGGAGAGAGAGGGTATACCTTTTTAAAAAAAAAGATGATCTGCTTTTACTTTATAAAATGTATGACCTATTGAAGCAATAGAAATGCAAAACAAAAAAATCAACAACCAACAAGCAAAACAAAAAGAAAACGCCTTCAAACCAAAAACAAAATTAACGGTAAAACCACAACACACATATACGCACGCACGCACGCATGCACACACACACACAGGCACATACTCACACACAGACCGTAAAAGATAGATTGTTTTTTTTAACTTAATATCTTTTTAAAGCTTCCTATTCTTTCTTCTTTCATCAACAAGTCAGTCCTTTGTTAGCTCGCATCAATCTCCTTTTGAGGTTCAGTAAAATCTATAGAAAGAAATCCAAATAGCACACAGGTGCATACGAACTGGGAGGACGGGATAGCGTAGTGGTTAGAACATCGCGCTCGCAATCTGACGACCAGGTTTGATTACCGTTCAAGGGAATGTTTCCCCTGGAGTTAACTAACATCAGTGCAGACTCCACTCTCCCCAAAAGTCCTTCGGATGAGACTATAAGCCGAGGCCCCGTGTGCGAGGGCACGCAGAACATCTTGCGCGCACGATTTGATTTCTTTAATTGCAAGATATAACGCTATATGAATTCCATGTATCATCATCATCATCATCATCATCATCATCATCATCATCATCATCATCATCATCATCATCATTATTATTATTATTATTATTATTATATATTATTATTATTATTATTATTATTATTATTATTATTATTATTATTATTATATTATTATTATTATTATTATTATTATTATTATTATTATATTTAAATCATGTTTCGCTTTCCCTAAAAGTAGGCCATTATGTGCCGGTGGGAATGGATTACAGAATAATTTACAAAACCGCATATACACCAGGACTGGATGTAAAAAAAAAAGCTCTTATTTGTTTATTCCATTACCCTCGATATAAAAGAATAAAACTAAATAATAAAAAAGGAATCCATGTTTCAGAGGACAGTGTGGGCGTCCTAGTGGTTAGAACGTAGAACTGGCAATCTGACGGCACAGGTTCGAGGCACCACCGAGACGCTCATTCGAGGAAATTTTTTTCTGTATCATTACCCGGAGTTAAGATCAGTGCCGACTCCGCTCCCCAGAATGGATGAGACTCAACCGAGGTTCAGCGTATGAATGTTCCCAGAACATGTTCTGCATAAGTTCCATGGAAGGAAGGTGGCAGGATGGTTAAGACGTTTGCCTGCCAACAAGTAAACCGTGAGGTTCTGGGTTCGATTCCCAGCCTCGCCCTTTCTTCCCAGTTTGACAACAAAATCGAACTGAATGTCAAAGCGACTATAAACCGAGGCCCTATGTTCGAACGCTTGCAGAACATCTTGCGCACACGTTAAATCCTGTTCCGCTTTTCGAAAGAGTAGGCCATCGTATGTCGGTGGGAACAGATGACATTTACAAACCGCATACACACGGGGACTAAATGTAAAAAAAAAAGCACATGAGTGCTTATTCCATTATCCTCGATATAAAAAAGAAAATCATGTCATCTGAGCGTTTTGATTTGTTGCTTTACAAGATTCAGCGCTATATAAATTCCATACATTATTATTATTATTATTATTATTATTATTATTATTATGAGTAGTAGTAGTAATAGTAGTAGTAGTAGTAGTAATAGTAGTAGTAGTAGTAGTAGTAGTAGTAGTAGTATCATCATCATCACCACCACCATCATCATCATCATCATCATCATCATCATCATCATCATCATCATCATCATCATCATCATCATCATCATCATCATCATTATTATTATTATTATTATTATTATTATTATTATTATTATTATCATTATTATTGTTATTGTTATTATTATTATTATTTTTATTATAATAAATCAAAACCCCATTTCGTCATTCGGAAGTCTAAGCCTTAGTGTGCTAGTAAGAGAGAGAGAGAGAGAGAGAGAGAGAGAGAGAGAGAGAAGAGAGAGAGAGAGAGAGAGAGAGAGAGAGGGAGAGGGAGAGAGAGAGAGAGAGAAGAGAGAGAGAGAGAGAGAGAGAGAGAGAGAGAGAGAGATATGATAATTAAAATGATGAATGCATTCACGCTGCTGCCGTGTTTAGTACAGTATCCCCGAAGTCAAGATGCGGCTACCTTAATGGTAAGAAAAAACGGCCGCGAGCGCAAAAAATCTCAGCATGGGTAGATCTCAAAACTCTCGCGAAGAAACTGAAAATATCAGTGTTTTATACAATGTGTTTAGTTTTTGAATTCTATTTATTGCTATTGGTGATTTATTTTTCTTTTCGCCGCCTCCTCCTTCTTGTCATTATTGGTTCATAGTAAAAAAAAAGGTAAGGTAAAGGAGTCCCATAACCTATAAGGTCGTAGGGGAGCGAGGCGTCAGAGACCTCACTTCTCTAGGGCCAGCATATTGAGGGCGGCGCCCATCTCCTCTCCCTCGCTGCTTTACCTTCCCTGACCCTAAAGAGGGCAGGTACCCATTTACAGCTGGGTGAACTGGGGGAACTGTACTGAAGCCAAGGCGCGGCGCAAACGGTCACCCATCCAACTGGTAACCACGCTCGACGCTGCTTAACTTGGCTGGGGGAAAGCGAGTGCTCCGACCACTGAGCTATCCCGTCCATAGTAACAGCAGCAATAGTCGTAGTCGTAGTCGTCGTAGTCGTAGTAGTAGTAGTAGTAGTAGTAGTAGTAGTAGTAGTAGTAGTAGAAGTAGTAGTAGTAGTAGTAGTAGTAGCAGCAGTAGCAGCAGCAATATTAGTAGTAGTAGTAGTAGGAGGAGGAGGAGGAGCAGCAGCAGCAGCAGCAGCAGTAATAGTACTAGTAGTCGTAGTCGTAGTAGTCGTAGTAGTCGTAGTAAGAGTAGTAGCAGCAGCAGCAGCAGCAGCAGCAGCAGCAGCAGCAGCAGCAGTAGCAGCAGCAGCAGCAGTAGTCGTAGTAGTAGTAGTAGTAGTAGTAGTAGTAGTAGTAGTAGTAGTAGTAGTAGTAGTAGTACCTAGCTTAACTGGTTCTCGCTATGGGGGGACGTGACAGCCAGGTGGTTAGAGGAATGCAATCGTAATCTGCTGACCCGGGTTCGAATCTTGTTCAAGATAATTTTTGATCTGGAGTTAACATCAGTGTCGACTCCACTCTCCACAACAGTCTTTCAGATGAGACTATAAACCGAGGTCCCGTGTGTGAACGTACGCAGAACATCTTCCGCCCACGTTAAATCCCGTTCCGCTTTTCGGAAGAGTAGGCTATTGTGTGCTGGTGGGAACAGATAACAAAATTTACAAAATTGCATACAAACGGGGACTACATGTAAAAAACACAATGGTGCTTATTTCATTATCCTCGATGTAAAAGAATAATAAAGAATAGATTAAAACTAAAGAAATCGTTCTAAGAAAATTGTATTGAATAATCGACTTATTGCCTGTTTTGCTGATGTGATGTTGATTTATAGTAGCAATCTTTTTCTATAGGGTGCTTTAATAGAGTTCACAGTCTGAGTTAGTGATTTGTTATTCTAGAAACATATAAACCTTGCTCTTCTTCCTGCTGTCCATTTCTCTATATCTGATATACTGGCACGTGCTACGTATAGCTATTACACTGAAGAAAACTAAGACCTTGGAAATGATACTGTTTTTATGCGGATGTTTTTGCGTTAATATTTTCCTCCGAAAAGTGATATGTTACGTAAGCATAGGAGAAAGATTTAAGGTGTAACAACAGACAGAAAGATAACTAAAAGTGTAAAATTTGTAACCTGAAATACTTGTTTGTACGTGTCAACGACATATTATTTTTTCTTCTTCACTTTTTTGTTTGCATATTCCTCCTCATCCGCTCTTCATTTTTTAAAATATGTTTAACTTGTTTTATGGAATAAACTTGATAAAACAAATTCTGACGCTTTTCATTTTGCAATTCATTTTTCACAGAACATGGTTTAAATATGTCTTCTTTCTCTTTTTGTGTATGTGTTCAACGAATTTTTATTTATTTTTCTTTATAGCAAATACTGGGTTTTTTGTGTGTTTTCTATTGACTGGTGTCTGGGTGTCTGTATTTTGTTAGTTTTAAAAAAAAAAGTTTGCGTTTTGTCTTTTAATGGGAGGGTGAGAGGGCTGTCAGGATGTTTGTTGGTTTTGCTTTTTCTGTGCGAAAGTGCATTTTAATATTGCAGCAAGCATAAAACAGAATGAAACAGAACAGAAAGACGCTACATACAACATGAAAACAACCTCTGTAAATAAACAAAAAATACATGTGTTTGCACTAGTCAGAAACACGCAACGGACAGAATATACGAGAAACAAAGAAAGACATTGATTGATTAATTGATTGATCGATCTGTATTTCCAAAGGTGACATATACGTACCAACATAACTTTTTTTTTCATCCGGCCTTTGTCCTGAATAAGGATGAGAGAGTGAGAGAGAGAGATAGAGATAGAGAGAGAGAGAGAAGAGAGAGAGAGAGAGAGAAGAGAGAGAGAGAGAGAGAGAGAGAGAGAGAGAGAGAGAGCGAGAGAGAGAGAGAGAGAGAGAGAGAGAGAGAGAGAGAGAAAAGAAAGAGAGAGAGACAGACAGACAAATACTTATAAACACGGATAGCTAGACGAACAGACAGACGAACAGACAGAAAGACGGACAGACAGACAGAAAAATACATATAGAAGGGTAGACACAAAGACACAGACACAGAGACAGACAGATAGACTGACAGACAGACGGATAGACAGAGAGACAGAGATTCAGACAGACAGACAGATAGACAGATAGATAGACAGATAGATAAATAGATAGATAGGTAGATAGAGAGATAGATATAGAGTCTCTCTCTCACACACAAACACAAAATCAAGCAAAAACTTTTTATTTTATATTCATTCTTGGTCTTATTATTTTTTTGGTTGTGAACTAAAAAGGATTAGCATCCATCTATTTTTTTGTTTACATCCAGCCCTTGTGTGGGTGTGGTTTTGTAGATTTTGTCATCTAGTTCTCACTGGTACAAATAGTCCTATTCTTCCCAGAAGCGGAACAGATTTTAACCTGTGCGCAAGATGTTCTCTGTGAGACGCATACATAATCTTTTCATAGTTTCTTCCAAATAATTTTGGTGGGAGTGGTGGGGGATGGAGTTGACACTGATGCTAAATCCAGGTAAAACAAATGTGTGAGGTGTGAGGTACTGACACACTTTGTCACAATATCCAAAACAAACACCTTTCCCCCCCCCCCCCAAACACAAACAAACAAACAAACAAAAAACAACTAAAAAGGAATGAAAAAAAAGAACCGCAAGCAATCTTGATTAAAATGTTAGTGGAGCTTTTAAAATGATGAAGTAGTACACATTTTCGAAGTTATTTTAGTTTAGTTTGTTTTGTTTTAGACATTAGGGAGTAACGCTTGTGGTGTGTGTGTTTCTGTGTGTGTGTGTGTGTGTGTGTGTGTAAAAATATGAATAATAAACAGTGACAATATGATATATAAAAATTGCAAATCACTCCCTCTCTCCTCTCTCTCTCCTCTATCCTCTCTCTCTCTTCTCCTCCCTCTCCTTCTCTCTCTCTCTCTCTAACCAACCTTAGTAAAAACCTTAAAATAGATTAAGTCTTCGACCCTGCGTTTGTGGAATTGCGCAAGAGATTGGAACCTTTATATTTATCTATTTATTTATTTATCTATTATTTATTTATCTATTTATTCATTTATCTATTAATTTGTAACGGTTGTCGTACCTAGTGCCAGTATTCCGCCATCAGTCCTATCAACGAGCCTTCCTTGTGAACATTTGGTGCTTTAGTAATTTGAGAATATTGATTTATGCATTGGTAAACTGAATTCATGACTGAAATTGCCGTTGTTGATAATTTGAAATGAGTCAACTCCCATCCGTATTTCGTGCATGGAAATGAAAGAGTGATTTAAAGCAGTTGTATCAAATTCAGTTGTTTAAAATGGCTTTTACAGCAAAAAATTGAGTATATTTCATAAAAGCATTGATCAACAATAGAAAATTTCTAATGTCAGACTATTACTATCTTGGTATGATTTCCAACTACGTATTTTACTAAAATGTCTAACTGTTTTATACCAGTGATTGGAGGAGACCGATAAAGTTAAAAAAAAAACCCGACATTTTAATAAATATGCACAGTTTTCGTAATCTGGTTTCTAAGCTAACAGAGAAGTTAGGAAAGATCTCTGAGGGGATCGCCTGATCTAACTTCTTACCCTCTCTTGTCTTTAGAGGACGTGTGTTTGCCTATATTCCGTGTGTCATTAGGATTTAGAATAGGTTACAGTGGGTCTTTATCCCCAAGCATGTAGCCTGCTCCCGAAACGGGGATAAGGTTATGGGGATATCAAGGAGCACTGAATAGGACTAATGCTAAACGGGTGGGGAAAGTAAGGCAGGAGGGTGATAAATCAGGTTGGATGAGTTGTAGGGTGGGGAAGTGGTAAGAAACCAGCAAGGTGCAGGAGTGCGATCTAGGTGTTGTTGGGTTAAAGAAGTTTGGGCGGGGGGTATTATTGGTTGGGGTTTTTTTTGGGGGGAGGGGGAATTGATAAGGTTAGAAAAGTTAAAGGGAAAATGATTCATTTGGTTGTGTGTTGTTTTCAAGGTACATGTTCACAGTTAGAAAAGTTAAAGGGAAAATGATTCATTTGGTTGTGTGTTGTTTTCAAGGTACATGTTCACAGTTAGAAAAGTTAAAGGGAAAATGATTCAGGGTGCAAGGTACATTCACAGTTAAAATTAAAGGGAAAATATTCATTTGGTATTGTTTGTCAGTCCTTTAACTTGGTTAAGGCAAATTATTCATGGCGTTTTTAGGAAAACACTGGGGATTCACACGAACAGAGGGAAAAAACATTAAAGCAAGTTCTAAACAAATTTCCCTCCTAAAATCTTGTGTCTATTAGCCTATCAAATTCATCTTCAGAAAAACACAAAAACACACACATAATGTTCTTTACCTGAATGTAAAAGTATAACCCCCTTTTTCTCTAAATTTTTAAAACACAACACACACAACACAGACACTCACACAAACACACATACAAACACACAAACAAAGCAGACACACAACACATACACCACACAACAACACACACACACACACAAACGCTTACCATCAACCACTCCCACACACCAACACACAATGATTTACAGTTCCGAATAAAGAATAAATAACGAAATAACACACACACGCACAAACATACATCTTAACCCAATCAAAACACAACACATAACCTATATAACATTTTTTTTAAACATCTCCTTATAATCGATTACATCAACCCAATATACAGTTCCACTAATTACAATGACAACGATGAGACACGCACAAACATACATCTGTAACCCAATTCACTAGAACACAGAACCTATATCTTTTTTAAAAAACTCATTATATTCGATACATCATTCTCCAGATACAGACATTGTCACTGGAAGCTGGTACTGACAATGGATGAGCTGATGTCCTCCACTCTGACCTCATCCTCTCTGCTCCTTCCATCACCCAGTCTCCCTTCTGAACAGCCAGGGGTTCTTAGGTCTGTCGGGTCCGTAAGATGATGTGAGAGGAAGGGCCTTTTATTTCATTTGATCTGGGTTTCATTATCATGGGAGCACACAGACACACGCACACACACAAGCACACACACATGCACACACACAAAACACACACACACTCGGAACACATGCACACAAATAGCCACAACACACACATACATGCACACACACAAAACACACACACACACACACACACAAACACCATACATACGCACACATAAACCACGCATACACACAAAACACACCATACACACACACAAACACCATACACACGCACACACACAAACACACACACAAACACACACACAACACACACATCTATAGCAGCACCAATTTACGGAACACAGAAACTATATGAACAAAACACACAGACAAACAGACACAGACACAGACACACACAGACACAGACCAGACAAGACACAACACACACACACACACACACACACACACCACACAACACACACACACACACACACACACACACACACACACACACACACACACACACACACACACACACACACACACACACACACACTTCTCCAGAATACGGACATTGTCACTGGAAGCTGGTACTGACAACGGATGAGCTGATGTCCTCCACTCTGACCTCATTGAGGTCCTTCCATCACCCAGTCTCCCTTCTAAACAGCCAACGGTTCTTAGGTCTGTCGGATCAGTAAGATGATATGAGAGGAAGGGGTTTTATTTCATTTGATCTGAGTTTCATTATCATGGGGACACACAGACACACGCACACACAAAACATACAAAAAAACCAAAAAACACAACACACATGCATGCACACACAACACAACACACACACACACACACACAACCCCACACAAACACACAACACACACAACACACACACACACACAACACACAACACACACACACAACACACAACAACGCAACACACAAAACACACACACAACACACCAAAACAACAACACCATAACACACACACACACACACAAAAAACAAAAACAAGCGTGACAAGTCGCAGCGATAAGACACCCCTACCACCACACACACACACAACACCAACAAACACACACACACACACACACACCACAACACATCACAACATACATCATATTATCACACACACACACATACACACACACACACAAACACAACCAATACAGAACACAAATAACAAAAAACCAAATATTATATTCGATATTTTCCCCGCCTTACGGACACTGTCATTGGAAGCTGGTACTGACAATGGATGAGCTGATGTCCTCCTCTCTGACCTCATCCTCTCTGCTCCTTCCATCACCCAGGCTCCCCTCTGAACAGCCAGGGGTTCTTAGGTCTGTTGGGTCCGTAAGATGATATGAAAGGAAGAGGATTTATTTAATTTGATCGGGGATTCATTATTATGAATAAATTTGATCTATCTATCTATCTATCTATCTATCTATCTATCTATCTATCTATCTATCTATCTATCTATCTATCTATCTATCTATCTATCTATCTATCTATCTATCTATCTATCTATCTATCTATCTATCTATCTATCTATCTATCTATCTATCTGTCTGTCTGTCTGTCTTCTGCTGATCTTATTTCTTGTTGTACTGTCTATCTTCTTCTCATCATCTATCTCTCTATCTAATCACTATCTATCTATATCTATCTATCTATCTTTTTCTATCTATCTATCTATCTTATCTATATATCTATTTTATCTATCTATCTATCTATCTATCTATCTATCTGGCGCGTGTGTGCGTGCGTGTGGGCTTGCGTGGTAGTGTGCGTGCGTGGCGTGCTTGTGTCTGTGGGTGTGTGCGTGCATGGCGGGTATAAGTGTATGTGTGTGTGCGTGCGTGCGTGCGTGGGGCTTGCGTGTGTGCGTGGTGTGTTGTGTGTGCGCGTCATGCGCGGGTATACTCGGTGTTGGTGTGTGTGTGGTGTTTGTGATTGCGGTCTGTCGTCGGTGCGTGGCGCGCGCGCGCGTGTGTATGTATGTGTTTGGTGTGTACACACAAATTGCTATGCCATGTCCTCCAAGTCAGAAATCTACAGAGACCTCACTCACTCACTCATTGACTCACTGATTCACTGACTCACTCACTGACTCACTGACTGACTCACTCACTCTAGGCACCAGCAGGCCGGAGACATGGACAAAAAGCAGCTGATACCGTTAAGACACTGAAGCCAAACAAAAAAACAAAAACATAAAAAATCCCGTCAACTCATTCCTTCCAGTAAAAGGGCCACAACAAGATGGAATCCAGCTCCTCCCCCAACCCCCACCACCCACCCCCTCCCCCCAACAAAATGTCCAACCTCCTCCACGCTTTCTAGACCAAACAGTTCAGAGTCACAAGTTCAGCTCTAAACTCCGGGCTATCTCTTCTGGGGGGGGGGGGGGGGGGGGGGGGGGGGGGGAAGGGGCTGCTCCTACCTACGTGATCTGCCTCTACCACCAGGTCTGTCCACTCCAGTCTGTCTGTCTGTCTGTCTGTCGGGAATGGCTGGCAAGAGATCTTCAAGCAGAGGTCGATGACTGTGTTTTGGGGGGTGGGGGGTGATTTGTCCGCTCTTGTCTACAAGCCAGGAGCAAAAAAGAAAAAAACCCACAAACAAACAAAAACCACCTAGGTAATTTGGATGTGTCTGATCTCCTCCCCGTACGTTCTGTTTTCTCTCGCTAGCAGCTATCTTCTGGACCGAATGGATTCCTGTCTTTCTTTGTGAGAGATTTGTCAGAGACGGATGTTGACAGAAAACTGGAAAAAAAACCCACCCTGGTACTAATGCGGGAAGAATCGAGGTAGGGGTGGACGTTAGGAAGGAAGGAAGGAACAAAGGAAGGAAGGAAGGAATAGAGGAAGGAAAGGATGAAGGAAGGAAAGAAGAAGGAAGGAAGGAAGGAAAGGAAGAAGGAAAGGAGAAAAGAAAGGATGAAGGAAGAGAAAAGGAAGGAAAAAGGACAGAAAGAAGGAAGAGAAGGAAGGAAAGGAAAGGAAGGAAAGGAATGAGGAAGGAAAGAGAAAGGAAGGAAGAAAGGACGAAGAAGGAAGGAAAGGAATGAAGGAAGGAAAAGGAAAGATGAAGGAAGGAAAGAAGGAGGAAGACGAAGGAAGGAAAGAAGGACGGAAGGAAGGAAAGGAGAAGACAGAAGTAACAGAGAAAGGAAGGAAACAAGGAAGAAAGAAGAAGGAAGGAAGTAAAGGAGGAAGAAGGAAGGACGGAAGGAAGAAAGAAGGAAGGAA
>CM054147.1:38004821-38020296 GCA_028751875.1 Rapana venosa
GGTGTGCAAAAGGTAAAAAGGTAAAGATGTCCCATAACCTTTAAGGTCGTAGGGGAGCGAGGCGTCAGAGACCTCACTTCTCTAGGGGCCAGCATATTGAGGGCGGCGCCCATCTCCTCTCCCTCGCTGCTTTACCTTCCCTGACCCTAAAGAGTGAAGGTACCCATTTACAGCTGGGTGAACTGGGGGAACTGTACTGAAGCCAAGGCGTGCAAACGGTCACCCATCCAACTGGTAACCACGCTCGACGCTGCTTAACTTGGCTGGGGGAAAGCGAGTGCTCCGACCACTGAGCTATCCCGTCCCCTTATTGCTCTGTAACAAAATTAACTCATTAACAAAATTAATGTATACACATACACACACTAATTGAAGATTTTTGTATTACAATGCAATGCAAAAAACAAAAATATTCAGTACAGGAGAAAAATGAGAAAATGAGATCAAATGGAAAAAAAATTAAAGGTTTAAAAATAGACTTTCGGCTTGGAATAAGTATTCTATTCCCTTTTCGTAGCTTTTAAGTCTCTATCAATATACAATGTTCAATAATCAGCTTGATAATTGAGCAGAAAAACCAATTTTACTGTGTGAACCTTGTTAAATATACTGCAGCATGACACCAATATCATTCCTGAAAGAGACGGAGAGAGGTAGAGGTTGTGACAGAGAATGCAAATGCGAATGCGAAAGTTTTATTCATGTGACAGAAAGACAGGTAGAAAGGCAGTCAGAAAGTCAAGCAGAAAGAGGCTTTTAAAAGAGAAAAATACACTGGATTACATATATGTATAGAAGGAGACAACTTGACATGGCCAGTACTGTAACATATCATCAGTAGGATATGCTCTGTGGTGGGAAATGACACAATATTGGAAAATGGGGGGGGGGGGATGAACATGTAAAGGTGAAAATTACAAAATTCAAAGAAAAAGTTTGAATATATGAAACTTACTAGGTAATTATGGAAAACGTGGTTCTCACATATATTATGCATGTGAGAACAAGTATGCATTCACCCTGCACATGAGTGGACAACCCCCCACCCCCCCCCCCCCCCCCCCCCCCATATACACAAATTCCCCACATACCCACACCCCATAGACCCTTTTTACTCACAACTTCCGAAACATCATAGGGTTTGGGGCATTCCCTTAACAGACCTATAAATTTTGTCTGTTTTTTTGGTTTTGGGGAACTTACAACTGTCGACCCCCGGGAAAATGCTTGGGAAAAAGGGGTTTCCCGGGTTGGGCTGGGGGGAAAGGGGAAAATCCAAATCATCACAGGGGGATGCTTTTGGGGAAATGGGAAAGGCAGGGGAATTTAAAAACCCTTGGGGGTTTTTTATTCTGCCTTTGGGGGGTACCGGGCCCTACTTCCGGGGCCCCTTTACTGCTCCCACATAGCTACAGGGAAGGGGGCGGTTTTTTTTTATGTGGGGGAGAAGGCCCCACCCCGGGTTTATGTTACCATGGTAACCGATTTTTGGAAAAAATCACTCCCCTTAGCTTGGATTAGGCTTCCCCGGGACATCAAATTTTTTTGGGGGGCCCCCCACTTTCAGGAAAGGGGGTGTTGTCGAGGGAGGGCAACCCCCCTTTCCCGAAAAGCACGTGTCCCAAAAATTGGGTTCGACCGTAAACACCTCTCTGAGCGGGGGTCGTTCAAGGGAAGGGAAAGGGTGGGGGAGGGATGTATTTTGGGGCCCGGGGAAAAAAAATCTTTCCCGCATCGGAAAAAAAAAAAACCAAAAACCTGAACCCCCAATCCCCCGAAGAAACGGACCCGTGTAGCAGCATTGACCCCCACGGGGGAAAACCCCACGTCGGGTAAGGGTGAAAGGGGGCGAGACAAAAGCCACGACACAGGGGGTCAAAAATCAGGGCCCGGGACTGGGCAGTTAAAAAGACCCGGGGGGCTGTGTTTTTCATTTTGTTTTTGTCCAAGTACCAAACCCCGATCACCCAACATAAGTTTTAAGGGGGGGAGGGGGAGATTTCTTCTTTAAGCAGATTAAAGGGAGATAACGGGGGGGGGTTTGGGTTGGGACTGGGGGACTTTGGGGGTTTGCGGCTGGTATAGAAGTTTTGGGTGTGGAATTGAAGAGAAAAGATTTTGGGGGGGGGGATGGGCAAGAAAAGGGGTTTTTTTTGTTACGTTATTGTTTTGTCAAAGGGGGGTGAATGAGAATTTTTAATTTGTCTACAAAAAATTGCTGCTTTAGCCCGGGGGTGCACAGATGAAAGTTGGAAATTGGGGGGCAATTTTCAGTGGGTTTGGGCCCGCAAAGGGTGAAGTGAATCTGTTGGGATTGTTTTGAAAAAAATTCAAAAATGTTTGAAACATCACACTATTTTTTTTTTTGCGGGGGGCTGTTTTGGGGAACAAGACCTGGGAGTTTTGTCTTGGGACTTTTTTTGACATTTCTTTTTACTGTCCCTTTTAAATTTACGGAGTTTTTTTGCTGTTTCTTTTATTTGGTTTGCTGGGGTTTGTTTGGGTGTCTTGTAGTTCATTGATTTGAGTTGAAACGCTTTTTTTCATGGGTTTTCATGGGGTTTTTTATTCTGATCTCTGAAACTTGAAGCTTTGGGGGGTTTTTTTCTTTTCTGTTGTCTTTTTTTTTCAAAAGGTTTAGATCAAAGGGATTATTTTTTCTCTCATTTGGGGGATGGGGGAAAGGTTTTTTTAGCGTGACTACTATGGGGCATGTTTCCCGTAGAAAAGTTTTGACCCCTTCCGTGAGAGTAAGGGGTTTTAAAGCGTTTTCATTTTAGGGGGTCACTTGATGAAGGTGAGCAATTTGGCGTGGGGGGAAGGGGCTGACTGGGGAAAAGGGAGGGGTGGATTTGAGGGGATAAGGGAAAAGGGAAGGGGAATTTTGGGGGGGGGAGTCAAAGGGAAACTTGTTTTTGAAGAAGGGGGGGGTTAAAATAGAGGGTCCCCTGGAGAAGGGTAAAGGGGGGTATTTACCCCCGGAGGGGAGGGGGAGGGGGGGGATGTATCCTTAACAGGGGGTAAACCCTGGAAGGGGGTTTAAAAAGGGGGGTGTGACAAGGGGGAAACGGGAAGGGGGGGGGTATGAGGGACTGATGAGGGGGGTGTAAATTTCCCGAAATTGGGGGCTGGATTTGGGGGGAATTTAAAGGGGGAATGAACCCGGGGGGGGGTAAAAAATAATGGGCATCAAAAAGCGGCTTTGGGGGGCTGGGAGGCAAAAACTGGAATTTTGCTGTCCGATTTGGGCCCTGGGTCAAAGGGGGGTTTTTTTCCACGATGGAAAAATAAGGGATTTTTGGGGATTTGGGTGAAATCAGGGTTACTTCTGCCATTTTTTTCCCGAGAATTAGAGGGAAAGGGTAGGAAAGAAAAAGGGGGGGGGATTTGGGGAAAGAGAGAGATTGAAGGGGAAAAAAAGAGGGGGGGGGATGGGGAAGAGAGAGAATAGAGGGGGGAGAAGAGAGGGGAGGAAAATGGGGAAAAATAAGGGGGGGTGGAAAGAGGGGAGAAGAGGTTTGGGGGAAAAAAAGAAGAGAGATGGAAAGATTGAGGGGGGGAGGGAGGAAAAGAGGAAAAAGAGAGGGGTGGGGAAGAAAGGAAAAAGAAGGGTGGGAGAAGATAGGGGGAAAGGGGGGGAGGAAAAAGAGAGGGGATAAGGGGAAATAGAGGAGGGGAAAAGGGGAAAAAGGAGAGGTAGAGGGGGAAAAGGGGAGAGAGATGGAAAATAAAAGGGAGGGGGGGTGGAGAAGAAGAGAGAGGAAGGGGGGAGAAGGAGAGAGAGGGATGGGGAAGAAGAAGGGGGGGGGATGGGGAAAAGAGAGAGAGAGGGGTGGAGGGAAAAAGAGAAAAGAGGTTGGGGGGGGGGGGTTGGGGAAAAAGATAGAGGGGTAAAAAAGAGAAGAGTGGAAGGGAAAAAGAAAAAGAAAGAGAAAAGAGAGAGAGAGAGAAAAGAAAGGGAAAGGGGGAAAAGAGGGAGAGGAGAATTTAAGAGAATTAGAGGATAAGAGAAAAATTTGGGGTTTTAGAGAAGAGAAAAAGAGAAGAGAAAAGAGAAGAGAGAGGAAGAGGGGAAAAGGGGAGAGAAAGGGGGCAAGGAAGAAAAAGGGTTGGGGAAGACAGAGAAGAGAGAGGAAAAAAGAGAGGAGAAAAGGAAGGGAAAAAAAAGAGAGAGAGAAGGGTGGAGAAAGAAAGAGAGAGGAAAGGGGGAGAAGAGGGGGTGAGAAAAAAAGAGAGAGATGAAAAAGGGGGAAAAAGGGGGGAGAAGACAAGAACAAGTGAAGGGGAGAAGAAGAAGGGAAAAGAAAAGAAAGAAAAGGAGAAGAGAGAAAAGGAGAGAGGGGAGAAAGGGAGGTGAATGGTTTAAAAACAGAGGTGTAGAAAGAGAGAGGGGTGAAAGGGGAGAGGGAAAAAGGGGGGAGAAAAAGGGGGGAGAGGGGGAAAAAAAGAAGAAGTGGAGGGGAAAAAGAGAGGGGTGAAAAAAAAGTGAGAGAGAGAAAGAGGAGAGAAGAGGAAGTGGAGGGAAAAGAAGAAAAATGGGGAAAGAGTAAAAGAAAGGGGGAAAAATAAGAAAACGGAAAGGGAAAAAAGAAGAAAAGGGGGGGAGAACGGGGAGAGGTGGAGAAAAAGAAGGGGAGGGGGATTTAAAAGAGGGGGAAAAAAAGAAAAAGTTTCCCGGGTGAAAGAGAGATAGCGAAAGGGGGAGAAAAAGAAAAGGGGAAAAGAAAGAGGAGGAGAAAAAAGGGGGAAAAAGAAGAGGGGGGGGGGGGGAGAAAAGAGGGTGGGAAGGAAAAACAAAGGGTAGGAAAAAGGTTGGGGGGGGGGGGAAAATGGGAGGGTGGGAAAAGGTGAGGGAAGAGGAGGGGGTTTTAAAAAGATAAAATTTGAGGGGAAAAAAAGGGAGAAAAAGAGAGGGGGGGGAAAAACAGAGGGATTGGGGGGAAGGGGGGGGTTTTTTGGGAGGGAGGAAAGGGGGTGGTGGAGAGAAGGTTTTTGGGGGGAAAAGAGGGTGGGGAAATTTTTAGGGGTTGGGAAAAAACGGGGGTGGAGTAATTGGGGAAGGGAAAGAAGGGTAGAAAAAAAAAAAGGATTTAGAAAGGGAAAAAAATTGGGGCTTGAAAAAGGAAAAAAAGAGAGGGTGGAAAAAAGAGAGGGGGGGAAAAGGGGGAGAAATAGAGGGGGGGGGGTGAAAAAAAGAGAAGGGGGGTTTAAAAAGAGAAGGAAGGTTGAGAATTAAAAAAAAGGGGGGGAAAAAAGAGAGGGGTTTTAAAAAAGAAAGGGGGAGGGGAAAAAAAAGGGGGAGAAAAAGGGGAAAAAAGAAGGGGTGGAAAAAGAGGAAGAAAAAGAAAAAGAGAGAAAGAGAGGAGAAAAAGGGGAGAGAAAAAAGGGGAAAGGGAAGTAAGAGAGAAAGGGAGAAGGAAAAAATTAAAGGGAGGAAAAGGGTGGGTGGGTGAGGGGAAAAGAGGGGGGTGTGGTGGAGAAAGAGAGGTTGGGGAAAGAAAGAGAAGGGTTTGGAAAAAAGAAAAGAAAGGGGGATAAGAATAAGGGGGGAAAAAGAAGGGGAGGGAAAAAAGGGAAGGGGGAAAATGGGAGAATGAGAGAGGGGGGCGGAGAAGGGGGGAAAAAAAAGAGAAAAAAGAGAGAAATGGGGGTTTTGGGGAAATTTGGGGGAAAGAAGAAGAAGGGGGTGGAAAAAAGAGGAATGGGGGAAAAAAGAGAGTGGGTAAAGGGGGAAAGTGAGGTGAAAAAAAAAGAGAGGGTGAAAGAGAAGAAAAGGGGGGGGGGGAAAAAAAAGAGAAGAGAGGGGCGGGGAAAAAAGAAGAGGGGGCGGGGGGGAAGAAAGAAAAGAGAGAGAGGTAAAAAAAGGAGAGAGATAGTGGTGAAAAAAGAGAGGGAGGAGAAGAGAAAAGAGGAAAAAATGGAAAGGGGAAAGAAGGGGGGGAAAAGAGAGAGCCCGTGGAAAATGAAAGAGAGGAAGGGGAAAAGTGAGAGGGGAGAAAAGGAGTGGGGGGAGAAAAAGGGGTTTGGGGATTTCCAAAAAGGAATTAAAATCAAAGGGGGTGGTGAAAAGAGAAGAGAAAAAAGGAAAGGGGGAGAGAATTTGAGAGAGGGATGTTAAAAAGAAAAAGAAAAAAGAGAAAAGAGAGAGAGAGAGAGAGGGGTGGAAAAAGCGGGTAGATGGGAACCCGAAGAGGGTTGGGGAAGGAGAGGGGAGAGAAAAGGGGGAGGGGAGAGAGATAGAGAAAAGTGGCGAAAAAGAGGGGGCCGAAAGGTGGAAAAAAAGAGAAATGGAGGTAAAGACCCGAGAGTGGGGGGAGAACGAGAGAAAGGGGGGGAAAAAGGGAGAAGAGGTGGGAAAGAAGAGGGGAAGGGGGGGAGGAAAAAAAGAGATGGAAAGAGAGAGACGAGAGAAGAGGGGGGGAGAGAAGAGAGAGGGAGGAAAAAAGGAGAAGAGTGAAGAGAAGAGGAAAGAGAGGGGGGTGGGGAAAAAGAAAGAAAAGGGTGAGGAAGAGAAAAAGGATGGAAAGGGGAGAAAAGAAGAGAGGGGGGAGAAAATGAGAGAGAGGGGAGTGGAAAGGGGAAAAGAGAGAAGGGGGAAAGGAAAGAGAAGTGGGGTTAAAAAACAGAGATGGGGGAACAAAGAGGGTGGGGGAAGAGAAAAGTGGGGGGAATGAGGGAAAAGGATTTGGGGAAGATTGGGAAAGGGGGGGCGAGAAGGGGGAGAGAGGGGGGACCGAAAAAAGAAAGAGAGAGGGGGGGAAAGAAAAAGGGGTGGGGAAAAGAGGAGGGGTGGAAAAAAAGAGAGAGGGGGGAGAAAGAGAGAGAAGAAGAAGGGGAAAAAGAGAGAGAGAAGACGAAAACAAGTGAAGAGAAAAAAGAAGAAAGAGAAGAGTTTGAGAAAAAAGAGAAAGTTGGGGTGAGAATAGAAGAGAGCGGTGAAAGAGAAAGGGGAAAGGGGAATGGAGAGGAGAAGAGAGAAAAGGAAAAGAGAGAAAGAGAAGGAGAGAGAAAAAGGGGAGAGGAAAGAGAGAAAAAAGAAAGAAAAAGAGAAGGGAGAGAAAAGGAGAAAAGGGTGGGGAGAAGAGGTGGGAGAAGAGAAGGAAGGGGGGAAAAAAAAGAAGGGGGGGTGGGAAAAATAAGAGAGAAAGGTGAGAAGAAGAGGAAAAGGTGGGGAAGAGAGAAAGAAATGGGGGAGGGGGGGAAATTTAAGGGGAGGGTGGAAAAAGAAAGAAGGGGGGGAAATAGAGAGTGAGCGTGGAAAAGGGAAGGGGGGTTGGGGAAAAAAAAAAGGGTGGGAATAAGGGGGAAATTTTTAAAAAGGGGCGGGGGGGGTTTTTAGGAAAAAGAAGGGGTTTTTGGGGGAAGAGAGTAAAGAGTGGGAGGGAGTGAGAAGGTTAAAGGGGGAAGAGGGAAAAGAGGGGGGTAAGAAGAGGGGAATGGAAAAAGAAGGGTTTTTCTGGGAGAGGGAAAAAAAGAAGAGAGAGAGGGAAAATGGGGAAGAGGGGGGGAAAAGAGGGGGGTGGGGAAAAGAGTACGGGGGAAAAAAGATAGAGGGGGAAAAAGGAAAGAAGAGAGAAAGCGAGGGGAAAATGGGGAAAGGGGAAAAAGAGAGAGAGAGAAAAGAGGAGAATAGAGAAGAAGAGAGCGGAAATTGGGGGGGGAAGAAAGAGAGAGGGGTTTTGGGGAAGAGAGAAAAGGGAAAGGGGGAAAGAAGAAGGAGAGGGAGGGGGGAAAGAAGAAGAGGGGGAAAATGGGGAGAGAGGGTTTGGGGAAGAGAGAGGGGGGGGAAAAAAAGGTGGAGAAGAGAAGAGAAAAAGGGGGGGTGGGGGAAGAGAAAAGGGAGGGGGTGGAAAAGAAGAGAGAGGGTGGGGAAGAGAGAGAGGGTGGGGAAGAGAGAGAGAAGGGGAGGGGGTGGGAGAAAGAAGGGGGAAAAAGAGGGGGGGGGGAAAAGAAAAAGGGGGAGAAAAAGGGGTTGGGGAAAAAAAGAAAGAGAGGTGGAAAGAAGAAGAAATGGAAAAAAAAGGGGAAATGGAAAAAATGGTAAAAATAAAAATTTAAAGCCAATCAATCACCCAAAAAAAAAATAGGGGAAGAAAGAGGGGAAAAGGGGGGGGGTTTGGAGAAAGAGAAGGAGGATGGAAAGAAAGAGAAAGGTGTGTGTGGTGGGGGTAGGGGAAAGAAAAGAAAAAGGTTTGGAAAAAAAGAGAGAGGTGGAGAAAATGAGAAGGGGGGTTTAGGGAAAAAGGGGACAATGGGCAAAGGTTTAATTTTGAAAGAAAAGGGGGCCCATTTACAAGGGGGGATGGAAAAAAGAGAGAGAAGAAAGAGAGAGAGAAGAGGAAGAGAAAGAGAGCGAAAAGGGGAAAGAAGAATAAAAAGAGAGAAAGGGGGAAGAGGAAATGAAGAAGAAGAGGGGGGAAAAAAAAAGAGAGGGTGGGGAGAGGGGGAAAAAGGAGAGGGGGGGGGTGGAAAGACAAAAGGGTAAAAAGGGGGTTTGGGGAAAAAAAAGAAGGGGAAGAGAAAAATGGGGAAAGATAAACAAGACAGAAACCGATAGAGGGGGGGAGGGGGAAGGGGGAGTATGAAAAAAAAGAGAGAGAAAGCGTTAAAGGTTTGGAAAATGCCCTCTGTTTGAAGCCATTTAAAAAGTCCGGGCAAAAGGGGAAAAACACAAAACACAAACCACAAAAAACCCCACCTTTGTTCGGGGTTTTGTTATTTTTGTTTTTTTGCCATTTTTTTTTTCAACATACTGTTTTTTTTTGTTTGGAATGTCTTTTAATGGGGCATTCAAAACCAAAAACCCTTAACCTATTTTTTTTTACTTAAAAACCCAAAAAAAATTTTTCCCCATTTGCTGCCCCCCCCCCTCTCCCCCCCCCCCCCCCCCCCCCTCCCCCCAGCCCCCCCCCCCCCCCCCCCCCCCCCCTCCCCCCCCCCCTGCGAAAATCCTTTAAAAGTTTAAAAAACGTAAAATTGAAGAAGACACCCACACAAAACCCCAAAAACACAGGATGCAAAGGGGCAAAAAACAACAATAACAAAAAGAAAAACAAAGCCAACAAAAACAACAAAAACAACCTCTTTTTTAAATTAAGGGGGAATTTTTCCCCCCCCATCCTGTGTGCAAAAAAAAATAGAGAGATTTCACTTGAGAAAATAAATTGGGGCCAAAGAATGCCCCCCTCTTTTATCAGTTTTCCCCCTGCCAAAAAACAATTCCCCTTTCCCTTGGGCCTGAAATTTTTCTGGTGGGCGGCTTTCCCCTTTTTCCCCTGGCCCCGTCTTTCTGTCTGTCTGTCCCGGCCCTCCCCTCTTTTTGTCCTCTTTTGTTGGGCCCTCTCCCCTCCTCTGCCCTCCCCCCCCCCCTCCCTCTCACCCTACTCTGGGTCTCTGTTTCTGGGGTTTTCCCGTTTCCTTTTTGGTTTCTCGTCTGTCCCTATCTCCCCGTGCGTGTCCCCTGGTTTTTTTTCTGTCATCTTCCGTGTGAAGGGTGAAAAGGGGTTTAAAACCCTTTTTAAAATATTTGTCTTTTTTCAATTTTACGCCCCTCTCTCCCCCTGGGGGCTCTCTGTGTCTCTCTTTGTCTCTTCCCCCTTTTTCTGGCTTTTCCCCTCTTTTGTCTCCTGCTCTCTCTGGTCCCCCCCTTTCTTTTCTTGTTCCCCTCTCCTCTCTCTGTCTCTGTCGTCCCGTCCCTTCTGTCTGTCTGTCTGGGGCCCCTCTCTCATCCCCTTTTTAAACCCTATTTTAAATTATTTGGGAAAAATAAAAACCAAAAGGCCTTTACTCAAACAAAAAGGCCGGGAAACAAAAAAGTCAATACTTAACCAAGTAAACCCCTTGGGGAATTTAAAAATTTCTCTCTCTCTCCCCTTTTTTCCCTTTTTCTCCTCTCTCCCCCCTTTTTTTCTTTCCCCTCTCTTCCCCCCTCTTTCTCCCTTTTTCCCCCTTCCTTCCCGTTTTGTGGTGTGTGGGTTTGGTGGGCGTCCTCATGCCTCAGTGGTGTTGGTATTAAAAAATCACCCCTAATCTGAAGAAAAATGATAAAAACATTTTAAAAAACAAAACCCCAAAAAAAATTCAACACCGAAGATGTGATAAAAAACACAAACCCACCACTTCCCCAACGCACCCACAAAACACGACAACAACACACACACACACACACATTTGTAGAGAGGGGGCCAAATTTCGTGCCTTTGGGAAATAAAGAAAATTTAAAAAAACTACATACACCCGGGGACTGGAAAATAGCACCTAAGTGCTTTTTCCCTTTTTCCTCGTTAAAAAAAGAAAAAATTTTTTTTTTTTAAAAAACACAAAAACACGCAATTCATTACAAAGGAAAAGCCAAGTCTAAATTTTCTTTGATGGGGGAAACCGAAAATTGACCCTTTCCGAAAGGAAAAACGGATTTTCTCTGAAAGCTTTTCAAGTTCCCGGGCCAAACCCCCCCTTACTGTTTTCTTTCCCCTTTTTGTTTTTGGGGATCAGAGGGGTAAATTTAAACCCTAAAACAAAACTCCCAAAATACATGTAAAAACAACAAACAATAAAAAACATCAAACATCACACTTAAAATTTCAAAGCAAATTACACCCATCACACCGCGCGGGGGGGGCGCCCCAAAAAGAAAATGGAGGGAAAAGAGAGAGAGAGAAGGGAGGGAGGGGAAAAAGAGAGGGGGAAAGAAGAGGGGGAAAAGAGAAGAGGAAAAGAGAGAGAACAGACAGAGAAAAGAGATGAGAGAAGAAAAGAGAGAGAGGGAAAAAAAAAGACAGAACCCGCAGACAACGACGGACGGGCAGGGCCCAAAAAGATAGAGGAAAAAAAAGACAGACAAGACAGAGAATGGAGAAACATAGAAACAGAAAAAAAAACATTTATTTTATTTAATTTTTTCTTTTTTTTTGAGGGCCTTTTTCCTTTTTTTTCTTTTTTATTCGAGGATAATGGAAAAAATACATGTTTTTTTTAATCCAGTCCCTGTTTTAAATGAATAAGCCTCAGGTGCTTTCTTACACCCACCCCCCGTGTTATGCTTTTTTTATTTTTTGAATCCGTTCCACCGGGCCCCAAGACCTATTTTTCCGAAAAGCCGAACAGAGATGGGGGGAGAGAGAGGGTGTTAAGAAAAGGGGGGGAGGGGTGGGGGGGGAGAGGGTGGGGAAAAAAGGGGGGGGATGGGGGAAGGAGAGAAAGAGAGAGAGAGGGTTAAAAGGAGAGAAAGAGGGAGGAGAAAGAGAGGGAGAAAAGAGGGGGGGAGAGAGATAGAGAAAGATGGTTGAGAAGAGAGAAGAATGTGGAAAAAAAAAGAAAGAGAGAGAAGAGGGGAGAGAGAGAGGAGGAGAGAGTGGGGGAGAAGAGAAGAGAAAAATGGGTTTTAGAAAAGGGGACAGAATGTGGAAAAAAGAGAAAGAGAGAGAGAGAGAGAAGAGAGAGAGAGAGAGAGGAGAGAGAGAGAGAGTGGGGAGAGAGGATAGAGAAAGATGGTTGAGAAGAAAAAGGGCGAATGTGGAAAAAGAGAAAAGAGGAGAGAGAGAGGGGAGAGAGGGGAGAGAGAAGAGAGAGAAGAGAGAGTGGAGGAGAGAGAGATAGAGAAGATGGTTGAGAAGAGAGACAAGAATGTGGAAAAGAGAGAAAGAGAGAGAGAGAGAGGGGGAGAGAGAGAGAGAGAGAGAGAGAGAGAGGAGGAGAGGAGAGAGAGAGTGGGAGAAGTAGAAAAATGGTTGAGTAAGGGGAGAAGAATGTGGAAAAAGAGAGAAAGAGAGAGAGAGAGAGAGAGAGAGAGAAGAAGAGAATGAGGACGAGAAGAGAAGATTGAGAGAGACGAATTGGAAAAGGGGAAAAGGAGAGGAGGGGGAGAGAGGGGAGAGAGTGGAGGAAGAGAGATAGAGAAAGATGTTGGAGAAAAAAAAAAGACAGAATGTGGAAAAGAGAGAAAGAGAGAGAGAGAGAGGAGAGAGAGAGAGAGAGGAGAGAGAGAGAGAGTGGAGGAGAGAGAGATAGAGAAAGATGGTTGAGAAGAGAGACAGAATGTGGAAAAAAAAAAAAGAGAGAGAAAGAGAGAGAGGAGAGAGGAGAGAGAGAGAGAGAGAGAGAGAGAGAGAGAGAGAGAGTGGAGGAGAGAGAGATAGAGAAAGATGGTTGAGAAGAGACAGAATGTGGAAAAGAGAGAAAGAAGAAGGAGAGAGAGGAGAGAGGAGAGAGAGTGAGAGAGAGAGAGAGATGAGAGGGAGTGGAGAGAGAGAGATAGAGAAAGATGGTGAGAAGAGAGAAGAATGTGAAAAGAGAGAAAGAGAGAAGAGAGAGAGAGAGAGAGAGGGGAGAGAGAGAGATGAGAGAAGAGTGGGGGAGAAGAGAGGTGGAGAAAAAGAGGAGAGGGGAGAAGAGGGAAGGTGGAGAAGAGAGAGAGAGGGAGAGGAGAGAGAGAGGAGAGAGAGGAGAGAGGAGATGAGTGGAGGAGAGAGAGATAGAGAAGATGGTTGAGAAGAGAGACAGAATGTGGGAAAGAGAGAGAGAGGGAGGAGAGAGAGAGAGAGAGGAGGGAGAGAAGAGAGAGAGAGAGTGGAGAGAGAGAGAGAGAGAGTAGGAGAGAGTGGAGAGAGAGTTAGAGAAGGGTGAGAAGAGAGACAGAAGTGGAAAAAAGAGAGAGGAAGGAGAAGAGAAGAGATGAGAGAGTATTGAGGAGAGAGGAGAGTGGAGAGAGAGAGAGAGAGAGAGAGAGGAGAGGAGTGGAGAGAGAGAAGAGGGATGGAGAGAGGGAGAATGAGAAGAGAGAGAGTGGATTGAGAGAGAGATGAGAGAAGGGGTGGAGAGAGAGAGAGAGTATGGAAAGAGAAAGAGGTGGAGAGATGAGAGAGATGGAGAAAAGAAGAGTGAAAGGAAGAGGAGGGGGAGAGAGAGAGAGAGAGAGTGGGGGAGGGGAGAGAGAGAGAGAGAGGGTGGAGAAGAGAGAGAGAGAGAGGGTAGAGCAGAGAGAGAGAGAGAGGGTGGAGAAGAGAGAGAGGGGGGGTGGAGAAGGGAGACAATGACAATGACAAAGGTTTATTGTGATAAGCAAGATGCCCATTCACAAGGGACAGTGGGAGAAGAGATAGATAGATAGATAGATAGATAGATAGATAGATAGAGAGAGAGAGAGAGAGAGAGAGAGAGAGAGAGAGAGAGAGAGAATGGAGAAGAGAGAGAGAGGGTGGAGAAGAGAAAGAGAGAGGGTGGAGAAGAGAGAGGAGTGGGGGTGGAGAAGAGAGAGGGATAGAGAGAGGGGGATGGAGAAAGAGAGAGGGGGAGAGAGAGAAAATCTGGGAAGAGATAAAGAGGGAGGGAGAGAGAGAAACAAAGATAAACAGAGACAGAAACCGAGTGAGGGAGGGAGGGAGAGGAGAGTGAGTGAGAGAGAGAGAGCATTACGGTTTGAAACTGCTCTTTCTCGGTTTGAAGCCATTCAAGAAATTGCGGACAAACTGGAAAAACACACAACACAACACACACACAGGCATGCAGGCGCACAACAACAACAATAAAAACATACCAACAATAACAGCAAAACAACAACAACAACAACCTCTTTTAATTAGAGGATCTTCCCCACATCCTGTGTGCTAAATAATATAGAGAGATTTCACTTTAGACTAATGATCCGATGAATGCTCCTCTTTATCAGTTCCCGCTGCAGTGAAGATTCTCTCCCTTGTCTGAAAGTCTGTCTGGCTGGCTGGCTTTCTCTGTCTCTGTCCGTCTGTCTGTCTGTCTGTCTCTCCCTCTTTCTGTCTCTCTCTGCCCTCTCTCTCTGCCCCCCCCCCCTCTCTCTCCCTCTCTCTGTATCTCTGTTTCTGTGTGTCTGTTCTCTGTTTCTCTGTCTGTCCCTATCTCTCTGTGCGTGTCTCTGATTCTGTCTGTCTATCTGTCTCATGTGAATGGGCTGAAAGGCTTAACACATTAAACTATTTGTCATTGTCATTCACTCTATCTCTCTGTCTCTCTCTCTGTCTCTTTTTGTCTCTCTCTCTCTTTTTCTCTCTCTGTCTCTCTGTCTCTCTCTCTGTCTCTCTCTTTCTCTCTGTCTCTCTGTCTCTCTGTCTCTCTCTCTCTATCTCTTGTAAACGGCTATTTCAAATTATTTGTGAAAACTAAACCTAGTGCCTACTCATCAAAAAGGCCCCATGCAAAAAAAAAGTCAATACTTAACTGTAACCCTTGGAATAAAGATTCTCTCTCTGTCTCTCTCTCTCTCTCTCTCTCTCTCTCTCTCTCTCTCTCTCTCTCTCTCTCTCTCTTCTCTTCTCTTCTCTTCTCTTCCTCTCTCTTCTCTTCTCTTCTTCTCTTGTGTGTGTGTGTGTGTGTGCGCGGCGCGGCGTGCGTGCGTACGTGCGTGCGTGCCTCACTGTGTGTGATTAAAAAATCACTCCTAATCTGTAAGAAAATTATATACATTGAAAAGCAAAACCAGCATAAATTAAACACCGAAGATGTGATAAAAAAAACACCCACACACACTCGCACACACACACACATGCACACACACACACACACACACACACACATTCGTAAGAGTAGGCCATTGTGTGCCGGTGGGAACAAATGACAGAATTTACAAAACTACATACACACGGGGACTGGATGTAAAATAGCACATAAGTGCTTATTCCATTATCCTCGATATAAAAGAATAATTTTTTTTTTATTAAACACACACACGACAATTCATTACACGGACAGCCAAGTCTAAATGCTCTGTTGATGCTATCCGAAGTTGACATTTCCGAAAGAAACGGATTTCTCTGAAAGCTTTACAAGTGCAGCCACCCACATTACTGTTTTCTTTTGGTTTAGAGGGTATCAGAGGAGTAAATTAACCACACACACACTCACACATACATGTAACAACAACAATAACAACATCATCATCACACACACATGCACGCACTTACACACACATACACACGTGCGCGCGCTAGAAGAGAGAAGATGGAGAAAAGATAAAGAGAAAGAGAGCGAGAGAGAGAGAGAGAGAGAGAGAGAGAGAGAAGGAGAGAGAGAGAGAGAGAGAGAGACAGACAGACAGACAGACAGACAGACAGACGGACAGAGACAGAGAGATGGAGAGACATAGAAAGAAACAGAGACAGAAAGATACATTTATTTATTTATTCATTCTTTTATTTTAAGGAATCTTTTCTTTCTTTTCTTTTACATCAAGGATAATGGAATAAATACGTGCTTTTCTACCCAGTCCCTGTGTGTAATGGAATAAGCACTCATGTGCTTTCTTACATCCAGTCCCCGTGTGTATGCAGTTTTGTACATTTTGACATCCATTCCCACCGGCACACAATGACCTATTCTTCCGAAAAGCCAAACAGAGAGTGAGAGAGAGAGAGAGAGAGAGAGAGAGAGAGAGAGAGAGAGAGAGAGAGAGAGAGAGTCATCTTGTCAACCAGCCCGACAGACAGACAGATGACAGACACAGAGA
>CM054147.1:38020796-38035796 GCA_028751875.1 Rapana venosa
TGCCTCTCTCTCTCTCCTCTTCTCTCTCTCTCTCTCTCTCTCTCTCTCTCCTTTGGCAAAGAGCACAGTATGAACACAATTAAATTAAAGCATGTGCTTTTTTTCAACACGGAAATAATGAAAACCGAAAGAGGAAAAAGACTGTATTATTAATGGCAATAAATTACTTTCAGTGCTCAGTGTTCTCTCCCCTCTCTCTCTCAATAAATAAATAGATAAATAGATAAATAAATAAATATCAACTTCGTCTTCCGAAGATAGAATACATGTATTATTATGATTGTTAGCTACATTATTGGGTTGTTGGGGGTTTCTTAAGGGAAAAGTACACTTCTCATGTAACTTGTTAAATGCTTTGCACTTTCATTTTTTTTAAATGGATGGGGGGGGAGGCTTTTATGTCATAAATACTGGATCTGCATATGAGATGTGGCCTTCAGTTTGGTAATTCAAGAGTTCTCTCTCTCTCTCTCTCTCTCTCCTCTCTCTCTCTCTCTCTCTCTCTCTCTCTCTCTCTCTCTCTCTCTTACTCTCTCTCTCTCTCAGTTTGAAGCGAATACTTCTTTCCATTCAAGCCTAAAATATTGCTATTAATCAGACTCATGTGTGATAATGTTCTGTGACATTTATCTGCGATAACTTTAATAATATAGTAGGGTTCTTTCTTTCAAAAGTAAACACATTTAAACGAAATCTCTCTCTCTCTCTCTCTCTCTCTCTCTCTCTCTCTCTCTGTGTCTCTGTCTCTGTCTGTCTGTCTGTCTACCATCTATCTATCTATATATCTGGTGGCGCTGCTCTTGTGGCGACGCACTCTTCCCGGGGAAAGCAGCCCGAATTTCGCGCGGAGAATTCTGCCGTGACTTAAAGTGGTATAAATGAAATAAATGAAACGAAATCTATCTATCTATCTATCTATCTATCTATCTACATGAATACCTTCATCTCTCTCTATCTCTGTATATCTGTCTGTCTGTCTGTCTGTCTGTCTCTCTCTCTCTCTCTCTCTCTCTCTCTCTCTCTCTCTCTCTCTCTCTCTCTCTCTGTCACACTTTACTGAACATAACTTATTTCATCCTAATCAAAGTGGCTTTAGAGAAAATCATTCATGTGATACTGCACTCAGCAACATCATAGAGCAATGGCTTTTTAAATATTAACAATAATATCTTAACTGGAGCAATTTTTGTAGACTTTGCCAAGGCATTTGACTGTATTGATCACAACCTCCTAGTAAAGAAACTGGCAATGTATGGTTTATGCGCAGACTCACTAAAACTAATTACCTCTTTCTTGATAAAAGAAGACAAGCTGTTTATCAAGATTCAATTATGTCGTCCCTTTTGCCAGTGAAGTATGGTATTCCTCAAGGTTCTGTGCTAGGGCCCGTCCTCTTTTCAATATATATCAATGATCTTCCTCTCCATGTTTCTTCCACTTGTGAACTCTTTGCCGATGACACTACCATACATACAGCGGATCATGATGTAAACTCTTTAGGTAAAATTTTGCAAAAGGACTTAAACAATCTAGCAGCATGGACAGAGTGCAATCACATGGCTCTCCATCCACTGAAATCAAAATTCATGGTTGTTGCAACAAGACAAAAGCGCCAAAACTTTAAAACCAAACTAAATGGAATAAAGATTTACAATAAAGTATTAGAAGAAGTCAGCTCATATAAACTACTTGGTCTACATATTGATAATAACTTGTCATGGTCTGATCACGTTTTTAGTCTATCTATCTATCTATCTGTCCCGTAGTCTGACGACCGTGGGGGCACCCTCAAAGACTCAGCAACCAGTTCCCTCCATTCCTCTCTCTGTTCTGCCTTTCTCAGGGTTTTGTTGAGTTCTAGGCCTGTCCATTCACTGATGTTATCCTCCCAGCTCTTCCTTGGTCTGCCTCTTCTTCTTCCTCCTTGGACAGTGCCTTGCAAAAATGTCTTTGTAATTCCTTGGGATCTTGTGACAATGCCCATACCACTTAAGTTTACGCTTTTTCACGATCGTTAGAAGGTTCTCATAGGGTCCAATGGTTTGCTGGATTCTGTTATGCACGCTTCGTTGCTTATGTGGTCTTTGTAGGAGATGCCAAGGAGTCTCCGAAAGCATCTCATCTCCACTGCCTGTACTCTCCTCTCCAAATCGCAGTCAGGGTCCATGATTCACAGGCATACAGAAATATGGATATACAAGGGAGCGCATAGTCTGATCTTGGAGATAAGTGAGATATTCTTATCTCTCCAGATGGTGTTTAGTTTTGACAAAGCTGTTATTGTCTGTGCAGTCCTGCATACTACTTCTGGCTTGGATCCCTGGTCGGATACAATGGCTCCCAGTACTTGAAGCTTTGAACTGTTTCCAGCTTCTGGTCATTAACCCTGATATCAGTGCTAATGCCGTTAGTGTTATTAGTCATCAGTTTGGTCTTCTCTGCACTGATTTCCATGCCGTATGTTTTGGAGGCCTTATCCAAGTGTTCTGTTAGGCTGGCAAAGCTCTTTTTCTGATCCTGCTATTCCATCAATGTCATCTGCGAAGCGGAGGTTTGTGATCGTTCTGCCACCGATGCTGACTGATCCTTCATGATGTTCCAGTGCATCAGCCATGATTCTCTCAAGGAAGATGTTGAAAAGGGTGGGTGAGAGTAGACAGCCCTGCCTTACTCCAACTGTTGTTCGAAACCATTCTCCAATGTTGTTGTTGTAGTACACTGCACTGGTGGCCTCGCTGTACAGCTGTTTGATGACTCTGATCAGGTTTGCATTGATGCTGTACAAGTTCATGGTTGCCCACAAAGCTGCATGCCACACCCTGTCAAATGCCTTCTTAAAATCGATAAATACGTGGTATAAGTCTTGTTGATGTTGAAGGTACCGCTCACATAGTATTCTGAGGTTGAATATCTGTTCTGTTGTGCTGCGCCCTGCTCTGAAACCTGCTTGTTCCTCAGCAATGATGGTCTCTGCTTGTGGCTTCAGTCTATTCAATATTATCTGCAGCATGACCTTGCTTGGGTGACATATGAGGCTGATTGTGCGGTAATTATGGCATTGTTGTAGATTTCCTTTCTTGGGGAGGGTGATGATGAGCGACTGCGTCCATGGTGTTGGCCATTTTCCTGTCTGCCAGATCTTGTTGCAGATTCTTAGTAGGCGCTGATCATGGCTTCCCCTCCAGCTTGGACCAACTCAGCTGGAATGTTGTCAGCCCCTGCGGACTTCCCCTTTTTCAGCGATCTGACTGCTGTTTCCACTTCTTCTCGGAGGATAGGGTGACTGTCTGTGTCTTTGCTTTCGGGTACATTAAGGACTTCTGGATCTCCTGCGGTTCTATAGTTATACAGGTCGGAGCAGTATTCTGTCCATCTGTTCAGAATATCCTGGTCGTCAGTGAGACACTTCCCATTTTTGTCTTGGATTGTTAAACCTTTTCTCTGTTTCGTGCTAGTCAGGTCTTTCCAACCAGCTGATATGCTTTCTTGCTATTGCTTTTCTTGATGTTCTCTTCAATGTCTTGGCACTGTTCACCGATCCATTTCTCTTTTGCCTCCGTCATGGACTTCCTGATTCTTTTGTTGACTGCCCTATATTGTTCTGCTCTTTCTTTTGTTTCATTTTTCTTTTTCTTCAACTCTCTACGCTTGTCGCATAGTTTGTAGGATGTTAGGTGTGACCCATGGTTTTTTGACTGGTCGGCGTTTGCCAAGAAGCTCGTTTGCTGTTTCAGTCACTGCTGTATTGAAACTATTCGTCAGTGTATCTATGTCTGAGTCTATCACAGTGAGTGCTGCAAACTTTCCACCTATCCTTGCTTGAAAAATTTCTAATACCTCTGGGTCCTTCAGCTTCTCGAGGTCAAATTTGATCCTGATGTTGTTCCGCTTGTGGATTTTCTTTAGACGTAGTCGGAAAGTCATCATCACAAGATCATGATCACTCCCTATGTCTGCTCCTGGAAAACTTCGTGTCTGTGCGTTGTTAACGCTAGACTGAAACCGTCTTTTCACCATGATGTAATCTATTTGGTTGTGGTGTTCTCCATTTGGGCTATGCCATGTCCATTTTCTGGATTTCTTGTGTGGGCCAAGTTTATTCACTAGCTGGAGGTGGTTGTTACTGGCAAACTCCAGGAGTCTCAAGCCTCTTTCATTTGATTGGTTATTACAATGTGGCCCACAAACGCCCTCCCAGTCTTTCCATGCATCTTCTCCTACCTTGGCTTTCCAGTCGCCTTGCACAACGAGGATGTCTTTCTTGGGTGTTTGATTCAGAACCTCTTGTAGCTGGTCATAAAATTCTTCTACGGCTTCATCTGTGCAGTCTGATGTAGGGGCGTATGCCTGTACTATAGTTATGTTAAAGGGGGTTGCTCTCAGGCGGATGGTAATAAATCTGCTGGACACAGGCTGACAGCTCATGACGGTGTTCACGGTGTCTTTGTGAACGAGAAACCCCACGCCGTGTTCATGTTTATCCTGTTTTCCACTGTAGTATAATTTGTGGTCGTTCCTGGGTCGTTGTTTCTCCCATGTGTTTTTCCACCTGACTTCGCAGAGCCCAAGGATGTGCCAATGATATCTGGACATCTCATGTGTCAGTTCTTCCACTTTGCCTGCAGCTCTTAGTGTCGTACATTCCATGTGCCAATGATGGTGTTGTGTCTGGCACGAATTTGCTGCGTTTTACATCAGTAGCATACTTTCGACATCTGTCCTGATGAGCAACAGAAGGCGCGGTCCTTGGTAACCCGGGCGACGACCGATCCGGTATGGAGATTCTGGCTGTCTTTGTCATTGGTGTATCTTGGGCAAATCAAACCTGGCGGAGCCCATCCCTCTCCAGGTCGGATTTTTTGGTTGGGTTTACTCCCCACATGTGGCAGGTGGTACTGGGTTACATGGTTACCAGTAGCAGAGGGATTCTCTGACCTGACCTGATGTTTTTAGTATTTCAAAAAAATTATCTAAGAAGCTATTCCAACTTAATCGAATAAAACATTTCCTTGATCAGCATACTCGAAAACTATACTTCTACGCTTATATAAAACCTGATCTTGATTATGCATCTACATGCTGGGATTTGGCAAGTAAAAACTGTTTACGACAACTTGAGAGAGTATATAAACGTTCTCTCAAGTTAATTCTGCTTAGAACTACTTCCTTAGAAACTAATAGCTACAAAGAGTTGAACATTCTTCCTTTTAGTTTACATTGTCTCTTTAATAAAGGTGTATTTATGTATAAGATTATGAATAAACTGCCCTCATTATCTTTGTCAGCGGTTCCCTATTAAAACTGTTCGTAACAAAAGCAGTGTTGTTATTTCCTCATCCAAGAACCGATCTGTTTATGTCACCCTTGTTTATTCTGGTAGAAGTTATGGAACGAAATCCCAACCTTTATAAAAAGGAAAAGTAGCATATCATTTTCAAAAAGCGTACCACACACACTTGTTTAATTTTCTGTAATATGCATTGGGTGAGTGTGCTTGTTGAACTCTGTGTGTGTGAGTGTGTATGCGTGCAAGCGCGCGCAAATGTGTGTGTGTGTGTGTGTGTGTGTGTGTGTGTGGGTGTGTGTTTTGTGTGTGTTGTGTGTTGGTGTGTGTGTGTGTGTGTGTGTGTGTGTTGGGGTGTGTGTGTGTGTGTGGGGGTGTGTGTGTGTGCGTGTGCGGTTGTGTTTTGATGCTCTGTGGTGGGTGGTGTGGGTTGTTGTTTTTTTTTTTTCTTCCAAATAATGTTTCATTGTTTGGTTTTGACGGTGTAATGTGTGGCTATGGTATTTGATGATTACGACATAAGGCTGTTATGATATGTGAGAAATGTACATGTGTATGGATTTGTATCCCGGACGATTTGTGTGATTTGTGCAAGCTCGCACGTGTAGTTGCGTTTCCGTGCATTTTGTACGCGTAGTGTGTGTTTTGTGTGTGTGTGTTTGGCGTGGGTGCGCGCGTGCGTGCGTGGTGTGTGAGTGTGTGTGTGTGTGTTGATTTTTGGGGGAGGGTTATACTGTTTAGGGGAAGCGGGTGTCAAGGATGGGAGTTTGTCAGTGTTTAACTGGTTTTGTTTATTTATTCGATTGGTTTACTTCTGTGGTCTTTCATTGATTTCATGACTTCCCGTCAATAATTGAATGGCAATTTGAATGATTCATTTCTTTGCTTTTTGACATTATCTTGTTTGTTGATCAATTGGTTTATTTATGTTTGTTTCACTTTTTCCCCCATGAGGGCCTGGTGTAAAGAAGCCTCTGGCTTATCCAATTACCCTCATTAAAATATTCGAGTTCGAAATATTCGAGTTCGAGTTCTCTCTCTCTCTCTGTCCCTCCCTCCCTCCTTTTCTCTCTCCCTCCCTCCCTCAGAATAGCCTAGTGGTTAGAACATTGCGCTCCAAAGGGAAACCCCGTTTTGTTCCCGTTAAAGGGGGATATTTTTCCCCGGGAGTTAACATCAGGAAGAATCCACTCCCCCCAAAAAAAAAAATTTCTTTGGGAAGAGATAAAAACCGGGGCCCCGTGTGCACCGCACGCAAAAACATCTTGCGCACACGTAAATCCTTTTTCCGTTTTTCCCGAAAGGTGGGCATTTGTGCCGGGGGGAACGATGACAAAATCTAAAAAAACTGCATACACACGGGGAAACGGACGTAAAAAAGCACACAAGTGTTTTTATTCCATTATCCTTATATAAAAGAAAAAAAAAAATAAAAAAAAATAAAAAGGTTTTAAAATTTCAACTTTCCCTTGCTTTGCCTCTCTTTCTTACTCTCTTTCTGTTATTTTTTCTGTCTCTGTCTGTCTGTCTCCCCTCTCTCTGTCTAGGGTCTCTTTTCCTCTTCTCTTTTCTGTCTCTCTCTGGGCGAACGCAGCAGAACATTTTTGCGCCCACTTAAAAAAACCCCTTTCCCCCTTTTTTGGAAGAGTGGGCCATTGTGCCCCGATGAGAACAAATAAAAAAATTTAAAAAAACTCCCAAATACACACGGGGACTAATAAAAAAAAGCACAAAAATGCTTACCTTATCTTCGAAATAACAAAATTTTAAATTTAATTTTTTAAAAAAATCAAAAAATAAATCTCTCTCTCTCTACTCTAAAGCTTTTTAAAGGCTTTTTTGGTTTTTTTGTTGTTTTTTTTGTGGGGGGGTTTGGGGTTTTTTTTGTTTTTTTTTTGGGGGGGGGGGGTGGGGTAACAATGAAATTTGGGTTTAAATTTTTAATTTCATTTGGGTTTTTTTGGGTTTTTTTTTTAAATTTTTTTGTGTTGTGTTAAATTTCTTTCCGTTCCCTAGAAACATCCCCGGGTTTTTTAAAATGCGAGGCATTACCTTTTAAAGTTCCCCCAATTACCCCCCTCCCCCATACCCCCCCAAAACCCCCCCCCCAAAAAAAACCCCCAACCCCCCCCCCCCCCGTCCCATTTTCGGTTGGCCTTAAACCCCAAAAACCCAAAAAAAATCCCCTCCCCCCCGGGTTAAAAAAACGGGACCGTTTTTTCCCTGGAAAATTTTTTAACCAAAAACCCCCCAAACCCCCTGTTTTTTTTTCCTTTTTCCCTACCTTTTTTTAGCGCTTTTTTTAAAAAGGGGTTTGTTTTTTTTTTTTTTTTTATTTTTAAAAATTTTTTTTCCCCCTTTTTTTTTTAATTTTGCACCTTTCTCCTTTTTTTGGAAATTTGGGGGGGTTTTGTGTTTTTTTTAAAAATAAATTTTTTAAATTTTTTTATATTTTTTTTTTTTTTAAATTTTTAAATTAATTGGGGAAAAGGGGGGTTTTTTTTAATTAATTTTTTTTAGGGGGGAATATTTTTTTTTTGATGGGGGGAGGGGGTGTTTTTAATGGGGGGGGGAAAAAAGGGTTTTGGAGGGGGTGGGTTTTGGGGTGGGGGGGAGGAAGGGGTGTTTATTTTAAAATTTTTTTAGGGTTTTTTTAAAAATCTGTGCTTTTTTTTTATTTTGAAATTTGTTAAAACCTTGTTGAAGAGTTTTCCCCCCATTTTTTAAAATTTGGTTTTTTTTTTAAAACCCTTTTTCTTGCAAGAAATAAAACAGCTTAAATGTTTCCATAGGGCGGTTTTTTAAAAGTAAAAAAGGTCAGACCAAAAAGGGAAAAAAGGAAAGCATTTTGATAACTCCCCAGTGCAAAGACAAATGTTGGGGTGAAATTGGGAAGCGCCAGACTTGAATACTTGGTCATGCAGACAGAAAAACAAGACACACTGATTACGACAGTTCCCCCCCAAGGCAAGGGGTTAGGGCAAAGGAAAAAAGAGGCAGACCCCAACCAAAACCTACTTTGCCAACCTCAATGAGATCAGTGGTCGGGGGGAAAAGGGGTATGGAGATCATAGAACCAAAACCCCTTTGAACCATGTGGTGTTTTGTTTGTGTGTGGGTGTGTGTGGGGAAAGTTTCCCCGGGGCGTTTGAATTTCCCCGGGCTTCGGGTTTTTATAGTTTATCGCCCCAAAGGGAAATTTTTTTTTCTAAAAAAAGGGCAAAAAAATTGTCACTAAAGAAAAAAATTTAAAAAAAATCCCAACCCCCAAAGTAAAAAAGCAAAAAAAAAAAAACAAAAAGGAATATCGCCATTATTTCATAACCCTTTTAAATAGTTTTTTGTTTCGAAATAATTTTTTTATTTTTTTTTAAAAAAGAAATTTTATCTTTCAACGTGTGAGAAAACTATAAAAAATAAAATATTTTATATAATTTTAAAATTTATATATACTATAAATATAAATAAAATTTTTTATATAGAAAAAGATGAAAGATAGATTAATATAATAAGTAAGATTAAAATCAAAAACAAAATATAAACCGCCCCTTTTTAAAATGAAGCCGCGCAATATTGACCTTTTCTGGAAGAAAAAATTTTTTATATAAAAAGGAAAAAATATAGGGTCTTTTAAATTTTTTAAAAAACACTTTTAAATTTTTTTTTTAAAAAGGGAAGGGTATTAAATTTCAAAACCCCAAAACCTTTTTAAAATTTTTAAAGGGGAAAGGGGAAATTTAAAATTTTATAACACCCCCTTAAACAATTTTTTTTTAAAGCTTTTTACAAAAATTTAAACCCAAAGTCAAGTTTCAAACCTTTTTTCGAAAAGTTCAAGCAAATTTTTAAAAAAAAACAAAAACTTGTTTTTAATTTAAGTCCCTCAAACCTTTTCCCCCCCGAAGATTTGCTTCCCTTTTGGGCCTTTTAGCCATGGGTTACTCCCGTGTATCTTTTGGGGTTTTCCCCCGTCCCCCGTTTTTATCATTGTCCCGCTCTGTTCTTAATATCCTTTCCCGTCTTTCTGTCTTCTATTGCCCCGTCTTTGTCCCGCTGTCTGTCTTCTCTCCCCCCCCTTTTTTTTCTCTCTCTGTCTGTTCTCAATTTTCTGTCTGTCCCCCCTCTCACTCTTTCTCTCTTTGTCTGTCTATCTCGTGTCTGTCTGTTTGTCTGCTGTCTGGCTGGGGACGGGAGGGATGTATGTAATTTTGTACGAAAGTACGTAGGAACCTTTTTTCTCTTTTCTCTCTCTCTCCTCTATATATTTTCTATCTAACTTTTCTATTAAACTCTCTTTTCATTTTACCCTTTTTTTTTAAACCCTTTAAGGGAAAAACCTTTTCAATACTTTCCTTTTTAGGAATTTTCGAAGAAAGGGGGAAAGCAAAAAACAAAAAACAAAAAACCCCCAAACCCAAAAATTAAACTAAAACGCACACTCGTTTCTTTCCCGTCTTTTTTTTTTTTTTAACAATGTTTTTCCTTTTTTCCCCTGTTAAATTTTTCATTTCCCCCTTTTTTTTTGCGGTTTTGTTTAAACCCAAAACGGGGGAGACCCAAAAAAAACAGGGTACCAAATTTTACCCCAAAAACAAAACGACAACCCCAGTATGTGCTTGCCCCGGGGTTTTTTGTTTGTCATCCGTTCCTACCTGGCCTAAATCTTCCCCAAAGGGTTGGGAAAGGGTTTTTTAAAGTGTGGGGTGTGGGTGATGGTTTCCCCGTGCGTTTGAAACCCGGGGGTTGGTTTTTTTTAGTCCCCATCTGAAGGGCTTTTTTGCTAAAAAAAAGGGCAAAAAATTTTCCATAGAAAAAGTTTAAAAAAAAAACCCCCCCCCCAAAAAAACAGCAAAAAAAGAAGAGAGGATATCGGGCCCTTATTTTTAACCCTTGTATAGTTTTTTGTTCCCAAAAATTTTTTTATTTTTTTTTGAACCAAAAGGGTTAAACTTTCAACTGCTGTGATATATATATATATATATATAATATATATATATATATAATAATAATAGAGAGAGAGAGAGAGAGAGAGAGAGAGAGAGAAGAGAGAGAGAGAGAGAGAGAGCTAGCTTTGCACAAGAAGCCGCTGCAATATTGACCTTTTTCTGAAGAATTTTTTTTTTAAAGGAATAGAATATAGGTACATAATTTCATAACAACACCTTATAATCTTTTTTTAAAGCATAGGGTATGTCATTCATAACACCCCCTTATCATTTGTTTTCAAAGCATTACACATTAAGCCAATGTACATAATAACTTTTTTCGGATCAATTCCGAGCAATTTGTGAGCAAAAAGAAAAAACTGTGTTCTATTGAGTGTCGTCAGACATTTTCTTTGATGCTATACTTCTTTTGTCCTTCAGTCATGTTCTACTGTGGTGCAGCTGTGGTATTTCCCATTCCTGTTTTCTCTCACTGTTTGCTCTGTCTCTCTCTATATATCTGTTCTCTGTCTTTCTGTTTCTGTCTGTCTCTCTGTCTCTCTGTCTGTCTGTCTGTATGCATGTATATATGTATGTATGTATGTATTATGTCTCTGTTTATCTCTGTCTATCCTTCTTTTTTCTCTGATTTCTGTCTCTGTCTGTCTGTCTGTCAGTTTGCCTCTCTCTCTCTCTCACAGTTCAGAGTTCTCTCTCTCTCATAAAGAGAGGTATGATGTGTATAGATCGTTTAAAAAGTATTTTTGTAAAAGAGCAGTATTTAAACTTATAGATGTCTACTGCTTTCGTGTAGCAATTACACAAGCAAGAGTTAATGTTTTACCTCTTAACAATAATGTGTATAGATATAGTGATTATATCCGAGATAAATTATGTCCATTTTGTAAAACGAACTTTGAAAATGAAGCCAACTTTCTATATGGAATGTTACATGTACTCAAACTTAAGAGAAAAGTTTTTAAGCAAATGTATCAAGGTACCATTGACAGATATGTTCAAAGTAAGAAATGATGAGTACAAACATAGTTTGTCTAACTACATTTTTCATTCTATAACAAAAGGAAAATAATGTTGTCGCAAATACTTTATTGGAAAAATGCTACGATTTGATATACTCAATATGGATGATTTTTCTTAGACAGCATCTTCTTTCTATGATTGGGTTATGATTGATTTAAGGTTTATAATCAAGAAATAAATAAATGGTGTTTTTCTTTTGTATTCAGTCATGGACTGTTACTGACATCATCTTTTTTGCTTATTTGGCTATGTATATGTTGGTGTTTTTCTTCTCTAATAGTCAAAAACCCATTTTTTGGGTTTGTGTATTTTGCTTTCCCAAAAGATATGAATAAACCCCTTTGTTCAAATCCCAACCCCAAAAAATGTATTTTTTTGGCCAAGGCCAATTTTACTTTAAAAAATCTTTTCCCAGTTTTTTCAGTGTTCAGTGTTTTTCCCCTCACTTATTCTCCTCTCTCTCCCCCTTCCCTCTCTCCCCTCCCCCCCTCTCTTCCCCTCTCTCTCTCCCCTCCCCTCTCTCCCCTTTTCTCTCCTTCTCTCTCTCTCTCTCTCCCCCTCTCTCTCTTTTGGGCCTACGACGTCTTTATTTAGTCATAAAGTTCGAAAAAAGGTTAAAATAAGAGTATACAGTTATGAGTGACCCCAGGGTTTTTAAGCCAAATTTTTAAACCAAACTTATGTAAAATTTTTTTTCTTTTTCCACTTTTCATCTTCAATTTTTTTTGCCCCTCAAATGTTATTGGGGCCCAAAAAGGCCCCGTTTGTAAAATTAAACCATTTCAGATTTCCCAGAGTTTCCCCTTTTCTTCTCTCCAGACACAAATCGGTTTTGTGACTTAAACCAAAAATTTTTACAAATTTTTAAAAAATAAACCAAAAATTACAGTAATTTTACTCAGACATGATCATCTTTTCAAAGATGAAAGGGCACAAAGGGGGTGGAGGGGGGGGGGGGATGGGGGGGGGGGGTGGGGGGGGAGGGGAGGGTAGGGAAAGGGGGGTGGGGGGTGGGGGTTTGAGGGATAGTGACGAAAAAATTTCAAGTTGAAATATAAAACCAGGGTTTTGTGGCTAGCTGTGTCACTCTGGGCCCCGGAAAAAATTTTTTTTTTGACTCTTGGTTTAAATTTTTTTTAAACTAAGGGAAAAGGGGTTCCCCAAATGAAAAATAATTTGTTTTAAAAAATAAAATTTGATCCCGCGTTGTTTCCCTTTTTTGTTGTTTTTTGTTGTAGTTTTTTCCTTTTCCAGCTAAAAAAAATTTTTGTGTTTCTATTTCGGGATTTAAAATACAAAACAAGGTTTGGTTTTTAAAATTTTTTTTGTTTTTGTTTTTTGTTGGGGTTTTTGTTTTTTTCTATACCGTAGTATTTTTAATTTTATTTCCCTGTTAATACAAGCTGGTGTTTTATTTTCTTTTTTGTGTGGTTTGTGTTTTTTTAAAAAATTTTTTTTTCCCCGGAATAAAAAGAGTAGTTAATATAGTGCAAAAAGGGGGAAAAAAAATTTGGGGTTTTTAAAAATACTTTTTTCCCCCAAAAAAATTTGCAAACACGTTATGTCTTTTACCGTTTGTCGTCCCCCCTTCCCCCCCCCCCCCTCTCTCCCATCCTCATCCAACCCTCACCCCTGCCCTGGAGATGCTGGGGGGGGGGGAGTAGGAGGGTCAGTAAAATAGCTCCCACCTTCTGAAAATTCTGTGCCGGGAATTCCCTCTTTTCAAACCCTTCTCTTTTTTCCCTGCCTTGTTCCTTTTTTTTTCTTCCTGTCACCACTTACTTCTTGTCTATGTTTCTGCTTCCCGGGTCGATCCATTCTCCTGCCTTTTGTTTCCCAGAAAGACTACCACAGGTAGAGGATTAAAAAATAAAATGCACGTTAAAGATCCCGTAATAATCCATATCAGCGTTCAGGTGGGTTTACGGAAACACGAACATCCCCACATGCATCCCCGAAGTCGAGTACGGCTACCTCGTGGGGGCCAAAAAACAGTAGCATAGGCTAAATCTCATCATTGTTGAACCTCGGAGCTCTAGCTAAGGAACCAAAAATAAAAAAGATACAAAAATCAAACCAAACATAAACAAATAAAACAGAGAGTGAGGAAAAAAATTGTAAAAGTAGAGTTCAGAGTAGCGCAGAGTTCAAAAGTAGAGTTATGGGGACGGGATAGCTCAGTGGTCAGAGCACTCGCTTTCTCCCCCAAGCTAAGGTTAAGCAGCATCGAGCGTGGTTTCCAAGTGGATGGGTGACTGTTTGCGCACACCTTGGCTTCAGTATAGTCCCCCTCCAGTTCACCCAGCTGTAAATAGGTACCTGCCCTCTTTAGGGTCAGGGAAGGTAAGACAGCGAGGGAGAGGAGATAGGCGCCGCCCTCAATATGCTGGCCCCTGGAGAAGTTGAGGTTTCTGACGCCTCGCTCCCCTATGATCACATAGGTTATGGGACACCTTTACTTTTGCCTGTTAGAGTCAGAATGTTCAAAAGGTGGCGATATGATCTATTTATTCTTTTATTTTGTGTTTTTTTAGGATAATGGAATAAGCACTCATATGCTTTTTTTTACATCCAGTCCCCGTGTGTATGCAGTTTTGTCAATGTTGTCATCCATTCCCACCGGCACACAATGAACTACTCTTCCGAGAAGCGGATCAGTTTTAACCTGTGCGCAAAATTTTCTGTGTGCGTTTCAACACGAGGCCTCGGTTTATAGTCTCATCCGAAGGACTATTGGGGAGAGTGGAGTTGGCACTGATGTTAACTCCCCCTACCCCCCTACCCCAACCCCCCTACCCCCCAACCCCATACCCCCCCTACCCCCCTAAACCCCCCAACCCCATACCCCCCTACCCCCCTACCCCCCTCCCCTCCTCCTCCCTACCTTTTAAGTAGGTAGCTGCATTTCGACTTCGGGGGTGGGGTCTGAAAACGACACCTAGTATGTGCATGCCTGGGTTTTTGTGTTCTGTCATCCGTTCCTACTGGCCTACTCTTCCGAAAAAGCGGAACGGGTTTTTAACTGTGTGTGTTGTTGTGTGTGTGTGTGTGTGTGTGTGTGTGTGTGGTGTGTGTGTGTGTGTGTGTTGTGTGTGTGTGTGGTGTGTGTGTGTGTGTGTGGTGTGTGTGTGTGTGTGTGTGTGTGTGTGTGATGTTCTGCGTGCGTTTGAATCCCGGGGCTTCGGTTTATATAGTCTCATCTGAAGGACTTTTTTGCTAAAAGGACAAAAGATCGTTACTCTCACTCACTCACTCATCCCTTGGTCGGGACGACCGTTGGGGTACCCGCACGGACGCTGCAAGTGGACCGCCAAATGGTTCTGTCCTGGGCTGCTTTCAGGAGGTTTTGGTACAGTGAGGCCGGTCTACTCCTTGATGTTGGATATCCAGCTTACTAGAAAATGAAAAAAAAATCAACCCACAAAGTAAGAGCAAAAGAAAAACAAAGAGAGAATGTCGTCATTATTTCATAACACTTGCACTAGTTTCCGTTCAAAACATTTCTTTATTATTTTGTTTTGAACGAAGAAAGTTCATCTTTCAACTGCTGTGAGATATATATATATATATATATATATATATATATATATATATATATATATATAGATAGATAGATAGATAGATAGATAGATAGATAGATAGATAGATATAGATATAGATATGATATAGATATAGATATATATACACACACATATATAAACAGCCCTTTGTACATGAAGCCGCTGCAATATTGACCTTTTTCTGGAAGAA
>CM054147.1:38040796-38044730 GCA_028751875.1 Rapana venosa
CCTCAACAACTTACGGTTTGCCGATGACATTGACCTCATGGGTGGAAGTAACACAGAGCTGCAAGATCTTACGACCAGACTTGAGAACAGAGCTGGAGCATATGGGATGGAGGTGAGCTCGGAGAAAAGTAAAGTACTTTGAACAGCACAAGCAATGCCACCGCTAAAATTTACATGAACGGCCAACAACTGGAGGAGGTAGACGCTTTTAAATACCTCGCGCTACATCACAAAGGGCGGGCGATCGACAACAGAAATCAAGTCAGAATAAACCATGGAAAAAAGGGGAAAAAAAAAAAAAAAGGGGGGGAAAAAAGGGCCCCCCGGGGGACCCCAAAAAAACCCCAAAAAAAAAAAAAAAAAAAAAAAAAAAAGGGGGAAAAAAACAAAAAAAAAAAAGGGGGAAAAAGGGAAAAAAAAAAAAAAAAAAAAGGAAAAAAAAAACAAAAAAAAAAAGGGTTTTTTAAAAAAAAAACCCCAAAAAATCCCAAAAAAGGGGGGGCCCCCCGGGGGGGAAAAAAAAAACCCCAAAAAAAAAACCCCCAAAAGGGGAAACCCAAAACAAAAAAATTTTTTCCCCGGGGAAAACCCCAAATTTAAAATTTTGGGGAAAAAAGGAAAAAAAAAAAACCCCCGGGGGGAGCCTTTGGAAAAAAAGGGGGGGAACTTTTTAAAAAAATTTAAAAAAGGGGTTTTTTCCCCCTTTTTTGGGAAAAAAATTTTTCCCCCCCCCCCCCCTTTTTTGGGGGGCCCCCCAAAAAAAAACCCTTCCCCAAAAAATTTTAAAAAAAGGGGAAAAAATTTTAAAACCACGGGGGGAAAGTTTGGGGAAAAAAATTTTTTTTTAAAAAAATTTAAAAAAAATAAAAAAAAAAAAAAAAAAAAAACCCCCAAAAAAAATTTAAAAAAAAAAAAAAAAAATTTTTTAAAAAAAAAAGGGGGGGGGTTGGGGGGGGAAAAAAAAAAAGGGTTTTGCCCCCAAAAAAACCCCCCTTTTTTTTAATAACCCGGGGGGGGGGGTTTTTTTCCCCAGCCCCCCCAAAAAGGGGAAAACAGAAAAAAGCCCCCCCCCTTTTTTTTTTAAAAAAAAAACCCCCCCCAAAAAAAAAAAAAAATTTTTTCCAATTCAAACTAAAGCTCTACAAAGGGCCCCCAATTTTAGTCGATCCTGCTGTACGGAAGTGAATACCTGGGCATTGGAAATGCTGAAAAAAGCAAACGGAAAACCAGTCCCTTTGAAAAAAATGCCCTAGAAAACTACTGGGGCCCTTTTCCTGGGGAGAACGAAAGAACCCAAAAATTTGGGGGAAAAAAGTCAAAAACACGGCTGGGGTCCCCAGGGAAACCCCCTTTTCACCATTTTTCAAAAGAAAAAGCTGACATTTGGTTTTGGGGAAAGCACCCGCAAAAAAACTTGCCCAAAAAAATAAAGCAGGGGGAAACCTTTGAAGGTGGAAAAAAGGGGGGGGGCAGAACAAAATCATGGGTGGGCCCCACAAAAATGGACCAGGAATTTAATGACCGGGACTATGCGCAAAAGCCCAGGCCGAATGGATGGGGAGGTTACCAAAGGGGATCGTCTTTTATGTCTCCCCCCCGACCGCCAAGGTCACGGGTCTGATGATGATGATGAAGCAGTGGCATGTTCGTGTCTCAATTTTATTTTTTCGTTCCTCGGCTAGAGCTCCGAAGTTCTCCAATGGTGAGATTTTTGCGTGTGTGACCGTACCCCCCCCAACCATACCATTACCCCCCATACCCCCCTACCCAAATACCCCCCTACCACCCCACCCCCTACCCCCTACCCCATACCCCCTACCCCTTACCCCCCTACCCCCCAACCCCCCCTACCCCTACCCCTGCTACCCCCTACCCTAACCCCCCCCCCTACCCCCCGACCCCCCTACCCCCATACCCCACCATACACCCCCCTACCCCCCTACCCCCCTACCCCCTACCACCCCATACCCCCCTACCCCCTTCCCCCCTAACCCCATACCCCCCTACCCCCTAACCCTATACCCCCCCCTACCCCATACCCCCCCTACCCCCCCTACCCCATACCCCCCTACCCCCCCTACCCCATACCCCCCTACCCCCTTCCCCCTACCCCCCCTACCCCCCTACCCCATACCCCCCTACCCCATACCCTATACCCCCCTACCCCATACCCCCCCTACCCCCCTCAAAGCTTTATACATTAAGCCAATGTCATGTTTAACCTTTTTTCGAATCAGTTCAGAGCAAATTGTGAACAAAAACAAAAACTGTGTTGTATTGAATGTCGTCAGACATTTTCTTGATGCTATGCTTCTTTTGTCCTTCAGTCATGTTCTACTGTGGTGCAGCTGTGGTATTTACCGTTCATGTTTCCTCATCTGTTTGCTCTGTCTCTCTCTATATCTGTCTCTGTCTTTCTGTCTTTCTGTTTCATGCATCCATGTATGTATGTATGTATGTATGTATGTATGTATGTATGTATGTATGTACGTACGTATGTACGTATGTATGTATGTATGCATGCATGTATGTATGTATGTGTGTATGTATGTATGTATGTATGTATGTATGTATGTATGTATGTATGTATGTATGTATGTATGTATGTATGTATGTATGTATGTATGTATGTATGTATGTATGTATGTATATGTTTACGCTCTTATGAAGTTTCGCTGTAGCTGTCACAAGCTTCCTATTGAGGTTGGACGTTTCCATAATATACCAAGGGAAGAAAGAATATGTTCAAATTGCAATATGTCTGTTTTAGGGGATGAATTACATTTTATCATGGAATGTCCCAACTTCAAACATTTACGACAAGATTTCATTCCCCGACATTTTCTTCAACCCATGTCCAGTTATAATTTTTGTAGGCTAATGAATTGCAAATCTCGAAAAGTTCTCATGTCGCTCTCAAAATTCATAAGATTTGCAGGTATATCTTGAAATTTCAATTGTCTTTCATATGTGTAGATTATATCTTTTAAAGAAATGTGTATACTTAAAAATAGTATTGATTCATTAATACTGTTTGCTTATCATTATGCGATGAACTCTTGCTTTTCAGTTACTGTTATTGTTCATGTTATTTGTGGGGTATATTGCTGTTAGGTTTATGCTCCTGTTCAATTTGTTTGTTATCCTCCATACCCCAACACCGGGACATCCACAAGCTGACTTGGACGTCGCCGAATGGAAGAGACATGAACCAGATTGACCATCTGATGATCAACGGTATGTGGAGACGATCTCTTCTGGATGTGAGAACCAAGCGAAGTGCGGATGTCGGGAGCGATCATCACCTGGTGACCGCACACATCCAGATGAAACTGAAGAAGAACACAAGACCAACCACTCAAGCGCGATTTGATACCCAGCGACTGAAAGACACCAACGTGAAGTCTGCATTCATCAACAATCTGAGGAACAGATTCCACATCCTGCAGAACATGACAGAACAGCATGACATAGATACGACATGGAAGCAGATCTGTAAACTGTACACTGAGAGCAGCAAGGACAACATCGGCCATCAAAAGAAAAAGACCAACAATGACTGGATCCAACAAGAGGCCCTCGATGCCATCAAAGAAAAAAGAGAGACCAAGAAGAGACTTCTGCAAGTAAAGTCTCCACGGCTACGAGGGAGGCAGGAAGAGCTGTACAGAGAGGCACACAGGAAAGTGAAGAGACTCGCACGCCGTGACAAGAGAGAAGCCATGGACCAGCTGGCAGCTGAGGCAGAAAGCGGCGGCCAAGGAGGCAAGGGGGAGTCTACAAGATCACCAAGAAAGACAGCAAATTTAAAGGGGCGCTGGGGAAAATCAGGGACAGACAAGGAAAATTTGACAAAAGAAAGAGCAAAAAGAAAGATGGGCTGAACATTTCCCGGAAGTTCTCAACCCACCACCACTACGAAGGGGAAACCCGA
>CM054147.1:38045230-38060665 GCA_028751875.1 Rapana venosa
TTTGGTCATTCCTTTGGTCTCTATTCTGAGACTTGTTCTTGATTTTTTTTTAGTATTTTTTTTTTTTTGGTATTGAGGAGTGGACAAATGTATTGAGTCAGTGTTTGTTATGGCATCATTAATGTATCAGTGATTTTTATGTTTAAGCATTATATCTGAGTGAATTATAATTGAGAACCTAATTTGCTCAGCTTTTGGAATTGTCATATTGAATGAATGCTGTTGTTTGTTGCATTTGCTATGTATTCAGTGTGACTGCTGAATGAGTTGAGTTAATTGATTCCATTTCTTTCTTTTTATTTCTTTTTGTCATATTGAATGAATGTTGTTGTTTGTTGCATTTTCTGTGTATTCAGTGTGACTGCAGTGTGAGTTGAGTTAATTGATTTCATTTTTCTGTTTATTTCTTCTTTTTTTTCTGTGCCTACCCTATCTCATTACTCCTGTCCCAACAAGTAATGAATCCTACTCCTCTTTAGGGTCAAAGGAATCGAGGGTGCTGTACATTATTACCACTCCCCATCAGAATTTGAGATTTATTTATTCATTTATACCACTTAAGTCACAGCAGATTTCTCTGCATGAAATTTGGGCTATTCTCCCCGGGGGAGAGCATGTCGCCATAAGAGCAACGCCACCCATTAATAATATTATGATATTATATTAATATTATGTAACAACATAACACAGAAATCATGTTCAAAATTACTTTGCACATTATTATTCATAGAATCATTGAAACTATGAAACGGGAATTTAATTATTCCTGCCTCATAGTTACATTCTCTGAAACGATATCAACATTTTGTATGGTTATTCTGCATCAAAAGTCTAGTTGTGTATCCTAATTGCTCACCATACATCAGAATAGTATATGCATATCTCCAGTACATATGAGCTCGATGGCCTACACAAAAAAAGAAAGAAAAGAATAATGAATAAACTTATTGTTTTCACACGTACGTGTGCACATGCACACACACACACACACTATAAAGAAGAAATGCAAATACAAACACACACAGAGACATACATTGTTCATTCATTAAATCAAAAGAACGAATACACACACACACACACACACACACACTATTCTAAATCACCGAATGGACATTAAACTCACGAGAAGAAGAAAATGCACACATACGCGCACGCACGCACACCTGTCTCCGTCTCTTTATTACTTTGAGGGTAACGGAATAAGCACCCACATGCTTTTTTACATTCAGTCCCCATGTGTTTGCAGTTTTGTAAATTTTGTCATCTGTTCCCATCCACACACATGTGTATGTGCTGCGTATATAATAATAATAATAAATAATAATAATAAATGGAATTTATATAGCGCTATTTCTTGCAGAGACAAATCAAAGCGCTTGCACTCAACTCATTCTTACACAGTCATACAACCAGTGACAAGTAATAGTTCCATCAAATCCAAATATGCGTGCGTAAAAATAAGTTTTTATGTCTTCTAGTCAATGGGTTTAAAATTGTGTTCACAGTTGATGTGTGTGCATGCGTGCGTGTGTGTGTGTGTGTGCGCATGCGCGCGTGTGTGTTGGTGTGTGTGTGTTCGTGACATTTTATTTGAAGTCATTTGAAAACCAATATGAAATATAGCTTTTGTGTCTGATATTTTTGATGTGTATCAATCTGCCTGTCCACTGATGCAACTTCCAAGCTTGTCACATCTCTCATTCTTTCACGTTTAGACTACTGTAATTCTCTTTTGGCTGGCCTACCAGCATCATCTATCCACTCTCTTCAACGCATACAAAACTCTGCAGCTCGACTGGTCCTAAGAAAGAAAAAAAATCTGAACACATCACTCCTCTTCTGCGATCTCTTCACTGGTTGCCTGTCTCACAAAGACTGGAGTATAAAATCAATACCCTCTGTTTCAAATGTCTCCACAAATCTGCACCCTCTTATCTCTGTAACTGTCTTCACCTGTACACTCCATCCCGTCCCCTTCGTTCAGCCGCAGATACTTTGTGCTTTCGAACACCCAGATTCAAACAAACCACTGTTGGCCGTCGCTCCTTCTCTGTTTCTGGTCCATCCACCTGGAATGACCTCCCTCTTTCACTTCGTCAAAAGCCTTCACTTGATTCCTTCAAATCCAGCCTCAAAACACACTTATTTCCTACCTGAGACTTTCCCCCCACATATCTGTCCCTAATTTTCAACAGCATCTTTCACCTTCTAAGTGTTGTTCCGTGTGTGTGTGTGTGCGTGCGTGTGCGTGCGTAGTGCGCGCGCATGGATTTGAAATCTGTTGCTCATTAAGGAGAGTTGCATGCCTGTAAATGGTTGAGTGCAAGCGCTTCGATTTGTTTTGTTTTTTTTACAAGATTCAGCGCTATATAAATTCCATATATTATTAGTAGTAGTAGTAGTATTGTAATTGCCCTTCATGGGATGATTAAAGTGTTTTTGACTTGACTTGACTTGACACACATGGCCTATTCTTCCAAAAGGCAGAGCAGGTTTTAACATGCGCAACATGCTCTATGTGCATTTGCACATGGGACCTCGGTGTAGTATAGTCTCATCCGAAGGATTTTTAGGGAGAGCTGAGTCGGCACTGATGATGTCTCTGTCTTTCTGTCTGTCTGTCTGTCTGTCTGTCTGTCTCTCTCTCTCTCTCTCTCTCTCTCTCTCTCTCTCTCTCTCTCTCTCTCTCTCTCTCTCTCTCTCTCTCTCTCACACACACACACACACATACAAGGTCAATCAAAATTGTTTTGGTAATGACATCTGGCTGACATTCAAAATCATGTACAAAAATTCTCAGATTGTTTTGGGGAAAAACGCCATAAACAAAATGGATGTTCAACAATGCATGCATGAATATATGAATATTAAAAAAAATTGCTGTCAAAGAAAACACACACACATGCACGGGCTTGCAGCAGTGTGCATGCACACACACACACATAAATGATGCCATCCTCCCCTCCTCCCCGGACCATGCACTCCCCACTCACCAGGCCTCCCACCTATGAACCCCTTCCATATCCACATGGGCACACACACACTTTTTTTTTGGGGGGGGGGGGGGGGGGAGGGTAGCCTGGTGGTAAGAGCATTGTGCACTGTGCTCGAGATCTGATGACCCTGATTTGAATCCTGTTTAAGGGGATATTTTCCCCTGAAGTTAACATTGGTGCCGACTCCACTACCCAGCAAATATATATTTTTTCCTCCTCAAATAATTATCACTGAGAAGACAACAACACACACACTGACAACATGCGCATACATGCAGTGGCCTGTATGCATACACAATGTATACCCTGGGTGATTTTCCTTCTGTTTTAAATGGACTTCGTATTCACTATTGACGATTTTTGGTCTTTTATTTTTTTTTTTTAAGAATAATTATTAGATTCAAGACGTAAAATTCTCTAGAAAATGACGAAAACAACTTATAACAAAAACGTTGAAAAGCCTTGAAATCAAGGCTTGTCTTTCGAAAGTATTCTCTTTTTCAAAAAAATTAAAAACTGGAGATACATTACTAGGCGAAAAACATAAATAGATAAAGTTTCATATGCGTGCGAGTGAATGGAAAAATCTAACGGAGTAGCAGACATCAAAAAGTCCAAGGGAAGTAATAAAATAATTTGGCGCATGCGCATTAAGCCACAAAAGTCATCTATAGTCCATCTTTTTGAATGTTTGTTTGTCAGAATTTACAGCAACAAATCGAGGCAAAAACTATGCATTAAATCCCAAGTAGATGACGACAGTAGTGCTCATAGGCTAGATTAACGAGGCAGCAACAAACGAAACAAGTGTTTTCGTTGCGCGTGTGATAAAATGCTTGAACCTGCAAGCAAAGCCAAAGGTGAGCAAGAGTTAGCAGCTGAAACCAACTTCCAAGAGTCGTCGTGATCCAACCAAGATTTGGCACTTTGCTTGGCCTCAAGTTGGTGTGAAACATACAAGGTAAGAAATTTTGATGCAACTAGCCTAGTGCTCAACGATCAGCTCTAAACGAAATCACGAATTGATTCTTTCATGAAAGCGACAGTGAATAAGACAAGCAATCATGATATCATCGTACTTTCGGTTTCCACATTGGGCCATTTCGTCACATATGAAGTAGGCCCTATTCCTTTCCTGACTAAATCGGTAATTGTGGCATTCGACATTACCGAGATATAAATTATACATGAACTTAGAAGATTTTTGCTCTAGATAATATTAAACTTAAAAACAATTACTGAATTAGTACTTTTTAAAATTGAAACATGTATACAAATTCCTATGCAGCCAAACAGTTTGGCAATAACTTCAGATGTTATGCCAAAAGTAAAAGTGTACTGAATTAATCTGTATTTGTCGAAAATTTGAGATTTTTAAGAGTTTAGTTCATAACCAAATTAAATAGTCTAGTGACACATGCCTGTCCAAGAACAAATCGGATGATAAATTGACAAGTTTAGCATTGTAATAGGTGGTCAGAATGAAGGCTTGGGTATTTTTTACAAGAAAAAGGAAACAAAATTATGCCTTGATATTTCATTACAAAGTGGAATAAATAATGGCTACAGTTTTATAATCAGTCAAATCATGGTGGAGCGCCACACATACTTATGTATGTACGACTTTAGTATGTACATATGTACATACATATATATTATATACATACAAATGAAGTAGAGAAAAAGTCTTCAGGTACATGTTAATGATCCCATTAGGCTCACTCAACAATGCTGCCCATATCTTTTTCTTGGCAGGTTGTTTTTTGACAGTAAAAGGATTAAAATTTTTTTTTATATTTTGTACATGATTTGTGTGTGTGTGTGTGTCAGGAGATAAAGTTGGGTTTTTTGTTTTTTAAAAGCTTTAGTGGGTTTTTTAAAAATATGTTTTTAAAAGCTTCAGCTTCAGGGGGCTGCACCCCCTGATCCCTACTTTTTAGGGGGGAGTAGGAATAGCAGGATCAGAAAAAGAGCTTGCCAGCCTAACAGAACACTTGAATAAGGCCTCCAAAACATACGGCATGGAAATCAGTGCAGAGAAGACCAAACCGATGACTAATAACACCAACGGCATTAGCACTGATATCAGGGTTAATGACCAGAAGCTGGAAACAGTTCAAAGCTTCAAATACCTGGGAGCCATTGTATCAGACCAGGGATCCAAGCCAGAAGTAGTATGCAGGACTGCACAGACAATAACAGCTTTGTCAAAACTAAACACCATCTGGAGAGATAAAAATATCTCACTTATCTCCAAGATCAGACTAATGCGCTCCCTTGTCATATCCATATTTCTGTATGCCTGTGAATCATGGACCCTGACTGCAGATTTGGAGAGAAGAGTACAGGCGGTGGAGATGAGATGCTTTCGGAGACTCCTTGGCATCTCCTACAAAGACCACATAAGCAACGAAAGCGTGCATAACAGAATCCAGCAAACCATTGGACCCTATGAGAACCTTCTAACGGTCGTGAAAAAGCGTAAACTTAAATGGTACGGGCATGTCACAAGATCCAAAGGACTTGCAAAGACAGTTTTACAAGGCACTGTCCAAGGAAGAAGAAGAAGAGGCAGACCAAGGAAGAGCTGGGAGGATAACATCAGCGAATGGACAGGCCTAGAACTCAACAAAACCCTGAGAAAGGCAGAACAGAGAGAGGAATGGAGGGAACTGGTTGTTGAGTCTTTGAGGGTGCCCCCACGGTCGTCAGACTACGGGACAGATAGATAGATAGAGGGGAGGGTCACACCTCTCCCTTGAACTTATGCTGTAATGTTCCTCATTTTGACTCTGAAAGATTGGTTGCTTTGCTCTGCTGTTCATGTAGTGCTTACTTAGGCCAGTTAGGGACTTAACTTATAATTAGCTTAAAACATTTTTGTTTGCTTTTATTGTTTGGCAGAGACTAGTAGAATTTAGGTGCTGGCTATGGTAAACATTTTTTTTTCAAGTTCAGTATTAGACACTTTTTAAAAATCATCCCTTTGAAATGGCAAGGGTTAACTTGTGTGAATGTGTCTAATGGTGTAATGCCTTGTAATTTAAACTGTTTTCTTTGTGTTAAACCTACACATGAAATGCACACACACTAACACACATACAGTGACACACACACAGGTGCACACACATGCATACACACTCTTAAAATTATATAAATGAATAACCTTTTCTTGTCATCCAAGTTTTATTTTGTGTCAATTCAAAATCAGCATGAACTCACTTAGATCTGTTTCAATAGAAGTGCATTCTAGTATTGTCACAGAAATTGATCATTTATATATATATATATATAGGTGCACACACACACACATATATATATACACATATGTGTGTATATATATATATATATATATATATATATATATATATATATATATATATATATATATATATACATTGTCTGACTTTTGGAGGAACAGATGTGAGGTTTTGTTCAGTTCCCTCTCATCTTGGCTTTTATTGTAATGAGTGGGCTGATTGTGCTAACAAAAAGGGTATGACACATGAGGAAGATCAAGAGATTTTATTAAAAATCCATTGTCAATATCTGAGAGTTACAATTTATTGAAAAAGGATCCAAGAATCAAATAAAATTATCAGTAAAAGAATTTGGTAGCATTTCTAAAGAACATGCTGTATAAAGACTTTTAACTTTAATATATATTAAAAAAAAAATATATATATATAAAATATATTTTCCAATTTCTCACATTACAACATGACAAAACTCAGACAAATTATGTCACTACTTCATTCAGCTAAATCTAGTAAATGCACTTAAGTTTTAACACAAAATTTGTGATAAGCGTTACATGGTGTTGTGGTGAAAACATGTCAAGTTTTCATCTGATTTTTAAGTTAAAGTCTTAAAAACCTTTTAGCCCAGTGTTCCCAATTGTTCATTTGAAAATGTTTATGTGACTTTTGGTTGATATTCAGCAGTTGTGAATGTTTGCTTCAAAGTCCAGTCACCCATAAGTCCAGTCACCCATTTTCTTTAGATTGGACATTAGACTTTTTACTTGTCCCAATTTCATTTTGTTTCACCTATGATCATTATTACCTGTGATCAAATGCACACATACACACACGCTCATTCGCATGCACACACACGCACGCACACAGGTAGGCAGGCAGGCACACACACACATACACACACACACACACATGAGCCCGTGCGTGGGTCATTTGTTTTCTTTTTGATGGCTAAATTTGTTTTTCCTCCTTTCAGCTGTCCAAATAAACACTGACATCAATTTTTCATCTCTTTCCCCTCCTTATTACCTGTCTAATATAACTATTTTTGCAGTGGACAGACTTTAAAATGAACACACACACATACACACACACATAATAATAATAATAAGAAGAAGAAGAAGAATAATAATGTATGGAATTTATATAGCCCTGAATCTTGTAAAGCAACAAATCAAAGCGCTCAGATTTTATTTCATACCACTTTAAGTCACGGCAGATTTCTTTCCGTGAAATTCGGGCTGCTCTCCCCGGGGAGAGCGGGAGAACGCGTCGCCACTTAGCGCTGCGCCACCCTTTCACCCTTTTTTTTTTTTTTTTTCTTCTGCAGCTGTATTTGTTTCCCTATCAGAGTGGCTTTTTTCTAAGAATTTTGCCAGGGACAACTCTCTTGTTGCCGTGGGTTTTTTTACGTGCGCTAAATAATTACGTGTAACACACGGGACCTCGGTTTATCGTCTCATCCGAAAGACTAGCGCCCAGACCACCACTCATGGTCTAATGGATGGGGGAAAAATTTCCGGTCCAAACGGGGTACGAACCGCCGCACACTTCAGACCCGGACTTTTCGCTTTCTAGACAGGCGCGTTACCTCTAGACCACCGATCCACCAACATACACATCCACATACACACACACATACACACACACACATACACACACACATACACACACACATACATACACAGACACACACACATACATACACAGACACACACACGTATACACACACAGGTATACACACACAGAGTCTCTCTCTCTCAATTACTCACTCACTCACACATATTCAGTTTATGCTGATGCTTGTATAAGTTTCATGTGTACATAATACATGCACATGTATACAGTGCATGGGTGCCTCTCTCTCTCTTTTTCTTTGTCTGTCTGTCTCAGTGTCTGTGTGTGCACTGTGCATGTACATCTCTCTCTCTCTCTCTCTCTCTCTCTCTCTCTCTCTCTCTCTCTCTCCTCTCTCTCTCTCTCTCTCTCTCTCTCTCTCTCTCTCTCTCTCTTTTCTGTCCCGTAGTCTGACGACCGTGGGGGCACCCTCAAAGACTCAACAACCAGTTCCCTCAATTCCTCTCTCTGTTCTGCCTTTCTCAGGGTTTTGTTGAGTTCTAGGCCTGTCCATTCGCAGATGTTATCCTCCCAGCTCTTCCTTGGTCTGCCTCTTCTTCTTCCTCCTTGGACAGTGCCTTGTAAAACTGTCTTTGCAAGTCCTTTGGATCTTGTGACATGCCCGTACCATTTAAGTTTACGCTTTTTCACGATCGTTAGAAGGTTCTCATAGGGTCCAATGGTTTGCTGGATTCTGTTATGCACGCTTTCGTTGCTTATGTGGTCTTTGTAGGAGATGCCAAGGAGTCTCCGAAAGCATCTCATCTCCACCGCCTGTACTCTTCTCTCCAAATCTGCAGTCAGGGTCCATGATTCACAGGCATACAGAAATATGGATATGACAAGGGAGCGCATTAGTCTGATCTTGGAGATAAGTGAGATATTTTTATCTCTCCAGATGGTGTTTCTGTCTGTCTCAGTGTCTGTGTGTGCACTGTGCATGCACATGCATATGATAAATAGCCTCCATATGTGTGTGTATGCATCTGGTCACACTCCTCTCCTCTTACGCTTGCTTTTTCAGTAAGCATAATGGTTTCTGTGCTCTTTCTCCATTAGCCATTCACTCCATTCCTTTTCTTTCTCTCCCCTCCCCTTAATTCCTTCCTCCATCACTGCTTCTAAGAAAGCCTTTTATTCCTCTTCTGCCCGCGTGGCAGCGGATCAACGAGAGAGTCAGGTAACCAAAGCTTTGATTTGGATAACTTAAGGCCGGCACCAAGGGACAGACATTTAACATTGAGCTCATGCATTCACAGTAGGCTACTCTGTTAGTGTCAGTACTGAACCCCTTTATTTTATTATTTTAACTATATCAGAAAGACCTCCACCACCTCCCCCCAACTCACCATGGCAGAAGCAGCAGTAGCAGCACCCCAGTTGTAGTTGCAGAAGCAGCAGCAGTGGCAGTAGAAGTAGTAGTTAGCAGTCAGGACTTTTAGTAGTGGTAATAGAAAAAGAGGAGGAAGATAATGATGATGCTGATGATGATAAAATTCCTTCCATCATGCTTATTTGACAGGCTTGAACAATCACAGAATGCTACAGACAAGGGGGGGTGGGGTGGGGGGATGTCAATGCACTATGTCACAATTGTGACAAACTGCATTAAGGAGGGGGGGGGATGCCCTATGTCACAATTGTGACAAAATGCGTTGACCCCCCACCCCTGGGGGCTCCATGCACTTTGTCACAAATTGTGACATAGTGTGTTACCTCCCCATGTAAAAAAAAAATCCCAAAAAATTACACACTCCACAAATCTCTTGTGGATGGGTGGTCTAGTGGTAACGCACCTGCCTAGAAAGCAAAAAGTCCGGGTTGGAAGTGTGCGGTGATTCGAATCATGGTTGGACCCGAAACTTTCCCCCCATCCATTAGACCATGAGTGGTGGTCTGGGTGCTAGTCTTTCGGATGAGATGATAAACCGAGGTCCTGTGTGTTACACATAATTATTCAGCGCACGTAAAAGAACCCACGGCAACAAGAAAGTTGTCCCTGGCAAAATTCTGTAGAAAAAAGCCACTCTGATAGGGAAACAAATACAGTTGCAGACAGGAAAAAGAAAAAAAATGGGTGGCGCTGCTCTTGTGGCGACGCGCTCTCCTTAGGGAGAGCAACCCGAATTTCAAGCAGGGAAATCTGCTGTGACTTAAAGTGGTATGAAAGTACAAGTTCAATAATATGTACTACCTCAAGATTTTAGAAGCTCCATATACATTTTTGTCAAGTTTCTGACTTCAGTTCCAAAATTGTGACATAGTGGATGACATAGCTTGTTGTAGACAAAGTGCTCCTCATGGATCACCAGCCTGGTGTTCTTCACAAAACAAAAAACATGTTGGGGGGGGGGGGGGGGGGGGGGGGGTTGTCCTCAGCATCATCACCATCATCATTAACCATTACACCCAGTGGTGTGTAGGGCAGCAGCAAAGCGCTTCCACTACTGCCTATCCTGGGCCAACCTAGTCACTGATCCCCAAGAGTGCTGCATGGCCTTCATCTCACTTTCTACAGTTCTCCTCCACGTTGCTTTTGGTCTTCCTTTCTTTCTCCTTCCTTCTGGGGTCCAGTGCAATGCTGTTCTTGTGATTGACTGTGGGTCTCTTTGGAGGATGTGCCCAATCCACTTCCACCGTCGTCTGGTGATGATGGTTCTCATGGCTCTTCTTGCCATGCAATCTCCTGCAGATAGGTCTTCATTGGAGATCTTCTTGGCCAAGAAAGATCCTGAGAATTTTCGGATGGCATTATGATGTGGAAAGGATCGAAGTTTGGTAAGATGTCGCTTCCGTCATCTCCGCACTCAGACCCGTACAGGAGCTAGATACATGATCAAAGCTCTGGTATAGCTTCAGCTTGGTGTTGGTGCTGTACTGAGTTGATCTCCAGATATTGTTCATCTCCACTTAAACACACTCCTGCCTTGTCCTAGTCTCCTAGTTGTGGATGGTTTCTTTTGTGCCGCCCTTGGTTTGATGCTGCTGCCATGGTATGTGAACTTGTCTGTCTGGGTCGCAGGGTCAGTTGTGTCAGTCACTTTCACAGGGGCGGCTGGTTTGTGTTCACATTGAGCGACTTTGTACTCTTTTTTCTTGGTGCAATTACGAAGCCCCACTTGCTGTCCGAATGTTTGGAAGGTCTGCTGCTCTTCTCCTGGATATGTTGGTGTGTGTGGGTCAGTCAGCGACAGGTCATCGCCAATAGTCAAGGTCGTCTAGTGTTGAGAACAGGCACCCGCGAATCCTTCTTGGGGTGTTTCTGTTTGTCTTCCCTCATCAAACCAATCAATGGCCAGACTCAGCAGCAGATTGAAGAGAACTGGGCTGAAATCACACATCCTTGGTTCTTACTTCGGGTCTTGATTTCGAAAGATCTGTTGCTAGGCGCCACCAGAGTCATTACTCGAAGTTGTCATAGAAGCTTTTGATAAGGTGTACCAGTTTCGATGGGATGCCATAAGTGTTTCGAAGGTACTCCAAAAGGCTGTCGCCTGTGTTTGCTGTCAAATGCCTTTTCGCGAAAGTCCAGGCCAAAAATTCACATACAGTTGTTGTTTGCCACTTCTGTGCACTGTTCGATGATGTTTTCTTGAGCATGAATATCAGGCTCACCTATACATCCGTGCGTTTGCTGTCCTGAACCCTGCGTCTTTCCTTCCTCTTGTGCATCGTTCCACAGCGTTTCTGATATTCTACTGATGATACTTGGCAGTATCTGTTGCTCGGCACAGACAAAAGAGGTGATTCCCCTCCAGTAGTTGCATGTTCGCTCATGGGTTTCCTTTCTTGGGGATTTTGACCTATCATCCTTTTGGTCCAAATCATCAGGTACTTTCTCGTTCTTCTGCAGCTGTGAACCAGTAGGGTTGCAGTATGTCAGTGCTAGTTTTTGAATTGAATGCCTTGAACAATTCGAGCACAGGTTGTCCTGGCCGTTCATGTTTTGACTGCCGGTTCTTGTGGGTTCTTGATGCAGCTACTATCGTCTCCTTGTTGGGGGTGGTTTTTTTTGACCATCAATAGTTAAGTCTTTGGTAGGCTTCTGGGATGTCGGCGGTTCTCATCAAGTGGTGGTCCGGTGAGAACTTCCTGGGAGTGTTCAGCCTCTATCTTTCTTTCTTGCTCTTTCTCTGTTGTCACCAGTGATTCCTTTGTCTGTCATGATTGGTCCCCCCATGCGCTCTTCTTAAAATGTGTTGCATACTTTCTTGTGATCTTGTGGACTCTCCCTGCTCTCCTTGTGGCCGCCGCCCTCTTCTGCGCTCGGATGCCAGCTGAGATGGTTCCATGTGCTTCTCGCTTGTCACGGCGTTGCGAGTCCTCTTCAGTGTTCTGTGTGCCTCTCTTACAAACTACATTCCTTCCTCTTCTCGTATAGGCCGTGGAGACTTTACTTAGCAGAAGTCTCTTCTGATCTCTCGCCTTTTCTTTGTGCATTGAGGGTCTCTTGTTGGATCCAGTCATTGTTGGTCTTTTCTTTTGATGACGATGTTCTCCTTGCTGCTCTCAGTGTACGAGTATATAGATCTGGCTCCACAGGTCGTTTCTATGCCATTGCTGTCCGCATGTTCTGCAGGATGTGAAATCTGTTCCTCAGATTTGTTGATGAATGTCCTCAGCTGCATCCATTGGAAAACGAATGAGAAAACGAAGATTGTGTCAGTTTCACAAATCATCCAGTCTGATGCTGTTTACTACCGAACACGTGATGAAAGTCTTGGTTCCTGCACTGTCCCTTAGCTTCCCTCTGCAAGGATCTTATCAGTCAGTTCAGCCAATAGTCATTGATGACATCAGCACTAGTTCTCACTGTCTGAACTTTAGCCCCCTGTGGAGTCTGTCACAGTCCGGGGTTTCCGTTAGTTAAACCACATCGGCCAAACGTCAATTGTTCACGTTGCACGACCAGCATGACTTTTGTTTTCGGACTCCTTTGACATGACTTGCTGAATGACGAGATTATTCAATTTCCACGCAGTGTGTTGTTGGCGAAAGAAGGAAGGGTGTGTGTCTGTGTGTGTGTAAACAGACTTTTTGTAGGTTAGTGGGCTACAATAAACGAATGTGAATGTTCATTCTTCGTTGAGACAGCTCCTCTTTCTTCTTGGCCTCTGAAGCTGCCTTTCTCCTTTCCTCTGATCTTGTTGCCTCTGCCGTCTGACTGGTGGCTTCCTTTAGTAGCTGTGGGAGATGGACAGGGATTTATACTGTTTGCACCAAGTTAAGTTGGTGTTAGCTGGGTGGCTTTCAGTTCCATTAGCTCAACGACTGTATTGTCGCCTCTTTCAGCGATTTTCCAGGGAAGTGAGTGAGGTGATGTTCTTGGAGAAGGGCATCCAAAGTCACTTCCAACGTTTTATTGGCCAGTACCAAACAACGGGCCATGGCGTTGGATGAAAATTCGACTTTTTGGACAAATTATTTGACAACAAAAATTTCTTCCTGTATTCCTTCACGGGAGATCCACACGCGAGAGAGGAGGAGAGAGAGAGAGAGAGAGAGGGGGATGTGAGGGAGAGAGAGAGAGAGAGAGAGAGAGAGAGAGAGAGTGGAGAGAAGGAGAGAGAGGCAGAGAGAGAGAGCACTAATTGTACAGATAAATGCGGACTTGATTAGAACGAGCAGTAGACAAGCGTTGCCAATAAGTGTTACTGCTAGTTGGTAACAAACAACTGTCACTTATACTCAAATATTCTGTGAAAAAGAATTGTGTGGAAAAAATAAAATTGTAATATATTTAAAATATATAAATATAATATATAATATAATTATATATATAATATATATAAATTTTTTAAAATCGACTTTTGACCCCAAAATTGGGGCAAAGGAAAAAACAAAAAAAACAAACCAAACCAAAAAACCAACCAACCAACCAAACAAAAAAAATACAAAAAATAATCTAGCAAATTTACGTAATCAAATAACTTTCAGATGGGATTTTTTGAAGGCCCCCCAAGTGTTTTTATTGTTAGAAAATCTGGGGTTCATTCCCATATTTTTTCCATCTGAGGATGAGTGAGGACATGTTTTTAATACATTATGGAGAGGGAGGTGGGGGGGGGGGGGGGTTGGTGCAAAAGGAGAACACGAGAGGGGTAAAAACTACTCACTTATAAAAGAACCCAGGTGGGTTTTTGGTCGTTAAGCAGGGTGACAAACCCGACGGGGCTTTTGACTACAATTCGTGAGTGGAAGCACAAAATAAATAGTATTTTAAACTACCATTCAACTTGAGACGCGTATGGTAAAACTGAAATGCCGTTTGTAAAGTTTTGTTGTTGTAGCTATGTGTCTGATAAAATGCGTGATTATGTTTTCTCATTGTTTTGAAAACTTGTTTGGGCTGGGCACTTTTTTAACCACAATCATTTGGTTATGCCTTCCCCCCCTCCCCCCTTTCTCCTCTCTCCCACATTTTAATTTTAGGCTGTGTTGGGAAGAAAATGTCTAAAGTTTTAAGGTAAATCAGTTGGAGAAAAAATTTGCTTTTAGCTATTAATTTACTTAAGTATAATAGTGGGTTTTACATGAATACTTTTAAAAAAGCTCTGTTTTGATCTAACTTTTAAAAAAGGCTTTTCTTTCGTTTTAATATCCATACAACCTTTTCTTCCTTTTGGGGTTGACTAAAGCTACAGTTAGTTACAACTTACATGCGAGGTAAAATTTTCATGCAAGTAGGGTGCTTCCAAAAGGGTTTTTTAGAGATAGGGTAAAAGCCGAGTCAAGCTCAACCACTTTTTGTTTACCAAAACCAGGCAACTTTTTGGCCCGTCGGTTCGCTCATCGGACCAAAAACTTTCAAAGTTTTATATAAAAAATAAGCAGTTACCTTTATCGGTTTTACCCTATCTCTTACTAAAACTGAAATAATACAATTTAAATTTTTAGGGTAAAACATAAAAATTTTGGGAAATTTATGCTAAAACAAATCTTTTTTAACAACTTATCAACAACTTTTCAAAAAATTGCCAAGAACTTTTAAAACTAATACAAAACTTACCCAAAAATTTTCAGAACTTATCAAGAACTAAAAAAAGAAAATATTTAAGAATTGGGCAAAAAATAAACAAAACCCTTCAAAACTTATCAACAATTATAACAACTTTCAAAACAACAACAAAAAATTTTACACAAAATAATTATAAAAAAGCAACATGAATTTCACGAACTTTTTGTTTTAATTACTGGGTTTTAGTCAAGAAGAAAAAACAGATGAGAAAATCACTGGTAAAAAGGAGAAGTTGTATCTCTTCTGCTTGTAATAAAACAAAGCAATACTTAGGAACACAACTAAAATAAAACAGGGCAGCAGTTTTCACCACAAGACATTATTAAGTATTTTTTTAAAGGTATGAACCCTTCTTGGAGAAAGATAGTGAAAAAGCCTAGGGCAACTGTTTTTGGGCTATAGCTAAAGCAACAGTAGGGTCTTTAATGTGGAATCAGAAGCTGACTTAGCATATACCTTCACAAATCCCATTTTGTCTAGAAAGCTGGAGAACTTGCTGCGAAATTTTTTACCGTTTTGGCTCTCTGTTAACCCGTAGTGCTTTTTG
>CM054147.1:38061165-38087092 GCA_028751875.1 Rapana venosa
AGTTAGCAGCTGAAACCAACTTCCAAGAGTCGTCGTGATCCAACCAAGATTTGGCACTTTGCTTGGCCTCAAGTTGGTGTGAAACATACAAGGTAAGAAATGTTGATGCAACTAGCCTAGGGCTCAACGATCAGCTCTAAAACGAAATAACGAATTGATTCTTTTATGAAAGCCACAGTGAATAAGACAAGTGATCGTGATATCATCGTACTTTCGGTTTCCACATTCGGCCATTTCGTCACATAATGGGGTATTCCTTTGCTGACTAAATCCGTAATTGTGGCATTCGACATTACCAAGATATAAATTATATGTGAACTTAGAAGATTTTTTCACTAGATAATATTAAACTTTAAAACAATCACTGAATTAGTACTTTAAAAAAAATTGAAACATGTATACAAACCAAATTCCTATGCAGCATAACAGTTAGGCAGTAGGCTAACTTCAGATGTAATGCCTAAAAGTAAACTGTACTGAATTAATCTGTATTTGTCGAAAACTTGAGATTTTTAAGAGTTTACTTCATTACCAAATTAAATAGTCTAGTAACACATGCCTGTCCAAGAACAAATTGGATGATAACTAAGACTAGACTGCTTTTGTAATCATCTTTTCATGTTTGACTTATTGAGTATTCTCTTATTCAGTTATTGAGAGTGGATTTGAACACATGCCCCCTCCCCCCCCCCCCCCCTTATATGCATATGTATGGGTGACAGTCAATAATAGAGCTTAGCATAAACACTAAAACAGGCTACAAATATAATACTGTATGTATTAATCATAATTATGTATACATATATATATATATATATACATATATTATTTATATATGATGCTTCACCACATAAAGAGGTAGATTGCACCAGAGGTCAATTTTTGTTATTGACATGTCATTAATCTACAATAAAAAGGCTAATCGATACCAAATAAAACCAGATTGAAAATAGGACTATTCTATAAAAAGTTATTACATATTGAAATGATACACTGAAGGCCGCGATAAAATGAGAAATTGACAAGTTTAGCATCGTAATAGGTGGTCAGAATGAGGGCTCAGGTAATTTTTAAATACGTTTAAAAGGAAAAGGAAACAAAATTATGCCTTGATATTTCATTATAATGTAGAATAAATCATGGCTACAGTTTTATAATCAGTCAAATCGTGGTGGAGCGCCACATGTATTTATGTACGTACGTTCATATGTACATACATACATACAAATAGGGAAAAAGTCTTCAGGTAAATGTTAATGATCCCAAAAATTTCCTTTCCTCTTACTAGTTTTAGGCTCACTCAACAATGCTGCCAGTATCTTTTTCTTGGATGATTGTTTTTTGACAGTAAAAGGATTAAAATTTTTTTTAAATTTTGTACATGATTTGTGTGTGTGTGTGTGTGTGTGTGTGTGTGTGTGTGTGTGTGTGTGTTTGTGTGTGTGTGTGTGTGTGAAGAGATAGAGTTGGGTTGGTGTTTTTTTTTAAAGCTTTAGTGGGCTTTTTAAAAATATGTTTTTAAAAGCTTCAGCTTCAGGGGGCTGAATCCCCTGATACCCTTTTGTTAGGGGGGAGTAGGGGAGGGTCACACCTCTCCCTTGAACTTATGCTGTAACTTTCCTCATTTTGACTCTGAAAGATTGGTTGCTTTGCTCTGCTATTCATGTAGTGCTTACTTAGGCCAGTTAGGGACTTCATTTTTAATTAGCTTAAAACATTTTTATTGTTTGGCAGAGACTAGTAGAATTTAGGTGCTGGCTATGGTAAACATTTTTTTTTCAAGTTCAATATTAGACACTTTTTGAAAATCATCCCTTTGAAATGGCAAGGGTTAACTTGTGTGAATGTGTCTAATGGTGTAATACCTTGTAATTTAAACTGTTTTCTTTGTGTTAAACCTACACATGAAATGCACACACACTAACACACATACAGTGACACACACACAGGTGCACACACATGCATACACACTCTTAAAATTATATAAATGAATAACCTTTTCTTGTCATCCAAGTTCCCTCTCATCTTGGCTTTTATTGTAATGAGTGGGCTGATTGTGCTGACAAAAAGGGTATGACACATGAGGAAGATCAAGAGATTTTATTAAAAATCCATTGTCAATATCTGAGAGTTACATTTTATTGGGAAAAGTATCCAAGAATCAAATAAAATTATCAGTAAAAGAATTTGGTAGCATTTCTAAAGAACATGTTGTATAAAGACTTTTAACTTTAATATATATTAAAAAAAAAAAATATATATATATATATATATATATATAAATATATATATATATATATAATATATATATATTTTCCAATTTCTCACATTACAACATGGCAAAACTCAGACAAATGATGTCACTACTTCATTCAGCTAAATCTAGTAAATGCACTTAAGTTTTAACACAAAATTTGTGATAAGCGTCACATGGTGTTGTGGTAAAAACATGTCAAGTTTTCATCTGATTTTTAAGTTAAAGTCTTAGAAACCTTTTAGCCCAGTGTTCCCAATTGTTCATTTGAAAATGCTTTTGTGACTTTTTGTTGATATTCAGAAGTTGTGAATGTTTGCTTTGAAGTCCAGTCGCCCATTTTCTTTAGATTGGACATTAGACTTTTTACTTGTCCCAATTTCATTTTGTTTCACCTATGATCATTATTACCTGTGATCAAACACACATACACACACGCTCATTCGCATGCACACACACGCACGCACACACGTAGGCAGGCAGGCAGGCAGGCACACACACACACGTACACACACACACACACACACACACAAGCGCGTGCGCGTGTGTCATTTGTTTTCATTTTGGTGGCTAAATTTTTTTTTTTCCTTTCAGCTGTCCAAATAAACACTGACATCAATTTTTCATCTCTTTACCCTCCCTATTACCTGTCTAATATAACTATTTTTGCAGTGGACAGACTTTAAAATGAACACACACACATACACATACACACACATACATACACACACACACACACACACACATGCACACAGGACTCTCTCTCTCTCTCTCTCTCTCAATCACTCACTCACTCACTCACTCACTTACACATATTCAGTTTATGCTGATGCTTGTAAAAGTTTCATGTGTACATAATACATGCACATGTATACAGTGCATGGGTGCCTCTCTCTCTCTCTTTCTCTTTGTCTGTCTGTCTTTCTGTCCGGGTCTCTGTCTCAGTGTCTGTGTGTGCACTGTGCATGCACATGCATATGATAAATAGCCTCCATATGTGTGTGTATGCATCTGGTCACACTCCTCTCCTCTTACTCTTGATTTTTCAGTAAGCATAATGGTTTCTGTGCTCTTTCTCCATTAGCCATTCACTCCACTCCTTTTCTTTCTCTCCCCTCCCCTTAATTCCTTCCTCCATCACTGCTTCTAAGAAAGCCTTTTATTCCTCTTCTACCCCTGTGGCAGCGGATCAACGAGAGTCAGGTAACCAAAGCTTTGATTTGGATAACTTAAAGCCGGCACCAAGGGACAGACATTTAACATTGAGCTCATGCATTCACAGTAGGCTACTCTGTTAGTGTCAGTACCCAACCCCTTCATTTTATTCTTTTAACTAAATCAGAAAGACCTCCACCACCTCCCTCCAACTCACCATGGCAGAAGCAGCAGTAGCAGCACCCCAGTTGTAGTTGCAGAAGCAGCAGCAGTGGCAGTAGAAGTAGTAGTTAGCAGTCCTTTCAGTAGTAATAGAAAAAGAAGAGGAAGATAATGATGCTGCTGCTACTGATAAAATTCCTTCCATCATGCTTATTTGACAGGTTTGAACAATCACAGAATGCTACAGAGAAGGAGGGGGGGGGGGGGGGGGGGGGGGGGGGGGCGGGGGGGGGGGGGGGGGATGTCAATGCACTATGTCACAATTGTGACAAACTGCATTAAGGGTGTGGGGGGGGGGGGGGGGGGGTGATGCCGTATGTCACAATTGTGACAACATGGATTGACCACCCCCACCCCCACCCCTCGATGCACTTTGTCACAAATTGTGACATAGTGTGTTACCTCCCCCATGTCCAAAAAAAAAAACAACCCAAAAAATCACACACTCCACAAATCTATTGTGGATCGGTGGTCTAGTGGTAACGCACCTGCCTAGAAAGCAAAAAGTCCGGGTCGGAAGTGTGCGGTGGTTCGAATCATGGTTGGACCCGAAACTTTCCCCCCAACCATTAGACCATGAGTGGTGGTCTGGGTGCTAGTCTTTCGGATAAGATGATAAACCAAGGTCCCGTGTGTTACACATAATTATTCAGCGCACGTAAAAGAACCCACGGCAACAAGAGATTTGTCCCTGGCAAAATTCTGTAGAAAAAAGCCACTCTGATAGGGAAACAAATACAGTTGCAGACAGGAAAAAGAAAAAAAAAGGGTGACGCTGCTCTTGTGGCGACGCGCTCTCCTTGGGTAGAGCAGCCCAAATTTCAAGCAGGGAAATCTGCTGTGATTTAAAGTGGTATGAAAGTACAAGTTCAATAATATGTACTACCTCAACATTTTAGAAGCTCCATATACATTTTTGTCAAGTTTCTGACTTCAGTTCCAAAATTGCGACAAAGTGGGATGACATAGCTTGTTGTAGACAAAGTGTTCCTCATGGATCACCAGCCTGGTGTTCTTCACAAACCAAAACAAATGTGGGGGGGTGTCCGCAGCATCATCATCATCATTAACCATTACACCCAGTGGTGTGTAGGGCAGCAGCAAAGCGCTTCCACTCCTGCCTATCCTGGGCCAACCTAGTCAGTAAGTCACTGATCCCCAAGAGTGCTGCATGGCCTTCATCTCACTTTCTACAGTTCTCCTCCACGTTACTTTTGGTCTTCCTTTCTTTCTCCTTTCTTCTGGGGTCCATTGCAATGCTGTTCTTGTGATTGACTGTGGGTCTCTTTGGAGGATGTGCCCAATCCACTTCCACCGTCGTCTGGTGATGATGGTTCCCATGTCTTCTTGCCTGCATCTCTGCAGTAGGTCTTCATTGGAGATCTTCTCTGGCCAAAAGATCTTGACAATTCTTCGGAGGCATATGGTGTGAAAGGATCGAAGTTTGGTAAGATCCGCTTCCGTCATCCTCCAGTACTCAGACCCGTACAGGAGCGTAGATACAACACAGCTCTGGTATAGCTTCAGCATGGTGTTGGTGCTGTACTGAGTTGATCTCCAGATATTGTTCATCTCCCTAAACACACTCCTGGCCTTGCCCAGTCTGTTGTGGATGTTTTCTTTTGTGCCGCCCTCTGGTTTGATGCTGCTGCCAAGGTATGTGAACTTGTCTGTCTGGCGCAGGTCAGTTCCATTCACTTTTACAGGGGCTGGTGTGTTCACATTGAGCGACATTGTCTCTGTTTTCTTGGTGCTTATACGAAGCCCCACTTACTGTCCGAATGTTTGGAGTCTGCTGGTCTTCTCCTGGATATGTTGGTGTGTGGGGGACAGCAGCGCCAGGTCATCCGCAAAGTCAAGGTCGTCTAGTGTTGAGAACAGGCTCCAGCGAATCCCTCTTGGGGTGTCTTCTGTTGTCTTCCTCATCACCCAATCAATGGCCAGATTGAAGAGAACTGCTGACATCACACATCCTTGTCTTACTCCAGTCTTGACTTCGAAGACAGTGTTGCTATGGCCCACAGAGCATCTGAAGTTGTCGTAGAAGCTTTTGATAAGGTGTACCAGTTTCGATGGGATGCCATAGTGTCGAAGGATACTCCAAAGGCTGTCTCTGTGTATGTTTTCAAATGTCTTTTCGAAGTCCACAAAATTCACATACAGTTGTGTTTGCCACTCTGTGCACTGTTCGATGATGTTTCTGAGCATGAATATCTGGTCTAAACATCCTTGTTGCTTCCTGAACCCTGCTTGTTCCTTCCTCAGTGCATCGTCCACAGCGTCTGATATTCTCCTGATGATGACCTTGGCCAGTATCTTGCTCGGCACAGACAAAAGAGTGATTCCCCTCCAGTTGATGCAGTCGCTCAGGGTTCCTTTCTTGGGGATTTTGACTGTCACTCCTTTGGTCCAATCATCAGGTACTTTCTCGTTCTTCTATACAGCTGTGAACAGTGGTTGCAGTATGTCAGCTGCTAGTTTAGAATCTGCCTTGAACAATTCGGCACCAAGGTTGTCCTGACCTGGTGACTTGCCGTTCTTGAGGGTCTTGATGGCAGCCACTATCTCCTCCTTTGTTGGGGGGTTGACATCAATGTCTAAGTCTTTTGTAGCTTCAGGGATGTCGGCTGTCTCGTCAGGTGGTGGTCGGTTGAGAACTTCCTGGAAGTGTTCAGCCCATCTTTCTTCTTGCTCTTTCTCTGTTGTCAACAGTTTCCCTTGTCTGTCCCTGATTGGTCCCCCAGCGCTCCTCTTAAATTTGCTGCATACTTTCTTGGTGATCTTGTAGACTCTCCCTTGCTCTCCTTGGGCCGCCGCCTCTTCTGCCTCAGCCGCCAGCTGGTCCATGGCTTCTCTCTTGTCACGGCGTGCGAGTCTCTTCACTTTCCTGTGTGCCTCTCTGTACATTTCTTCCTGCCTCTCTCGTAGCCGTGGAGACTTTACTTACAGAAGTCTCTTCTTGATCTCTCTCCTTTCTTTGATGGCATCGAGGGTCTCTTGTTGGATCAAGTCATTGTTGGTCTTCTTCTTTTGATGACCGATGTTCTCATTACTACTCTCAGTGTACAGTTTACAGATCTGCTTCCATGTCGTTTCTGTCATGCTGCTCCATCATGTTCTGCAGGATGTGAAATCTGTTCCTCAGATTGTTGATGAATGTCCTCAGCAGCAAGCCATTGAAAACGAAAAACAAGATTGTCAGTTTCACAAATCACCATGTCTGGGTGCTGTTTACTACTGAACACGTGATGAAAGTCTTGGTTCCTGCACGTGTCCCTTAGCTTCCTCTGCAAGGATCTATCAGTCAGTTCAGCCACATAGTCATTGATGACATCAGCACTAGTTCTCACTGTCTGAAATGACGAGGATTTCCACAGTGTGTTGTTGGCAGAAGGGTGTGTGTCTGAGTGTGAAACAGCACTTTTTGTAGGTGTGGGCACAAATAAACAATGTGAATGTTCATCTTCGTTACAGTCTCCCTTTCTTCTTTCGTCTGAGCTGCCTTTCTCCTTTCCTCTGATCTTCTGCCAGTCTGACTTGGTGGCTTCCTTTAGTAGCTGTGGGAGATGACAGGGGTATACTGTTGCATCAAGTTAAGTTGTTAGCTGGGCTGGCTTTCAGTCATAGCTCAACGACTGTATTGTCGCCACTTTCAGCGATTTTCCAGGGAGTGAGGTGATGTTCTTGGAGAAGGGCATCCAAAGTCACTTCCAACGTTATTGGCAGACCAACAACGGGCATGGCGTTGGATGAAAATGACTTTTTTTGACAAATTAATTGACAACAAAAATTTCTTCCTGTCTTCCTTCAAGGGAGATCCACGAGAGAGAGAGAGAGAGAGAGAGAGAGAGAGAGAGAGCACTACTTGTACAGATAAATGCGACTAATTAGAATGAGCAAGTGGCACGTTGCCAATAAGTGTTACTGCTAGTGTAACAACAACTGTCAATTATACTCAAATATTCTGTGAAAGAGAATATGTGTGGAAGATATATATATGTATGTATATATATATATATAATATATATATATATATATATATATATTATATATATATATATATATATATATATATCGACTTTTGACTTCTCAATGTGGCAAAGGCAAAAACAACAACAAACCAAACCAACCAACCAACCAACCAAACAGAAAAAAATACAAAAAATAATCTAGCAAATTTTACAGTAATCCAAATAGACAATCATGATAGGAGTTTTTGAAGGCCACCAAGCTGCTTTTATTGTTAGATAATCTGGGGCTTCACTCCATAGTTTTCCATCTGAGGATGAGTGAGGACATGTATTAATACATTATGAGAGAGAGAGGGGGGGGTGGGGTGGCTGGAAAAAGGGAGAACACCGAGCCAAGTAGATGGGTGAAAAAAAAACCAGGCCCCGGTGTTACAATAATTATTCAGCGCACGTAAAAGCCCCCCCGGGCAACAAGAGTTTGTCCCTGGCAAAATTCTGTAGAAAAAAGCCACTTAAGGGAAAAAAAATACAGTTGCAGACGGGAAAAAAAAAAAAAAAAGGGTGCGTGTTTGTGGCGACGCGCTCTCCTTGGGAGAGCACCCAAATTTAAAGCGGGGAAATTCTGCTGTTTTTTAAAAAGGGTATGAAAGACAAGTTCAAAAAATATGTACTACCTCAAATTTTAGAACTCCATATAATTTTTGTCAAGTTTCGACTTCAGTTAAAAAATTGGACAAAGGGGGATGACATAGCTTTTTGTAGACAAAGTGCCCTCATGGATCACCAGCCTGGTGTTCTTCACAAACCAAAAAATGGGGGGGGGGGGGGTGTCCCGCATCTCATCATCATTAACCATTACACCCAGTGGGTTTTGGGCAGCAGCAAAGCGTTTCCACCCTCCCTTCCTGGGCCAACCTAGTCATGAATCCCCAAGATGCTGCATGGCCTTATTCCACTTTCTCAGTTCTCCTCCCGTTCTTTTGGTTTCCCTTTCTTTCTCCTTTTCTTCGGGGCCCCATTGCAATGCTTTTCTTGTATTGACGGGGGTCTCTTTGGAGGATGTGCCCATCCACTTCCCCCGTCTTTGGTGTGATGGTTCCGTCTTCTTGCCTGATCTCGCAGTAGGTCTTCATTGGGATCTTTCTGGCAAAGATCTTGAAATTTCTTCGGAGGCTAGGGTAAAGGGATCGAATTTTGGGTAAGATCCGCTTCCTCCCCTCCAGACAGCCCGTACGGAGCGTAGATAAAACCCACAGCTCTGGTATAGCTTCAGCTGGTGTTGGTGCTGTACTGAGTTGATCTCCGATATTGTTCTTCTCCCTAAACACACTCCTGGCCTTGCCCATTCTGTTGTGGATGTTTTCTTTTGTCCCGCCCTCTGGTTTGATGCTGCTGCCAAGGTATGTGAACTTGTCTGTCTGGCGCAGGTCAGTTCCATTCACTTTTACAGGGGCTGGTGTGTTCACATTAGCGACATTGTCTCTGTTTTTCTTGGTGCTTATACGAAGCCCCACTTCTGTCCGAATTTTGGAGTCTGCTGGTCTTCTCTGGATATGTTGGTTGTGGGGGGACAGCAGCGCCAGTCATCCGCAAAGTCAAGGTCGTCTAGTGTTAGAGAACAGGGTCCAGCGAATCCCTCTTGGGGGGTCTTCTGTTGTCTTCCCATCACCCCAAACAATGGCCAGATTGAAAAGAACTGCTGACATCACACCCTCCTTGTCTTACTCCGTCTTGATTCGAAGAAGTTGTTGCTATGGCCCACAGAGCATCTGAAGTTGTCGTAGAAGCTTTTGATAAGGTGTACCGTTTTCGATGGGGTTCCATAGTGTCGAAGGATACTCCAAAGGCTGTCTCTGTGTATGTTCAAATGTCTTTTCGAAGTCCACAAAATTCACATACAGTTGTGTTTGCCACTCTGTGCACTGTTCGATGATGTTTCTGGAGCATGAATTTTCTGGTCTAAACAAACCTGTTGCTTCCTGAACCCTGCTTGTTCCTTCCCAGTGCATCGTCCACAGCGTTTTGATATTCTCCTGATGATGACCTTGGCCAGTATCTTGCCTCGGCACAGACAAAAGAGGATTCCCCTCCCGTTGATTTCAGTCGCTCAGGGGTTTCCTTTCTTGGGGGGGTTTTGACTGTCACTCCTTTGGTCCAATCATCAGGGACTTTTCGTTCTTCTATACAGCTGTGAACAGTGGTTGCAGTATGTCAGCTGCTAGTTTAGAATCTGCCTTGAACAATTCGGCACCAAGGTTGTCCTGACCTGGTGACTTGCCGTTCTTGAGGGTCTTGATGGCAGCCACTATCTCCTCCTTTGTTGGGGGTTGACATCAATGTCTAAGTCTTTGTAGCTTCGGGATGTCGGCTGTCTCACAGGTGGTGGTCGGTTGAGAACTTCCTGAAGTGTTCAGCCCATCTTTCTTCTTGCTCTTTCTCTGTTGTCAACAGTTTCCCTTGTCTGTCCCTGATTGGTCCCCCCAGCGCTCCTCTTAAATTTGCTGCTACTTTCTTGGTGATCTTGTGGGCTCTCCTTGCTCATCCTTGGGCCGCCGCCTCTTCTGCCTCAGCCGCCAGCTGGTCCATGGCTTTCTCTTGTCACGGCGTGCGAGTCTCTTCACTTTCCTGTGTGCCCCTCTGTACATTCTTCCTGCCTCTCTCGTAGCCCTGGGGATTTACTTACAGAAGTCTCTTCTTGACTCCTCTCTCCTTCTTTGATGGCTCGAGGGGCTCTTGTTGGATCAAATCATTTTGGTCTTCTTCTTTTGATGACCGATGTTCTCATTACTACTCTCAGTGTAAAAGTTTACAGATCTGCTCCATGTCGTTTTTTGTCATGCTGCTCCATCATGTTCTGCAGGATGTGAAATCTGTTCCTCAGATTGTTGATGAATGTCCTCAGCAGCAAGCCATTGAAAACGAAAAAAAAGATTGTCAGTTTCACAATCACCATGTCTGGGTGCTGTTTACTACTGAACACGTGATGAAAGTCCTTGGTTCCTGCACGTGTCCCTTAGCTTCCTCTGCAAGGATCTATCATCAGTTCAGCACATAGTCATTGATGCATCACACTTTGTTCTCACTGTCTGAAATGACGAGGATTTCCACGTGTGTTGTTGGCAGAAGGGGTGTGTCTGAGTGTAAACAGCACTTTTTGTAGGTGTGGGCACAAATAAACAAAGTGAATGTTCATCTTCGTTACAGTCTCCCTTTCTTTTTCTTTAGCGCTTTCTCCTTCCTCTGATTTTCTGCGTCTGATTGGTGGTTCCTTTAGTAGCTGTGGGAGATGCAGGGTTACTGTTGCCATCCCAATAGTGTTACTGGGCTGCTTCAGTCATAGCTCAACGACTGTATTGTCGCCACTTTCAGCGATTTTCCAGGGAGGAGGTGATGTCTTGGAAAAGGCATCCAAAGTCCTTCCAACGTTTTATTGGCACCAACAACGGCATGGCGTTGGAGAAAATGACTTTTTGACAAATTAATTGGGCAACAAAAATTTCTTTCCTGTCTTCCTTTCAAGGGAGATCCACCGGGGGGGGGGGGAAAGGGCGGGGGAGGGGAGAGAGAGAGAGAAGAAGAGAGAGAGCACTACTTGTACAGATAAATGCGACTAATTAGAATGAGCAAGTGGCACGTTGCCAATAAGTGTTACTGCTAGTGTAACAACAACTGTCAATTATACTCAAATATTCTGTGAAAAGAGAATATGTGTGGAAGATATATATATGTATGTATATATATATATATTATATATATATATATATATATAATATATATATATATATATATATATATATATATATATCGACTTTTGACTTCTCAATGTGGCAAAGGCAAAAACAACAACAACAAACCAAACCAACCAACCAACCAACCAAACAGAAAAAAATACAAAAAATAATCTAGCAAATTTTACAGTAATCCAAATAGACAATCATGATAGGAGTTTTTGAAGGCCACCAAGCTGCTTTTATTGTTAGATAATCTGGGGCTTCACTCCATAGTTTTCCATCTGAGGATGAGTGAGGACATGTATTAATACATTATGAGAGAGAGAGGGGGGGGTGGGGTGGCTGGAAAAAGGGAGAACACCGAGCACAAGTAGATGGGTAACAACTACTCACATTATAAAAGACTACCCGAGGTCGGGTATTTTGGTCGTTACGCAGTGGTGACTAACCGACTGGCATTGACTACAATTCAGTGAGTGGAGAGCACAAAATAAGTAGTACTTTAAACTACCATTCTAACTTGAGACGACTATATGGGTTAAAACTGTAAGTGCCGCTTGTAAATGTTTTTGTTGTTGTAGCTGATGTGTCTGATAAAATGCAGTGATTATGTTCTTCTCATTGTGTAGGAAACTTGTTTAGGCTGGGCATCATTTTTAACCACAAATCATTTCGTTATGCCTTCCCCCTCCCCTCCTTTCTCCTCTCTCCCACATTTTATTCTAGGCTGTGTTGGGGAAGAAAATGCTGCTAAAGTTTTAAGGTAAATCATGTTGGAGACAAATTCTGCTTTTCAGCTATTAATTTACTTAAGTATCAATAGTGGTTTTACATGTATACTTTTAAATACGCTTCTGTTTTGATGCAAAGCTTTTAAAAAAGTGCTTTTCTTTCTGTTATAATATGACCATAGCAATCTATTACTTCCTTCGGGATCTGACTAACAGCTACAGTTAGTTACAACTTACATGCAGTAGGTAACATTTTCATGCAAGTAGGCTGCTTCCAAAAGGGTTGTGTAGTGAATTTTGCCTTACCTTGTTATGGTTCTCCATCTTTACCCCCTTGCTGAAACTGAGCCACTATTTAACAAAGGTAAAGGTAAAGGTGTCACATAATCTGTAAGGTCGTAGGGGAGCGAGGCACCAGATACCTCAGCTTCTCTAGGGGGCAGCATATTGAGGACGGCGCCCATCTCCTCTCCCTTGATGCTTTACCTTCCCTGACTCTAAAGAGGCAGGTACCCATTTACAGATGGGTGAATTGGGGGGCTGTACTGAAGCCAAGGCGCGCAAACGGTCACCCATCCAAGTGGTAACCACGCTCGATGCTGCTTTTAATTAACCTTGGCTGGGGGAAAGCGAGTGCTCCAACCACGGAGCTATCCAGTCGCCACAATAGGACATTAAATTAACCACCACAGTATGGTTCAGAAGAAGAGAGGGTGGAAATAGAAATCTTTGCTGACCATGATAAATTTTTATTTCAAGAAACAAACAAACCCACCCGATTTTTTAAGGAAAATAGAGAGAGAGAGAGGGAGAGGGGGGGGGGGGGGGGGGGTTGTTACTGGCAGTCTAGTAGCCTACCATCGTCTTATCAACAACATAATCTCAATCCATCATTTGTCCGTTTTCCTTTTCATTAAAAAAACAAAACTGCACTGGGCCCTTGGGGTAATGTATCCTGTAAATGAGCCAGGCTATCACTACCATACAAGGCTGGTATCATTTTTCATTGTATTGGCATCCTTTAGCAACAAAAACTAATAGATGAATGAATGAGCCTACCGTCGTCTGATCAACAATATAAGCTCTATCGATCATTTGCCATTTTTATTTTCATTTAAAAAAAGAAAAACCTCCACCCTAATCTGGGCCCTTGGGGTAATGGGTAGACTGTAAATGACTACCATACAGGGCCAGTATCATTACTCATTGCATTGGCTTGATTTAGCAACGAAAACTAACAAATAAATGAATGAATAGGCAGATAAATAAATCTTTAAAAAACCAAATAAACACCCAAAACAAAAACACGAACACTTTTTAATGGATGAGATTTGAAAGCCAAAAAAAGAAGCAAATATTATTTTTGTGGTTTCTTGGCTATAGCTCCAAGGTTCACCAATCGAGGTATTTTGCATAGGCCTTATGCACCGTTTTACCCACCATTGAAGTAGCTGCATTCTGACTTGGGGGATAAGGGCAGATGTTAAAAACCAGTTAAAGGATGTTGCACCTGAAAACTCTGATAGGCCCCTAGAGCTAATTGATTCCACCCATTGAAAGTAAAAGGTAAAGGAGTCCCATAACCTATAAGATCGTTGGGGAGCGAGATGTCAGAGACCTTACTTCTCTAGGGCCAGCATATTCCCATCTCCTCTCCCTGCTGCTTTACCTTCCCTGACCCTAAAGAGGGCAGGTACTCATTTACAGCTGGGTGAACTGGGGGAACTGTACTGAAGCCAAGGCGCACAAATTGAAAGTAGCCTGGTGGAAAATCACAGCATGAGAACTCGTTTCTGATTGGTCAAACATAAACAGCCAGATCTAGGGGTGAGAAAAGCCACCATTTTGATTGTTCAGGGCAAAGGAGTCTGATATCATAAACATTGTAAGTGTTTTTATTTGGGAGTAATGAATGTTGCTTCAAAGTTACAATCTGTATGCATGTATGTTTCTTATTTTTGTTCAGAATTTTACAGGCATTTTATGCTGAACTTCTTATCCAGACGGCCATTTTGAAAATGAGACTGGTTTAGAGAATCAGCTCCGAGTCGAATAATGTGCCTTGACATTAATTAACACTTCATCACAGTTGGAGATCCATTTTTCTTGTCAGTACCGTCAGCGTGAGAAAGTGAGCACTGGGGAAAAACGTTGACCTGTTGAATGAAATATTCTTTACCCTACCGATCACAAAGCTGAAATTCGATGTAGGCAGAACACTGATTTCCCTTTATCACCAAACAAATTGAGGCATGCACCATCAGAGAACCTGTGGTCGTTTTTAAATACATATGTTATATCATTCATTTTCTTCCTTTTTTCCCCGTCCACCCAACATTGTCATTACATTGTTTCTATATTGAATCTGTCCTGAAAGTTGGTAAGCCTTCGAAGCCAAGTGTCCATTTTGTGGTTGTCATAGTCCATGTGGATTTGAGCAGTGAGGTAGACTAGATCTACTTTAAAAAAAAAAAAAGAGTCCATGCAAAGATGAAGCACAACACCCATGTATACACACACATAAGTTAGTGAATGTTTGTAACACTCCATGCCAAACATATTGATAAGATCCTCAAGATCATGTAAACTAGCTATTGGTATGCATCAGGAAAAAAGTATTAAAAAAATTAAATGATAAGATAATGAAACTGCTATCAGTAAAAATAAGATGTGAATTTATCGCCCAGTAAAACACAAAAGATACCACATAGTGTCTTTGTGCAAATGGTACCTCATTCATGGTCTAAAAATGATGAACATTTGGCCCACAGTAATCCAAACTTTTTGCAGGGATTGAAGGCTGACCAAGTAAACCCAAATGAAATAAATGCAATTGTACACAAGGCGTTTCTTCTATCTAAACACACCTTTCTGTGGAACAAAACTATATTGGGTAAAAATGTTCAGTATATTTCCATAACAAACAAGAAACAACAAATCATGTAATTATCAAATTGTATATGATGTGGACTTCACCCCATATATTTGTCAATGCTGAATACTGGCAAGCATGAATTCATTCCATTCACTCGTTCACCAACAGGCACACGCACACACAAGCACACACCAAATAATGCACACATGTTCACACATACACTCATACACACAAGCATGCACACACACACACACACCAGTGAGATACAGGCCCACCACTCACACACTAAGAGCACTTGTACACACATAAGTACACACACACAATGTACTCCAATGAGCTACAGGCCTATCACTCGCACACACCAAGAGCACTCATGCACATGTGCGCACACATACATGCACACACACACACACCAGCATTCATAATGCATGAATTGCACCTTGAATTTCTTAAAAGGCCCCTTGAAAAAGTCCATGAATCTGTTACTTAGAAATCTGTATCAACCCTGTTTGATGTAATACTTTACTATGATCTGTGATAATTTGCTTCTTTCTTGATGTCAGATTTGTCTTTTGAGATAATCATGTATTCTTATTTGTATGATTGCCAGGCCTTCATCTTCACTGGATTGCCTTGCTGACAAAGACTTCATCTTCTCAAGATCTTCTGTATCACAAAAACTCAATTGCAGCAAGTATTCCTTGGTCATTGCAAGGACTTCATCCCTGCAAGGACGTCATCACCATAAAGACTTCACCTCTACAGATTTTTCTACAAGGAATTCTTCATCATCGCAAAGACCTCATCATTATTGCAAATATTTTTACATCATTCCAAAGACTTCTCCATCACTGCAAAGACTTCTTCATCACCATATGAACTTCTTCATCACTGCAAGGACATCTTTATTGCCAGGACTTCAAAACACAGCTTTTACTGCTTCCCTTCAAGGTGTGGTTCTGTTGCCTGTCCACTTTATGCAACCGTTTTTTAATTGTACTGGACCTGATACCATTCTATTGATAAAATCCTTTAATGATATTGCTCTTGGAGATGTGTGAAATTCATACTATGTATACTCTAAACAAGTTGAGTTTTTATAATAGAAATACATAGTACTGAATTTCATAGTGGATAGAAAAAGACTTAAGGGAAGACCTAGCAAAACCTGGGCTACCTGTATTGCAGATGAGAAAGGGGCATAAATAAGGAGGAAGCTCAAAACAGAGAGAGATGAAGGCTCATTAATGTCAAACCTTTCCTGGGAGAAATATGACAAAAAACGAAGAAGAAGAAGAAGAAATACATAGTACTGAATTGTTTGTTGTTGTCATTACTCATCTAGAGCTCTGAGGTTCACCAGTTGTAAGAATTTTGCATGTGCAACTGTTTTTTCCACTCCATTAAGGTAGCCGTATTTCAACTTTGGGGGTAAAGTTGGGAATTGAATCTACCATTTTGCCGAGACAGTCGGGAGGTACTTTGTCTGACTCGTTTAGTCTCCTCCAAAAGGCTCGATATTCAGTTAAAGAAAGCTGGGATTTGAACCCAGAGCCTCACGGTTTTACTTGATAGGCAGGTGAACATCTAAACTTCCTTCTGTAAATGTATTAAATAAAATTGTAAATATCAGAAGCAATAAAATAGGGTGCATTAAGTCATGAAGCAGTAATGTAATATTGTACTCTATTCTGTGATGATTTGTTTCTTCTTTTATAATGTTATTTAAATTCTCATTAATTGCATTACTCATTGTCATGATTTCCTGGCCTTATTATCGTCACCAAGAACTTGCTCAACATCAATACTTGTCTTCACACTTCTTCATTTACCAGAAAAGACAGAAAAAATCCTACCCCCACCCCTCCCCAAACAAACAACAAAAGAATATGTAGAAAAGAAATGAGTGGGAGGCCTCTCAAAAGGACAAAAAAGACCCCTCCTTCCAAAAACAAAGGGACCACAAAACCTACCCCCTTGAAACAAAGTTGGATACCCCGGAGAAAAAACAAGTGTGTATGTAATGTACCTTGACTTTTTTGTTTGTTAAGATCATTGATCAAAGGCCCATTGAAAATATTATGTGGTTTCAGAATAGTATTTCATTTGAATAAATTTGATAATAGTTTGTGTCACTCGTTAATCTGTGGACTTAATCATCTGCTTGTAATACATTTTGTCTGTAGATATAGTAAACCTGCAGTTGAAACAAATTTGATGAAATGTGAGGGTTTATGAGGGAGGAAATTGGAAAAAAGATGTAAAAGATGAGTTGCACAATTTTTTGTGTAGAGTGTGTAAGAAAAACGTGTGTGTGCACATGAGAAATGGCTTTTCAAATTTTTGTTTTATTGGTTTGTTTTTGTATTTATTTTATCATTGGTACGCTATTAGGTGGTGTCGGCCAAACCATGCAGTGGTCAGTCATCCACCAAGGCCAGCATAGCAAAGGGGTTTAAGTGTGAGTGCTGTTTCATCTCCAGTGGAAAATGTAGTTATGGTGATTGTAGGAAAAGTAAGTGTTTGTGCACATATCATAAATGTGCTTGTCAAGTTGTGTATGTTGTGGTTTAAAGGAAAATGATAGCAAAGTTTTACAAAATGAATAGCAAAGTAATGATAGCAAAGTTTCATAATGTGGGTTTTTTTGAAGACTGAAAATCTTTTACTTTTTTTAATGATTAAAAACAATTCAGCCTTGGAGCCTTGTCTTTAGTCTTGAGGGGAAAAGGTAAAAGCCGTGTAGCCATTTTTAGTGTTGGGGTAAAAACAATCAAACCAAAAAAAGCCTTGAGTCTTTTTTTGGTGTTTGGGTTAAAAAACAAAAAGTCCTCAAGAATTACTGTCTGCTTTGGTTGGAATAGTTATTTGTGATTAAAAGAATGTTTTAAAATATAAAACAATGATGTCCACATACTGGTTGTGTTCCCACACCATACATTCATACGTACAAACATCCCATATAATCTGAAAGGCCCAGTCCATACTACTAATCCAAATCATAACATGATACTAACCTTAACACTTTGCCCTGACCCTGCCCTGCATGTAAAAACACTTCAGTAGATGCAATGTGCGTGGACACAATGGTAACTTAAATGTCCTGAAAACAATGACAAGTTTTGGGAGGTGAAAGTTGAGAAAAAATGATATTTTGAAGAAAGTAGTATGAATATAATTCAGGTATATGGGAACAAGGAAATGAGTTGTGTGCAATATGTGTGTGGGGTTTGTAATATTTTTTACTGGCACAAAACAGCCTACTCTTGCTAAAAGGGGACCATTTTTAAGTATGTGTGCAAACATTCTGTGTGCGTTCACACACAGACTTCAGTTTAAAAGTCCTCAATCAAAGACTTTTGGAGGAAGAGGGGAAAGAAGGTGGATTGGCACTGATGTCAACTCTAGGGAAAAATCGCCTGAACGGGTGTCTCGTGGTAGCTCAAAACCTGAGATTAAACCTAGGCCATCAGATTGTGAAGCACAAGCTCTACTGTGGTGTGTGGTGTGTGTGTGCGCGCATAATGAATAGTTTGTACTTCACACAAATATATGCACAGTGTTGTGGGAATATCACAGTAGCCATGAATATTTCAAGCAACTGTCTTGTTATGTGTAAAACCGACCATAGTTGCATTTAGGATTACATGCTGCCTTCAAGAGAGAGGTGCTCCTACTCCAATTGTATGAGTTTATTTTTGTATTTTTTAATCCCTTTTTTGAGTGGCTCATTACTTTTTTTTCTTTTTGTTTGTTTTTTAAAATTACGTTTATGTAGTGACAGGAGTTAGATATCAAAAATGAAAAAAAGTAGAAAAAAAAAAGAGATTAGGACCCACAAGAAAAAAAACGGGAAACAGAAAAGGTGGTTGGAGTCCCTTCAAAAAAAAAGAAAAAAAAAAGAAAAAGAGGAAAAAAGCAAACAAGACAAACCAAAAAAAAAGAACAGCAAAAACAATGGGGAAAAAGAAAAGGTGTTGAGGCCCCACCTAACAGAAAAAAAGAAGAAGAAAAAAAAATGGGAAAAGAAAAGGTGGTTGGAGCCCCAAACCAAAAAAAAAAAATGCAAAACATAAAAAAAGGGGAAACGAAATGGTTGAGCCCCATCCAAAACAAAAAAAAAAGCAAAAGAAAAAAAATGGGGAAAAGAAAAGGTGGTTGGAGGCCCCACACAAAAAAATGAAAAGAAAAAAATGACAGAAAAAACAAAAAAAGAAGAAGAAAAAAACGCGCCTTGACTGTTTATGTGTATGCATTTATGTCACCAAGTATACATTTTACAAGGAGTTTGAAAATCCTATTTTATAATTCCATAACAACTGTCAGTTGTCCATTGAACCATTCTATTGACAGGTTAGACAGGATTGAGTCATTAAGTTGTGGTAAAGTTGTAGTACTTACTATGTATGATTTGTAATTAGCTTTACAATTGCCGTCACTTTGAGTGCAGAGTATGTAAGTGGAAAAGCATTTACCTAAAGAGGTAAAGATTTCTTTTTCATTTTGGTCAGAGACTTTGTTTTTTTAAGCTCCTTTCTAATTGCATCAGACAACAGAATCAAGTGGAACAGAATGAGTTGTGTTATGAGCCAATCCATGCTGTGGTCTTATGACTGATAATGCCATTGCAGATTTGACTGCAACACAGAAGCTAAGACCTCATGAATTTTGTGTGTGGAATTGGCAGTTAGCTAACCAGTAGGCCTAAGTAATATATGACTTTCAGTTTGCAACTCTTGGTTCTTTAGTAAAATCAGCTCCACAGTTGCAGTACTGATATAGATGCTTCTTCAAAACAAAATGCTTCTGTCTTAATGATGGAACTTATATTATATATAATGTGTGTGTATGTAAACATGTATTTTTGAAAGTATATTTTGTATCCTTTTTAATAGTTTTTCTTCTTGCTTTTTGAAGGAATATTTATGTAGGTGACATAAAGTTTGGATGTCAGAAACTGAAAATAGAAGGAAAAGAGGAGGATGGAGGACCCCCCAAATAAATAATGGGGTAAAGAAAAGGTGGTTGAAGGCCCCATGCTTAATTTTTTTTAAAATAATTTTTTTTTTTAAAGGGGAAAAAAACCCAAGAAAAAAAAGAACAAAAAAAGGTGTCCAAAAATACGAGGTTGGAGGCCCCACAAAACCAAACCAAACCATGTACATCTGATTCGGATTGTGTTTCTCTCACCATGGCTGCAAGGACTTCTTCATTGCTTGAAGGACTTTTTCGTTACTGCAGGTACTTCTTCGTTGCCACAAAGACTTGTTAATTGCTGCAAGGACTTCATCATCTTTGCAAGAATTTTTTTTTTTAAATTGCCACAAGGGCTTTTTCTTTGCTGCAAAGACTTCTCATTACCCAAAAGACGTCTTCAACAACTGCAAGTTCTCATCTCTGTAAGGATTTGTTCATTCATTGTCACAAGGACTTGTTTGTTGCCAAAAGGACTTGCTTATTGGTGCAAGGACCTCTTCACCTCTGCATGGACATCTTCCTCACCACAAGATCCTCTTTATCACCACATGAACCTCTTCATCACTGCAAGAACCTCTTAATCACTGCAAGAACCTCTTCATCACTGCAAGTACCACTTCATCACTGCAAGGTCTGTTTTATCACTGCAAGTGCCTCTTCATCACTGCAGGGACCTCTATCACTGCAAGTACCTCTTCATTGCTACAAGGACTGCTTCATCACTGCAAAAACTTCACTGCCAGGATTTCCAAAGTCAACATATATTGGTTTCCCTTCAAGGTGTGTTCTGTCACCTGTGCTCTTTCCATTTTTTATATAAATGATTTATGATTGTATAGGAATTTGATACCACCCCTCTCAGTAAGTGCACTAATGTCACGGCTGTTGATGCCAGCTGTATTGTGAAGAATTGAGGAGTTCTTCTGAATGGAAATGGTACTATTTTTTTTTTTGTTGGAAGCTAGAGCTATTGAGGTCTACCAGTGGTGAATTTGAGTGTATGTACCCATATTTTCCACCATTTGGTACTGCTTTTCCAACTTGGGATAGTAATCGGAATTTGAACCCACCAATTTATCAGGGCAGCCAGGAGGAACTACCCGCTCCTTTCCGAATATTCAACTCGCGAGGGTTCTTTGACGTGCACAGTCTGTAAGCACATGGGTTGACTTGGTTAAAGTCTTCTCCAAAAGACTTGACATACCCCCCCCCCCCCCCCCCCCCCCCCCCCCCCCCCCCCCAGTTCAGTTTCCCATTAAGCGGGGAAGGGAAGGGCAATTTGGGAATTGAACCACAATCTCATGATTTACTTGTTAGGCAGGTGAACATCAAAACAGTCCTGCCACCTTCTTAAAATGTTCCAATACAATTTTACACATATATAACAGGAAGTAGACTGCATGAAGTTGTGATGCATTAATGTTATGGTCTGTTTTCTGATTTGTTTCTTCTTTTTTTATGAAAACACTTGTTTACAGATCTTTGTTTTTGCTCAACCTCTTACTCAGTCCTTTGATATAATAAATATATAATCCCTTTTTGTATCTTGACAGAAATTCATCATCACAAAAACTTGAACTTTGCCTAGATTTGATCATCGCCATGACCTCACTCTTCATCATCACCATGACTTCAGCGTTCATCATCACCAGTACTTCAGACTTCATTATCACCAGGACTTCAGTGTTCATCATCACCAGGACTTCAGTCTTCATGATCACCAGGATTTCCGTCTTCATCATTGCCAGAACTTCAGTCTTCATCAGGGCCAGGACTTTAGTCTTCATCATTGCCAGGACTTTAGTCTTCATCATTGACAGGACTTCAGTCTCCATCATCGCCAGGACTTCAACAACACCAGAATTTCAGTCTTCATCATCACTCAAACTTCATCATCACCAGGACAACTCATCTCCAGAGCTCGCAGTTTTCATCATCACCAGGACTCAAGTCAACATTAACTTGCTCCCTGTAAGGTATGCTTCTGTCATCTGTTGTTTTCATTTAAAAGAAAAAAGTTTAAATGATACTGGATCTGATAGCACTGCGGCGTTAAAATTCTCTGATGTAATGCTGTTTGAGAAGGTGACAATTGACACTGTTGTATTGTAAAGCGGTGAGGAATTCTCTACTGGTGACAATGTTAACCATGTGTAGCAAGATTCAAGGTACATGAAGTTCTGATAGCATTTTTATTGATGTTACCCCTGTTATCGTGGTGATTGTTAGCTTCTTCTTCCTGGATGTAATATTTTCTTGTTGTTTAGTTTTAAGATCTTCTTTATAATGGCTGAGGACCTTTTCTCATTGCCTCAAAGACTCTTCATCACTGCAAACTCTTTCACCCCTGACTTCAAAGACACCTATGTTCATGGTTCCTTTTCAAGGTATGCTTGTGTCATGTATCCGTCTTTTGCAAACAATTGTAATTGTACTGGATCTGTTACTTGTCTGTTAATACAGTACCCTGAATAAATAGGGCTTTGAGTTGATAAAAGTCTTGCTGTGTATATGCTACAGAAGTTGACTTTTCTATGAATAGAAATGTATGCTAAACAAGTTAAGTTTTCTATAAATAGAAACAGAATAAATGATAAAATGTGTAGCAAAGTATTGGGCAGTATGAAGGCATAATGCATTGATGTAATACTGGTAACTATGATCAGTGATGATATAATCTTCTTTCTTGATGTCATATCTTTGTATTCACTAATCCAAATGGCTTTGCTCATTACCTAAACACAAGTATGTGTGTTTTGAGATAATCATTGTTCCTATTGTATGATTGCCAGCCTTCATCTTGACTGGAATGTCTTTGACGGCAGGACTATCATCATCAGTGATGTCTTTATCACAAAGATTTCTTCATGGCGGCAAGGATTTCTTGGTTTTTTTTTTTTTTTTTTTTGTAAATTGCCAAGGGTCCTTCTATGCTGCAAGAATTTCTTCACCACCATAAAGACTTCTCCAACACCGCAAAAGACTTCTTCGTCACCGCAAAAGACTTTTCTACGACCAGGACTTTCATCAGTGCAAGACTCTCATTACCTCAAGGACTTACCTAATTCATTACCCAAGGACTTCTTCATCACAGCAAGGACTTCCTCAAACCTTCAAGACTTCTATCATGGCAAGGACATCCTTTATTGCAGACTCAAAACACAACTTTAACTGGTTTCCTTCAAGTATGGTTTCTGTTGCCTGCCCACTTAAATAATTAATGCAATCAGAATTTAATTGTACCGGACTTGGACAGCCAACTCAAAGGATAAAATTCTTTAATGACATTGCTTTTTGGAGATATGTGAAATTCCCATCCTCTGAATATTCTGAAGAAGATGAGGAATTTTCTACAGACGAAAGGTGCTGAATGAAAATTGTAAAAAATGTGTAGGAAGAAAGTAACAGCATGAGGTCCTGATGCAATTAATGTTATACCGTGCATGTTTCTATGAGATATGTTTCTTCTTTTCATGATAATTATTTTAAATTCCTTGTAATATACTATGTATCATAACCTTATACAATTCCTCTGTTATGAGATAACAATGTATCGTTGTTTGTATATTTGGCAGAAATTTATCATCGCAAGAACTTCATCATGGCAAGGACTTCAGTTTTCTTCATCACCCATACTTGATCATGCCCAGGACTTCAGTCTTCCTCATCACCTGGACTTGATCATCACCAGGGCTTCCATCTTCATCATCACCTAGACTTCATCATTGCCAGGACATCAGTTTCCAGAACTTCAGTTTTCTTCGTGGCCCAGACTTCAGACTTCATTATTGCCAGGCCTCCAGTCTTCATTATTGCCAGGATTTCAGTCTACAACATCAACGGAATTTCAGTCTTCATCACTAAGACTTTACTCTTGATCAACACCAGGACTCCAGTCTTCATTATTGCCAGGATTTCAGTCTACATCATCACCAGAATTTGCTCTTGCCAGGGCTTCTTTATCTCCAGTACTTGTCTTCATCATTGCCAGGATTTCAACAACACCCAGACCTCAGTCTTCGTCATTGCAAAAACCTCATTGCCAGGATCTCATCTCTATGACTTCAGCCTTTGTTGATGCAGGAACTTCAAAAATCAACTTTACTGTTTCCCAGTAAGGTATAGTTCTGTCATGTATCGTCTGCATTCGTTATACTCACTAGTTGAATTGTGATACTGATTAAATACCTTGATGATGGTTCTTTTGGAGATTTGTGAAATTCGTCTCTGTACATTGTAATTTGTTTCTTTGGTTTCTTTGTTTCTTGTCTGGAGGTCTAAGGTTCACCAATAGTGAGGTTTATGCATATGTGACATTCCAACCCTCCCTCACCCCCCTTCCAGGACCATTTAGGTAGCTGCTTTCCATGTTTGGATAGGGTGTCTAAACACAACATCTGTGTGCATGCTGGGTTTTTTCTGTCAACTGGTTCCCTACAGGCACACAATGCCCTACCTTCTACTAGTGGAATAGTTTTTATGTGTGTGTAAGATGTTCTGCATACGTTCACACACAGGGGCTCTGTATCCAAAGGACTGACATTCATTTTGATTTTTGGGAGTCAAACTTGGAAGAAAGGGCAAGGCTGGGAATCAAACCCAGAACCTGACAGTTTTCTTTTTGGCAGGCAAAAGTCTTAACCATCTTGCCACCTTTCTCCTGATAGTCTAATGAAATTGTGTGTTTTTTCTATATACAAATTTGTAGAAAGGTAGTAGGATGCATGAAGTCATGATGCATTAATGTTATACTGTTCTTTTGTTGTTGTTGTTTGTTTGTTCCTCATGTAGAGCTCTGAGGTTGACCTGTGGTGAGATTTTGCATGTGTGACTGTTTTTGCTTACCATTAAGGTAGGCGTATTCGAACTTTAGGGGTTGGATATCTATGCATGACACAAATGTTAAGAAGTTTTCAGAATGTTATCACCATTTCTAACTGGCTTGAATTAGCATTCCCCTCTAAAGAACAGAACAGATATTTTTTAACGGTGTAGGAGGTGAGAATTTTTCTACAATGGAAATGTGCTGAATGAAATTGTAAAAGTGTTGGTAAGAAAGAAAGAGGCTGCTGAAGTTCCTGATGCCTTCATGTAATACAGTGCATTGTTCTATGATGATTTGTTTCTGCTTTCAAGATATTTTTTTAAATTGTTTGTAATTGTCTTGCTCATAACTTTGTGCAATTTCTCTGTGTTGAGATAATAATGTATTTGTACTTTTGACAGAATCTCATCATTGCAAGAACTTCATCATGGCCAGGACTTCAGTCTTCTTCATCACCCATAGTTTCATCATGGCCAGGTTTTTCTGTCGTCTTATCACCCATGATACGTTATCATGGTAGGACTTCAGTCATCTTCATAGCATACGTTATCATCACCAGACATCAACGTCTTCTTCATCATCACCAGGACTTCAGTTTTCTTCATCACCCATACTTCTTTCTTGCCAGGATTTTTGTCTTCATCATCACCAGGACTTCAGTCTTCTTCACCTAGACTTCATCATTGCCAGGGCTTCCGTCTTCTTCAACACTTCGACTTCATCATTGCAGGGACTTCAGTTTTCTTCATCATTGCCTGGCCTTCAACAGTGTCTGGACTTCAGTCATCATTGCCAGGAGTTCAGTCCTCATTGTTGCAAGGACTTCAGTCTTCATTGTTGCAAGGACTTGTCTTCATCATCGTATAAACTTCAGTCTTCATGATTGTATGGACTTCAGTCTTCATTATACCCAGGATTTGAGTCTACATTGTCACCAGGATTTCCGTCTTCATCACTAAGACTTTACTCTTGATCAACACCAAGGACTTCATGATCATAAAGACTTACAAGACAGAGACTTGTAAGTGCCAAGACTGTATCAACCCCAAGACTTTGTTATTGCCAGGACTTCATCATCACTGAGACTTCGTCAGGGTCAAGACTTTCTCATCATCAAGACTTCTTCAGCATCAAGACTTCATCATCACCAGACTTTCAACCCTAAGACTTTTGTCAATGCTAGGCT
>CM054147.1:38087592-38106324 GCA_028751875.1 Rapana venosa
CTTTTTTTTTTTTAAAATGAAACAAAGATGACAAACCATCCTTACAGGGACAATTTTAAAGTTGACTTGAGTCCTGGTGATGATGAAGACTGCAGCTCTGGAGATGAGTTGTCCTGGTGATGATGAAGTTTGAGTGATGATGAAGACTGAAATTCTGGTGTTGTTGAAGTCCTGGTAATGATGGAGACTGAAGTCCTGGCAATGATGAAGACTGACACCCTGGCAATGATGAAGACTGAAGTCCTGGCCATGATGAAGACTGAAGTTCTGGCAATGATGAAGACGGAAATCCTGGTGATCATGAAGACTGAAGTCATGGCGATGGTGAAGAAGACTGAATTCCTGCAGACTGAAGTCCTGGTGATGATGAAGACTGAAGTCCTGGTGATAATGAAGTCTGAAGTACTGGTGATGATGAACACTGAAGTCATGGTGATGATGAAGAGTGAGGTCATGGCGATGATCAAATCTGGGCAAAGTTGAAGTTTTTGTGATGATGAATTTCTGTCAAAGATACAAAAAGGGATATAGTATTTATTATATCAAAAGAGAACCTGGAGTAAGTTGTTGAGCAAAACAAAGATCTGTAAACAAGGTGTTTTCATAAAAAAAAGAAGAAACAAATCAGAAAACAGAGCATAACATTAATGCATCACAACTTCATGCAGTCTACTTTCATGTTACATATGTGTAAAATTTTATTTGGAACATTTAAGAAGGTGGCAGGACTGTTTTGATGTTCACCTGCCTAACAAGTCAACCATGAGATTGTGGGTTCAATTCCCAAAATTGCCCTTCCTTCCCCGCTTAATGGGAAAACTGAACTGAATGTCAAGTCTTTTGGAGAAGACTTTAAACCATTCCAACCCATGTGCTTACAGACTTGTGAACATCAAAAGAAACCACGAGAGTTGAAAATCGGAAAGAGAAAGGTAGTTTCTCCTGGCTGCCCCAACAAAATTGGAGGGTTCAATTCCCAACAGTATCCCCAAAGTTGGAAAGCAGCTACCTTAATGGTGGAAAATATGGGTCACATACACACAGATCTCACCACTGGTAGACCTCAGAGCTCTAGCTCCAAAAAAAAAAAAAAATCAGAACATTTCCATTCAGAGAGAACTCCTCAACTTCTTCATAATACACGCAGCATCAACAGCAGTGACATTAGGGCACTTAATGAAGAGGGTGGTATCAAATCCTATACAATCAAAATCATTTATATAAAAAATGAAGAGCACAGGTGACAGAACCACACCTTGAAGGGAACCAATATATGTTGACTTTGGAAATCCTGGCAATGAAGTTTTTGCAGTGATGAAGCAGTCCTTGTAGCGATGAAGAGGTACTTGCAGTGATAGAGGTCCCTGCTGTGATGAAGAGGCACTTGCAGTGATGAAACAGACCTTGCAGTGATGAAACAGACCTTGCAGTGATGAAGAGGTTCTTGTGGTGATAAAAAGGTTCTTGTGGTGAGGAAGATGTCCATGCAGAGGTGAAGAGGTCCTTGCACCAATGAGCAAGTCCTTGTGGCAACAAACAAGTCCTTGTGACAATGAATGAACAAATCCTTACAGAGATGAAGAACTTGCAGTGTTGAAGACGTCTTTTGTGTAATGAGAAGTCTTTGCAGCAAAGAAAAAGCCCTTGTGGCAATTTAAAAAAAAATTCTTGCAAAGATGATGAAGTTCTTGCAGCAATTAACAAGTCTTTGTGGCAACGAAGTACATGCGGTAACATAAAAGTCCTTCAAGCAATGAAGAAGTCCTTGCAGCAAGGCGAGAGAAACACAATCCGAGTCAGATGTACATGGTTTGGTTTTGTGGGGCCTCCAACCTCCTATTTTTTTACCACCCTTTTTTTTTTTCTTGGGGTTCCCCCCCTTCTTTTTTTTTATTCTTTAAAAAAAAATAAAGCATGGGGCCTTCAACCACCTTTTCTTTACCCCATTATTTATTTGGGGGGTCCTCCATCCTCCTCTTTTCCTTCTAGTTTCAGTTTCTGACATCCAAACTTTATGTCACCTACATAAATATTCCTTCAAAAAGCAAGAAGAAAAACTATTAAAAAGGATACAAAATATACTTTCAAAAATGCATGTTTACATACACACACATTATATATATATATATATATATAAGCTTTTTTTTTTTGAAGAGACATCTATATCAGTACTGCAACTGTGGAGCTGATTTTACTAAAGAACCAAGAGTTGCAAACTGAAAGTCATATATTACCTAGGCCTACTGGTTAGCTAACTGCCAATTCCACACACAAAATTCATGAGGTCTTAGCTTCTGTGTTGCAGTCAAATCTGCAATGGCATTATCAGTCATAAGACCACAGCATGGATTGGCTCATAACACAACTCATTCTGTTCCACATGATTCTGTTGTCTTATTCAATTAAGAAAAGAGCTTAAAAACACAAAGTCAATCTGACCAAAATGAAAAAAGAAATCTTTACCTACTTAGGTAAATGCTTTTCCACTTACAACATCATGCACACAAGTGACGGCAATTGTAAAGCTACATTACAAAATCATACAAGTAAGTACTACAACTTTACACAAATTAATTACACACATCCTGTCTAACCTGTCAATAAGAATGGTTCAATGGACAACTGAACAGTTGTTATGATTATAAATATGATTTTCAAACTCCTTGTAAAATGTATACTTGGTGACATAAATGCATACACATAAACAGTCAAGGCGCGTTTTTTTCTTCTTCTTTTTTTGTCTTTTTTCTTTTCATTTTTTGACATAAATGCATTACACATTTTAAACAGGCTCAACGCACCGTGTTTTTCTTCTTCTTTTTTGTCTTTTTCTTTTTTTTTGTGTGGGGCCTCCAACCACCTTTTCTTTCCCCCTTTTTTTTTATTTTATTTATTTATTTTTTGGATGGGGCCTCCAACCACCTTTTCTTTTCCCCGTTTTTTTTTTTCTTTTCTTTTTTTCTGTGGTGGGGCCTCCAACCACCTTTCTTTTCCCCATTTTTTTTCTTTTCTTTTTTTTGGTTTGTTTTGTTTTGCTGTTTTTCCTTTTTTGGGTGGTGGGACTCCAACCACCTTTTCTTTTCCCCGTTTCTTTTTTCTTGTGGGTCCTCAATCCTCTTTTTTTTTTCCTACTTTTCTTTTCATTTTCTGATATCCAAACTTCCTGTCACCTACATAAACGTCAATTTTAAAAAACAAACAAAAAGAAAAAAAAGTAATGAGCCACAAAAAAAGGGATTAAAAAAATACAAAAAATAGACTCATACAAAGTGGAGTAGGAGCACTCTCTCTTGAAGCAGCATGTACATCCATAAATGCAACTATGGTGCCGGTTTTACAACATAACCAAGACAGTTGCTTGAAATATTTCATGGCTACGTGATAATCCACAACACCTGTGCATAGATTTGTTTGAAGTACAAACTATTCATTATGCGCGCACACACACACACACACACAGTCAGAGCCTTGTGCTCACAATCTGATGGCCTAGGTTTAATCTCAGGTTTGAGCTACCACCGAGACACCTGTTCAAGGTGATTTTTCCCTAGAGTTGACATCAGTGCCAACTCCACTCTTCCAAAAGTCCTTTGAATGAGACTATAAACTGAAGTCTCGTGTGTGAATGCACACAGAATGTTTGCACACACTTAAAAACTGGTCCGCCTTTTAGAAGAGTAGGCTGTTTAGTGCCAGTAAACATATTACACCCACACACATATATGCACACAACTCATTTCCCTTGTTCCCATATACCTGAATATATATCTTACTCCTTTCTTCAAAATATCCATTTTTCTCAACTTTCACCCCTCCCCAAAACTTGTCATTGTTTTCAGGACATTTAAGTTACCATTGGTCCACGTACCATTGCATCTATCTGCAAGTGTTTTTACATGCAGGGCAAGGGTCAGGGCAAGTGTTAAGAATTAGTATCACGTTATGATTTGGATTAGTAGTTAAGACTGGGCCTTTCAGTTTATATGTATGTATATACGTATGAATGTATGCGTGTGGACACAACAGTATGTGGACATCATGTTTTATATTTTTAAAAAATTCTTTTAATCACAAATAACTATTCCAACCAAAAGCAGACAGTAATTCTTGAGACTTTTTGCTTTTTACCCAAACACCAAAAAAAGACTCCAAGGCTTTTTTTTGGTTTGATTGTTTTACCCCCAGCACTAAAAATGGCTACAAGGCTTTTACCTTTTTCCCTCAAGACCAAAGACAAGGCTCCAAGGCTGAATTTGTTTTTAATCCACTAAAAAAGTAAAAGATTCAGTCTTCAAAAAACCCACATTATGAAACTTTGCTATCATTACTTTGCTATCATTTTGAAACTTTGCTATCATTTTCCTTTAACCACACACATACACACACTTACAAGCACATTTTATGCATATGTGCACAAACACTTACTTTTCCTACACATCACCATAACTACATTTTCCACTGGAGATAAAACAGCACACACACATTAACCCCTTTGCTATGCTGGCCTTGGTGGCTGACTGACCACTGCATGGTTTGGCCGACACCACCTAATAGCGTACCATGATATAATAAATACAAAAACAAACCAATAAAACAAAAATTTTAAAAGCCATTTCATGTGCACACACACGTTTTTCTTACACACTCTACACAAACAATTGTGCAACTCATCAATTTCCTCCCTCATAAACCCTCACATTTCATCAAATTTGTTTCAACTGCAGGTTTACTATATCTACAGACAAAATGTATTACAAGCAGATGATTAAGTCCACAGATTAATGAGTGACACAAACTATTATCAAATTTATTCAAATGAAATACTATTCTGAAACCCACATAATCTTTTCAATGGGCCTTTGATAAAATGATCTTAAAAAACAAAAAAATCAAGGTACATTACATACACACAGGCAAACAGTCAGACTTGTTTTTTCTCCGAGGTATCCAACTTTGTTTCAAGGGGGTAGGTTTTGTGGTCCCTTTGTTTTTGGAAGGAGGGGTCTTTTTTTGTCTTTTTGAGAGGCCTCCCACTCATTTCTTTTCTACATATTCTTTTGTTGTTTGTTTGGGGAGGGGAAGGGGGTAGGATTTTGTATGTCTTTTTCTGGTAAAAATGAAGAAGTGGTGAAGACAAAGTATTGATGTTGAGGAAGTTCTTGTGATGATAAAAGGCCAGAAATCATGACAATGAGGTATATTACAGTGATGATGAAGTCATGTGGAGATACATTTGTGATGATGAAGTCTTTGCAATGATGAAGTCTTCACATTAATGAACTCTTAATTGTGATGGAGTCTTGGCATTGATAAAGTCTTGACAATGAGAAGTGTTGGCACTGATGAAGACTTGGTGTTCATAAAGCTTTGGAGTTGGTAAAGTCTTGATGTTCATAAAACTTGGGATTTGATGAAGTCTTGGCATTCATAAAGATCCGGAGTTTAAAGTCTTGATGATGATGAAGTTTTGGTGATGACGAAGTTTTGGTGATGATGAAGTCTTGTTAATGATAAAGCCTTGGCACTGATGGGGTATAATCTAGTGATGATGAAAATCCTGTAAAGTTATTTTGGTGATGATGAAGTCTTTGCATAAATAAACTCTAAACAATGACAAAATCATCACATGATAAAGTCTTGGCAATGAGGAAGTCTTGGCATTGATAAATCTGGGGATAATGAAGTCTTAATGATGATAAAGTCTTTGGCAATGATGAAGTCTGGTGATGACGAAGTTCTAGCACTGAGAATTTGGGGTGATGAGAAGTCTTCGTACAAAAAACTCTTGGAAATGAACTTTGCTGATGAGAATTTTGGGGTATGATGAATTTTTTTGGTTTTTAAAGAAATTTTTGGGACAGACATTTTGGGTTGACAAAGTTTTGGGATGATAAGCTGCCGTGATAAAGTTTTGGTGATGATAAATCTTATGCTAAGAAGTTTTGGCATGCATTGGCAAAATCTTGATGACGAAGTCTTGATAGAAGAAGTTTTGGTGACAATGGGGGGTTTTTAAAGTCTGTGAAGATTAAATCCCACAAGGATGAACTTAAAGTCCGGTGTTAAGTCCTGAGGACAAAAAAAACTGAAACATTCACCTCAAACGAAAAAAGAAAAGAGAAAAATTATTCTAAAAATGAATCCCCAAAAACCACACACTTGAAAAAAAAAAATCTTTTAAAAAATTTTTCATCTTTTTTCCATGCAATTTTCCCTGTTTCTCCTTCCCGCTTACCTTCCTCCCCCCCTTTCCCACCCCCTCTTCCCCTTTCATTCCTTTTGTTTTGCAACAGATCATTTTCTAAAAGCAAAAACAGGTTTAAGAGACACTGCGCGCTTTGAGAGTTTTTTTGCTTTTGCTTGTTCAAGGTTATAGCCTCATGTTCACCAAGGTAAATTTTTTGCGTATACAACTGTTTGCCCACCAAAAAGGGAGCTGCATTCTATTTCCAGGATGAAAACATAAAATGGGGAAATCCGACATCTTTTTGGTTTCAGCATAGTCTGAATCTTGCAAAAATAACATTCCATCATTTGATTTTCTTTAAATCTTCCTTTACAGAATATCATACATATTATCAAATTCTTTTGCCCACAGCCCTTTACTTGCTACACCTTTTTGTTTTCAATCTTAACTTTACATTTTCATTTTTAAAAATCATACCTACACAAAAATATGAAATGCAACCACCAGTAATAAACCACTTTAAAAAACATAAAAACCTGAAAAACATGAGGGCTCCTTTTCGATTAAACTTCAGGGGGGGGGGGGGAATAGCAACTGAGATCCAAGATTGAGACATCCGGTGATGAGAAGTCTGGGGACGGCAAAGATGAAAAGAAGTCCTGGTGTTTAGAAGACTGAAATCCTGGCCATGAGAAGACCAAAAATTCCGGTGAGATGAAGACTTAACAGAAGGTAAAGAAGGTCCCGGTGATGAAGTTTTGCAATGCTGAAGACTGCTGTCCTGGTGATGATAAGACTGAAAAACTGGTGTGATCAAAACAGAACGGGCAATGAAGAAATGAATCCTAGCGTTTAGAGATCGTCGAAGATACAAAAAGGAAACATTCTTAACTCAAAAAAAAAAACTGGGCAAGGTTATGAGAAGCAATTAAAGAGAATTTAAAAAAACTTAAAAAAAGAAAAAACAAAACATCACATTTCTGCTTTAGCTAAAGCCCCTATTTTTTTGCTTCTGATATTTTCAATTTTTAAAAACATTACAGAAGGAAGTTTTTGATGTTCACCTCTTTTAAAAATAAAACCATAGGTCTGGGGGTTTAACCCAGCTTTCTCAACTGAATACAATCTTTGGAGGGGAAATAAACCAACAAAGCCAGGGAGGTACCTCCCGACTGTCTCGGCAAAATGGAGATTTAATTCCCAACTTTATCCCCAAAGTTGAAAAAATGGCTCCTTAACCCTTAGCCCCCCATCCGGGGGGCAGCCGCAGTAAAGGAGGCTGCCGCTAATTCCCAACCGACCGCAGCCACAGTTGGGCTTTTCCACATGGGGAGACTTTTTCCCTCAATACAGACCCCGTGGTTTTCACACTGTGGTCGAAAAAGGTGGGGCGATGCAGGGAGGGTGTCAATGGTTCAATATAAATTTTAGCCCACTAACAGCGGTAGGGGAAAAGGGAAAGGAAGAAAAACATCCGCCCCGGGAACCTTTTTCAAGGGACAGCGGCGAAAAAAATCGCTTTTTCTTAGTCCCCAAAAATTTCCCCATCGATTAGCGAACGAAAAATTGAATGTTATTGTCTTGGAATAAAACATTTGAACAAAATTTGTTAATTGAGTCCAAATTTTAAAGCTTAAAAGAGGGGAAGGGAAAATGCGCAGTTGGGGAGAAATGAGCCTAAAATAATGTCTCCGGGGCACATTCCTGACCTGTGCTCCCACAAAACACACACACACCAGGGAGAAATTTGACCTCCGGGCCAGCCCCCGCGGCATAACCCTGAAAACGATGCCTTTTGACTGTTTTCCTCATTGTTTCCCCCCAAAACACTTTTCTTGAAACTCAATGGCAGAAACGAACAATATCCAAAATTGAAAATAGCAAGGAAAAAAAATAGGTCTCCCTCTCCAAGGTTCAACGGGTGAGAGCAAGGGGTACACCCCCCCCTCCCCCCCACAAAATCCTATTTTGTCTTTTGTTTTGAGGGACCCGTCCACCTTACGACTACTTTAGAGACTCCCAAACAAAAATTTTGTGGGGTTTACAAAATTCCCCTTGTTTTTTTCGAATTTTCACACCTGTGCTGTACCGTAACGTGGACAGTCATGTACAAAATACACTTCTGTACATTAACAAACTTGGTAGCACACCAGATTGAAGAACAGATAAAGGCACATGTTGAGGGAATATACTGTTTTCAAAAGAAAAATAGTTAAACAAAACTTCGTCCCCTCAAGACAACCATAAAACAACAGGTCAAAGGGACTTGTGTGACACATCCTTGAAGACATTGCACAAAACCTTTGGAAACACATCAGCTGGTACACTTCCTTTTTTCCGCCTAAAAAATCTTAAACTATTGCCCCAAACCCATGCAGGACTTGCTGTTTTATATATATACCTTTTTTTACTGGTTTGGGTGACAAATAAGGTACAATACAAGACTCGGGTGACCAACACAAACTGCGCTTAAATGCAAGTAAAAGACATACCTAGCTTGTCAAAATTCAGCTTATAATTGCTGCACACACACAATTTCTTAAGATAAAGAAGCAGATGGAGGAGAAAACCTTCAAAAACAAAATCTACGGGCAGTTTTAGCTCCGAAATCCAACAACAAAGGGTTAATGGAGTAAAAAAACATTCACAGCAAAATTTTTACAACTGTGAACCTCAGAGCTCTAATAGTAATGACAACAACAAAAAATTCAGTACTAGATTTCTTTTTCTTCTTCCTTTTTGCATATTTTCTCCCAGGAAATTTTTGACTTTAAGGGCCTTTCACTCTCTCTGTTTTGACTTCCTCCTTATTTACCCCCTTTCTCATCTGCAAATAGGTACCCAGGTTTTGCTGGGCCCCCCTTGTCTCTTTCTATCCACTATGAAATTCAGTACTATGTATTTTATTAAAAAAACTCAAATTTTTAAGTATACATAGTATGAATTTTTACACATCTCCAAGAGCAATATCATTAAAGGATTTATCAATGAAGGTATAGGGGCCGTAAAATTAAAAAACGGTTGCATAAAGTGGACAGGGCAAAAGAACCAACCTTGAAGGGAAGCGTAAAGCGTGTTTTGAAGTCCCTGGGAATAAAGATGTCCTTGCGGTATGAAGAAGCATAGGGGATGAAAAGTCTTTCAGTGAAGGAGAAGTCTTTGGAAAGAGAAAAAAAATTTGCAAAAAGTTGAGTCTTTGCCACGAAAGAATTCCTTTAAAAAAAATCTCAGAGATAAGTCTTTATGGGATGACGGGCCTTAGGGATGAGTCCTTTCAAAGACCAAGGAAACTTGCTGCAAAGAGTTTTTGTGATACAGAAAAATCTGAGAAGATGAAGCTTTGTCACAAGGCATTCCAGTGAAATAAGGCCGGCAATCTAAAAAGGAAAACAATTACTCAAAAGACAAAACCCGACCAAAAAAGAACAAATTACACAGACAAAGTAAAGTATTACCTCAAAAAGGGGTTTATCAGATTTCTAAGTAAAATCATGGACTTTTTCAAGTTTCAAGGACCTTTTAAAAAATTTAAGGGCAATCAGCAGTATGAATGCTGCTGGTGTGGCATGCGTGGTGGGGGTTTTGGGGTTGCAATTATAGGCCCCTTAGCTCATTGGGGTGATTTGTTGGGGTACAAGTGCTCTTAGGGGTTCAAGGGGGGGCCTGTACTCATTGGTGGTGTGGTTCAAATGTGTGTGGACAGTGTGCAATTTTTTAGTGGTGTGTTTTGTGTGCGTGCGTGCGTGTGCCGTTGGTGAACGAGCGAAGGAAAGAAACGCTTGCCTAAAACAGCATTTACAAAAATATGGGGGAAGTCCGATCAAAAGATAATTTCATGATTTTTTCTTTCTTGTTTGTTAGGGAAAAATACTGAACATTTTTCCCAAATAGTTTTTGTTTCCCCAAAAGGTTGTTTAGTAGCAAAAAAACACCTTGTGTACAATTCATTTATTTCTTTGGGTTTACTTGGTCAGCCTTCATTCTCTGAAAAAAATATGATTACTGGGGCCAAAATTTTATCATTTTTTTGGGGCCAGAATAGGTACCATTTCACAGACGCTATGTGGTATCTTTTGTATTACGGTAATAAAACACATCTTTTTTTTACTGAGGAGGCACCGTGGTCGAGTGGTTTTTGGGGGGGCAACTCGTGATCCAAGGGCGCGGGTTCGATCCCGCTCCCCGGGGTTGTTCCTGGAAAGACACTTTACACCTTTTTTCCTCACTCCCCCAGGGTACAAGTGGGTACCAGCTCGCTGGGGGGGGGTTTTGGGGACAGACTAGCGTCCGTCACAGGGGGAAAAACCATCAGTTGCTTAACGATACAGAAAACCGGGGTAACTCCAGCCTAGGGGCCCTGGCTCGAAAGAACAACAATACTTTTATTTTTTACTGATCCATTTCATTACTTTTCATTTAATTTTTGTATACTTTTACCTGAGCATCCAATGGGTAGTTTACATGACTTGAGGATTAAAAAATCCTCTGGGGTGTTACAAGCATTCACTAACTTATGTATGGTATGCAGGATGGGGGCTTCATCTTTGCTGGGTCTTTTTTTAAAGTAGGGGCTGCTCAACCACAAGACATAATGACAACCACAAAATGCAAACTGGCTTGGAAATTGGGGGCCCCGATAAAAGGCTACCAATTTTCAAGACAGATCAATAAAAAACGATGTAAAAACAATTTTTGGGTTTGGACGGAAAAAAAAAAATCGATATAACAATCGGGTTTCAAAAATTACCGCATATCCTAAATATCACCGCACATCGCTAAATACACCCACATCGCTAAAAAACACTAAAAAACACAGCACATCGCTAAATATAACTAAAAAATCCCCGCAGATCAAAAATTCGGGGTGATGCTTATAAAAATTTATGCCATAATTTTGACTAATCAAAACCCGAACACCAGTTGAAGACACTACCCCGGCCTACAAAAAGGACAAAGAACAACTGTGAAAGTTTAACAGCCTAAACAACAGTCAACTGGAAACCACACCACTACAGACCTGGTGACACACTTTTATGAAGTTGTTAAAGGGGCATTAAAAGGGACTTGGAGAGAGTTTGGGGTTGGACAGGGAAACTACAGGCTGACAAGAATTTTTAGACCTTTGCTTTTCCCCATTGCCATCTGGAATAACAAAACCACAGAGAAAAGACCCCAACATTCCATCGTTTTCCTGCGGCTACCGAAGAAAAATTCAAAAAACTGGTCACTTCAACGATGGAAAACGACAGTGATTGGCCAGAGTTGCAGGTGGAAAGAAGCCGGGGCAGAGGAAAAGGAAGAAAATGCCAAGACAACTTATTACGTGCCCCAATTTTGGTTTTGTCAAAGAAGTTTCTTTTTCCCAATCGAAAGGGTACCCCTTTGAATGGTTATCGAGAGGGGGAGAACAGAACCCGGGAAATTTTGAGGATTCTGACGAAGAATCTAGAAACTCGACATGGGAAAACAAAATGCGCACTCCCCTTTTTGGCTGAACAAAAATAGGGAAGGCTAAACACACACAACCCAAAGCCCTACGGCCAGGTCAAGTTAGTTTAGATCCCAATTTTCCCCGCAAAATTCCAGAAACACTTCCTAAACTTAAATGCACTTCATACAATTTTTTGTGGGCAGTGGGGACGTCTTAATGGTTTTCGCAGCAAAGAAAAATTAAAAGTTGTGTTTGTCATTTTATTTTTAGTCATATGGGAAGTGCTGAGCCCATTTGTGTTTAAAGCTTTTATTTTTAAAACTATCCCAGTCTAGTCTCCTCAGTACACTTCAAGACGGAAAAACAAATCCCGGGGCCCAGGGTTTCACACGAATTTTGGGCATGAAACAAAGTGTTATCTTGGCAATGTCAGATCATGAAAACTTCCCATACAACGGATATCAACTCTTTTCAGCCTGTCTGAAAGTGCTCTGGTTGATGTTATCTCTTCAAAAAGTATGCCTTGAACCGACGGGCCTGACTCTCGCTTTTTTTTGTAGGAAAGTAAATGCCGGTTTAAGACTAAAAAGGCATGTTTTTAAAATGCACTTTTTATCAAAGTTATTTAAACAAGTTTTGTTGAAAATTTGCATTTCATTTTATCCAAAGGGGATGCTCAAGCCCAATTTGGTTTATCGTCCCTTTTAGCAACCTACTTCACTATTTTTTTCAAGGTTTATTTTCATATCTGTGTTTGTTAAAGTTAAATACCTATAGTATCTTTTGCTCTGCTGCTTTGCCAATTTTGCATTTTTTATGTTTTGTTTTTTAGGTAATATTTCTTTTTTCTCTTCTTTTTTTGAATCTCAAAGTAAAAATTGTAGGGAATGGACCCCTTGGGCGTATCTTGGCTTTTTTTGCAAAGGGGGAAATTTTTTGATTATGTACAATTTTCTGTTTCAGGAAAGGGAAAATTGTTTGGTTTTGACTAGATCGACTGGAGAGGGGACTAGACTTGTTTTTGTTGGGGACTTGAAATTGTAAATTTTTTTTTCCTCTGGGTCGACTGGGTTTAAAAACAACTTTTAAAACAAAAATAACTAACAAACAATACCCTTTGAGTGTTTTTAAAAAACTTTTATCTAAGTCCGGCCCCACCCATTTCGACTTGTAAAAATTTTTTTGTAAAGAAAACACTAAACTTGCACTTGAATTTAGGGGAAAAGAACCTCATGTCTTTTTTAGGGTGCCCTATTTTTTTTCTCTTGTCAATGATTTTCTCCATTGTGTTTATGTTTGTTTTTTTGTTGCTCTTTGGAGCTTTTAATTGGGTTTTTTTTTCTAAACAGGGATTGTGTTTGAATTCAAATTTGTGAAATCACACCATCACATTTAAATTTTGTCGATGATTTCCTTTTTTCCTTTCCAGAAGGGGCTTTGAAAAGAATATAAAAAAATGCACTTTTTACTTTAGTTTTTAGTCAATTTTTTCCAAATAAGCAATTCATTAGAATAAGAAAATTTTTTCAATTTTTTTTGAATTCTGTTTTATAAATAACTTTGGGAAAGGCATTTTTTGTTCTTTCGTCATTTTCAAATTTTAAAAGAACAAGAGAGAGGGAAAGAGACAGGAAGAGAGACACACACCAAGACAGAGGAAGACACGAGAATCAGACCCCACACACACACACCAAAAAAGGTCACACAACACACCCATAAGCGTTCGGTGATATTTTTTTAGCGATTTCATGATATTTAGCGATGGATGAATTTAGCAAGGCGGTGAATTCATGAAGGGGTGGTATTTTGTGAAGCTGTAAAAAAGCCAACTATTAGTGATTTCCATGTATTTAGCATGTGCTGATATTTTAGTGATATGGGGTGATTTTTACTGATACGGTGGTTTTTTAGTGAATGCGGTAAATACCAGCCCTAACATATTATTTAAAAAACGACCACGGTTTCTCGAGGTTGCATGCGCAATTTGTTTGATGATAACGGAAAACGCGTTCTGCCTACACGAATTTCACTTTGTGTTCATAGGTAAAGAATATTTCTTTCAACGGGTCGACGTTTTTCCCCCCAGTGCTAAATTTCTCACGAGACGGACTAAAAGAAAAATGATCCCAACTGTGATGAAGTGTTAATTAATGTAAAGGGCACATTAGCTTCGGATGTGAATGAATCGAACATTATGCAGATTAATTTTACGCATAGTTTTGATTTTTTATTTATGACGTATAATGGGGCACTTATGATAGCCAAGTCGCTTTACAGAACTGCGTTTTTTGTTTTTTTTTTCTTTCCCCCTTTGGTTTTGCATAAAGGATTATCACGTTTTTGGACTAATAAATTATCTAGTGACAAAAGTGGACTCTTTCGTCGTTATGGCTGAATTCTAACAGGTTATGGGCCCATACACGAGGCAAACTGTTTTTCGACGGCGACGAGAGACATTATGATCACTGGAGGTGAAATTCTTAGCTTATATGAAATTTTCGTAAGCTAAAAGATGTGATCCTGGCAGACGATGGTGAAGAAATTGATGTAGATAAAAATGAAGAAGCTTTTGCGAACTTGTTCAGCTCATAGAGGACAAGAGTTTGTCACTTGTAATGCATGATGCAGCAGACGATGGACGAAAAGCTCTGAGAATTCTCGGCAACATTATGCAGGTTCGCTACACCGAGATTACAGTTTTTAAAACCACCGAACTGACAAGCCGCAATGAAACCATCAGAGACAGTGACAATTACATCATCCGTGCAGAAGCACTGCAACCCGCCCTGAGAAGTGCTGGAGAGACAGTGGGAGTGATAGTTTGTTAATAGCGATGGTTCTGAAGGGGTTACCAGAATCGTTCCAGTCATTTGTCACTGTTGTCACCAGTCCCAAGAGAAACATGACTCAGCAAATTAAGTTTTTCTCCGCAGCTTTGAGGAGACGGAGAAGTCTCGAGTGTCAGCACCCAAGGGTGAAGATTCACTTCTGAAAAATGAAGCACAAATCGTTTGAACAAAATTTCGTGAATTACGTCAATGCTTCAAATGGAACTTACGGACATCTTCAACGTATTGCAAGAAAAGAAAATGTGGTGTAGTCATTGCAAAAATGCATCACACCTGACCAAACTTGCCGTCGTAAAAGCAAGACTAGCGGTAAAGGGGTAAAGGAGGGATCAACACTGTGAGCGACAATCCTGACTCCACTAAATCCAGAACCAAACATCTTTTATCTTCAAGATGAACGAAGAGAGCAGACAGGAGATAAAGAAACCATACAAAGTTACTAGTGATTGTGGTGCTAACAAGCCATCTACTCAATGACAAACTTTGTTCACCTCGTTTTGAAAATTCTTTCAAACCAAAAAGACCATTTCATCGAACTTGCGAATGGTGAAAGCAAAAACAATCTAGCAAAGCAAAGAGGTACCGCACATGTAACTGTCAAAGATATCAGTGGAAATCTAGTCAGTCTTACTCGAATGATGCATTGTATGTACCTACTTTTCCACAGAACATATTCTCTGTTCAGGCAGCGACAAACAAAGGTCGAGTGTGATATTTGAACCTAAAAACAGCAAGCCTTGTGAAATAAGTGAAGCCAAATTTAAAATCGAAAAACAAGGTAGATTGTATTACCTCAAGACGTCTCAGAGAATGTGATGTTGATAATGTTAGTTTAACACAGGATTTGAAAAGTCTGGCATAAAATTCTAGGTCACTGTAATTTTCTGATGTGTTGAGGCAGAAGGTGTTGTTGATGGCATGAAAATTACAGACAAAGGTAAGCATGATTGTGAAACATGTGGGAATGGGCAAAATGACAAACAAAATCAGTAAAACAACACGCACCGTGCAACTTTTCCTCTAAAGTTAGTGCACACTGATCTTGCGGACCGGTCACACCAGCACCCCATGAAGGTTTCAAGTATGCCATCACATTCACAAAATGATTATTTTGATGCGTCATTTGTGCTTTCATGACAAGCAAAAGTGAAACGATCAAAGCCACAGAAAATTTCTGGCTGATTCTGCACCTTTTGGCAAGGTAAAACCATTAGATCTGATAACGGTTCTGAGTTTACCTCAAGGGAGTTTAAGGAAATCCTCAGGAAAAATCAGATAAGGCATGAAACCTCAGCTCCTTACTCCCCCCACAACCAAAACGGGGCAGCTGAGGAAATGGCGCACTATTTTTGAGATGGGAAGATGCATGCTGATTCAAAAGAACCTTCCAAAAGAATGTGGCCATATGCTGTGCACACTGCTGTGTACAATCGTAACCGATGTTACAATGCCAGGATAAATCAAACTCCATATCAAGGTTTGACTGGTCGAAAACCAAACATCTCAAACATGAGAATTTTTGGAACAGAGTGCTATGCATATTCCCAGCTCAAGCGCAAACTTGATTCACGATGCGGGATTAAAACTCATAGGATATAGTGATGCGGATTGGGCGTCTAATGCTGATGATAGGCGCAGTACTTCAGGGTATTGTTTCTCCCTGAATGAAAACGGTCCACCGATTTCTTGGAAATCGAAGAAGCAACCTGTTGTTGCATTGTCTACTTGCGAAGCTGAATATATTGCTTTAGCATTAGCAGTACAAAAAGTTTGTACCTGAACAGTTTTCTGAAGGGCATGGGAATAACCCAAAGGGCAAGGTCTTGATCAGGAAGACAAACCAAGGACCATTGATCTTTCACACAAAACCCAGCGAATAGGCAAAGATCGAAGGGACATTGACATAAATACCATTTCATCAAAATGAGTCAAGCGTGGCAAGTCGTTCTCAAGTATTGTCCCAAATGAAAACATGATTGCTGATATAATGACCAAAATAAAATTGAAAACTAGTTGTAGAAATTCAGATCTTTTCTTTGGTTAAATACAGACAATGATTTGGGTAGGGTAAGTACATACTATGCCTTTTTAAATTTCTGAAACATGCATGAACTAAATGTTGATAGTGTAGACATATAAGACTTTAATTGTATCATTAAGTGGGGGGTTTGAATGTAATCGAACACTATGTCAGATAATGTTACGTCATAGTTTGATTTTATTTATGACGTAAAAATGGGTGCACTTTGTGATAGCCAAGTCGTTTGGCAGTAACTGCTGTTTTTTTTTTTTTTTTTTTCTTCTTCCTCTTGTGTTCTGCATAAATGGATTATCTACTGTTATTGTTTTACGAATAAATTAAACAGTGACAAAAGTGGACTCTTGTCGTTCGTTTGGCTGAATTCTAACATCGGGGCTGTTCTCCAAAAAAAGTTCCATTTTTTAAAAAGGCCGCTGGATAAAAGTTTGCATAAAATGCCGTAAAATTCTAAAGAATAAGAAACTCATGCATACAATTGTAACTTGAACAACAACCATTAACCCCCCAAAAAAAAACACTTACAAGTTTATGAATCGACTCATTTGCTTGAACCATCAAAATGGGGGCTTCTCTCACCCCAGATCTGGGTGTTTTTTTTTGACCCCAACAGAAAAAAGTTCTCATGCTGGATTTTCCACCAGGGTACTTTCAATTTGTGCCCTTGGGTTCATACAGTTCACCCAGCTGTAAATGGTACCTGCCCTCTTTAGGGTCATGGAAGGTAAAGCAGCGAGGGAGAGGAGATGGGGGCCGCCCTCAATATGCTGGCTCTAGAGAAATGAGGTTCCCCCCCGCCCCCCCGGGGTTTTGGGGGGGGGGGGGGGGGGGGGGGGGGGGGGGGGGGGGGGGGGGGGGGGGGGGGGGGGGGGGGGGGGGGGGGGGGGGGGGGGGGGGGTTTGGGGACCCTTTCCACCTTTTAAAAAGGGTTTTCTTTACCCCTAGGGGATCAATTTGGTAAAACCCTTTCTTTTTTTAAAATTCCCTTTCCCGGTTTTAAATCGCCTTAAAAGGTAAAGGGGCCCTAAGGTAGAAAAATTCTTTGGTGAAAACCTCGAAACCAAAAAAAACCACAAAAATAACTTTTCCCCTTTTTTTTAAATTTAAATTCACCCAAAAAAAAAAAGTGTTTTTTTTTTTTGGGGGGGGGGGGTTTTGTTTGTTTTTTTTAAATTTATTTACGCCATTTATTCATCATTTTTTAGTTTTCGTTCCTAAATGAAACCAATGCAATGAGTAAGATACTGGCCCGTATGGTAACATTTACAGGGTACCCATTTCCCCAAGGGCCCCGTAAGGGAGGTTTTTTTTTTTTTTAAATGAAAACAAAAAGAAAAAAAGGGAAATGATCGATTGAGCTTATATTTTTTGATCAGACACGGGAGGCCATTTATTCACAAATTTGTTTTTGTTCTAAACAAGCCAATACAATGAAAAAATGATACCCCGGGCCTTTTATGGTATGATAGCCCTCATTTTCAGGGTACTTTTCCCCAAGGGCCCAGTGAGTTTTTTTTTTTTTTTTTAATGAAAAGAAAACCCGGGGAAAAGATCGTTGAATTATGTTGTTTTTTAAAAAGGAGGAGGCTACAAATGCCCGTAACAACCCCCCCCCCCCCCCCACCCCCCCCTCTCCCCCTTTTTTTTCCTTAAAAAACGGGGGGGTTTTTGTTTTTCTTTTAAAAAAAAATCTCCAGGGCCGCAAAATTTCTGTTTCCCCCCCCCTCTCTTTTAACCTACTGTGGTGGTTTTTTTAATGCCTTTGTGGGATGGGAACTCAGTGGTTTAGCTCTTGCTTTCCCCCCCGCCAAGGTTTAAAAAAAAGCAGCATCCGCATAGTTTAAAACCCCTTTGGGTGGGGGACCGTTTGCGCGCTTTAGTACCCCCCCCCCCCCCCCCCCCCCCCCCCCCCGATTCACCCATCGAAAAAGGGTACCGCCTCTTAGAGCGGGGGGTAAAGCAACAAGAGGAATGGGGGGCCCCTCCTCAAATGCTGGCCCCCCAAGAAGCGAGGTCTCTGGGCCTCGCTCCCCCCACGACCTTACAGATTTTGTACCCTTTTTCCTTTTTCCTTTTTTAAATAGTGGCTCAGTTTCAGAAGGGGGTTTAAAAATGGGGAAAACCCTAAAAAGGTAAGGGAAAATTCACTACACAAAAGATAGGGTAAAAGCCATCAAGTCAACCCTTTCTGTTTTTCCAAAACCAGGGAACTTTTTGGTTGATTCAG
>CM054147.1:38106824-38109324 GCA_028751875.1 Rapana venosa
CTGGGGGAGGTTGAAAAAAAGACGTGAGTGTTTATTCATTATCCTTAAAAAAAAAAGAATTGGCATTGTCATTGTCATTATCAGTTTCTCTCTCTCCTCTCTCTTCTCTCTTCTCTCTCTCTCTCTCGCTCTCTCTCTCTCCTTCTCTCTCTTTTCTCTCTCTCTCTCTCTTCTCTCTCTCTCTTCTCTCTCTCTCTTCTCTCTCTCTCTCTCTCTCTCTCTCTCTCCTGTGATGTGTGTATGTGTGTACCTCTTGTCTCTCAAAGATATTTCTTGTAATCTTTTTCTCTCAAGCTTTTGGATAAAACACACACACAAAATTCTCCCACAAATGCGTACCTCGTTCATTTATTTTGTCTTGCCCCTTAACGTGACCCTTCAAGAAAAACCAACTAAAGTTTCACAGACAATACAAAAAGAAAGAAAAACACAAAATACTACATTACCAACAAACAATAAAACAACTGGCAATGCGGAAGAAGTGTTTTGTGCTATTCAAACACGACAGAGTCCTGCTAAGTACTAAAAAAAACTTTAGAAGAAGATAACAAAAAAGTTTCAGTTGATAAAACAAGATTGATAACATAAAAAACACAGGTATGAGTGGGCAAGTGTAATCTATCTATCTATTTCTCTTTCTCTCTCTCTCTCTCTCTCTCTCTCTCTCTCTCTCTCTCTCTCTCTCTCTCTCTCTCTCTCTCTCTATCTTATCTCTCTCTCTCTCTCTCTCTCTCTCTCTCTCTCTCTCTTTTCGCCCTCTCTCTCTAATACTTATCTGAAAACCCTTGGGAATAGAGTTTTACCAATACTTATGTATAAAGGTAAAGGTGTCCCAAAACCCTATAAGGTCGTAGGGGAGTGAGGCATCAGAGACCTCACTTCTCCAGGGGCCAGCATATTGAAGGCGGCGCCCATCTCCTCTCCCTTGCTGCTTTACCTTCCCTGACCCTAAAGAGGGCAGGTACCCATTTACAGCTGGTGAACTGGGAGAACTGTACTGAAGCCAAGGCGGCAAAAGGTCACTATCCAAATGGTAACCATGTCAACGCTGCTTAACTTGGCCCGGGGGGAAAACGAGTGCTCTGACCACTGAGTTATCCTGTCCCCACTTAACTATAACCCTTGGTAATAAAGATTATCAATGTGTGTGTATCTGTATCTCGATAAGTTGTTACCCAGGGGTTTTTCTCAGGTGTGTGGACAAAAAACATAATGTAAATTTCCTCATTGCTTTTTTTTCTCAAAAGAAATTCACATATTCATTTCAATCTCTCTTCCTTCATTGGGATTTCTTCCAGGGGAAAAAACCCCCAAAACTTTCACAGACAACGCGAAGGGAAAGGATTTTTTTTTGATGAATCACAAAACAAACAAAAGAAAGTAAGAACAAAGAGGACAATTTTCCCGATAATTTGCAGAACAAAGGAAAAGGGGCGGAAAAGGGGAGATGATGAAACAAACTTGATAAAAATTAAACAGGGCACAGAATGGGGTGAGCATGTAGACTCTCTCTCTCTCTGTCTCTTTCTCTCTCTGTCTCTTTCTCTCTCTCTCTCTCTCTCTCCCCTTTTTTCTTCTTCTTCTTCGCAATTCTTTTTCTTTTCTTTGCAATTCTTCTTCTTCGTCTTCTCTTATTCTTCTTCTGCTTCTTCTCCTTCTTCTTCTTCTTCTTTTTCTTTTTTTTCTTCTTCTTCTTCTTTTTTTTTTTTCTTCTTCTTTTGTCTTCTTCGTCTTTTTTTCTTTCTTCTTTTGCTTCTTCTTCTTTTCTTTTCTTCTTTTCTTTCTTCTGTTTCTTCTTTTCTTCTTTTCTTCTTCCTCTTCTTCCTCTTTTCTTCTTTACTTTGCATTTTTTCTCGCACCCTTTTTTTGCCTTTTTTTTTCCCTTGCATTCTCTTCTTTTTTCTTTTCTCCTTTTTTTTCTTTTTCCTCTTTTCTTCTTCTTTTTCTTCTTCTTCTTTTCTTCTTTTTTTTTTTTCTTCTTCTTTTTTCTTCTTTTTCTTTTCTTCTTTTTTCTTTTTTCTTTGCACCTTCTTTTTTGCATACTTCTTTTTTTTCCCATTCTCTTCTTTTTTCCCCTTTCTTCTTCTTCTACTTTGCATTCTTTTTCTGCATCTTCCTCTTTGCATACTTTTCTTTTCCTTGCATTTCTTTTTTCTTCTTTTCCCTTTTTCTTCTTCTTCTTCTTTTCTTCTTTTTTTCCCTTTTTCTTCTTTTCTTCTTTTCTTCTTCTTCTTCTTTTCTTTTCTTCTTTGATCCTTCTTCTTTGATACTTCTTCTTCTTCCTTCTTTCTTTTTTTTTCTTCCTCTTTTTTTTCTATTTTGCATTTTTTTTCTGCCCTTCCTCTTTGCTATTCTTTTCTTCTTTTTTTTCTTTTCTTTTTTTCTTCTTCGTTGATGTGTTGGTCTCTTCTCTCTCTCAATAATTTTCTCTTCAGTTTTAAAAAAACAACAAAAAAAAACCAAAAGAAAATTTGGATAATGTTTTTTTGTTGGTGTGTTT
>CM054147.1:38114324-38129324 GCA_028751875.1 Rapana venosa
CAACAGTGTTAACTCATGATACAACACAGTGTTAACTTATGGTACAACACAGTGTTAACTCATGATACAACGTAGTGTTAACTCATGATACAACACAGTGTTAACTCATGATTCAACACAGTGTTAACTCATGATACAACACAATGTTAACTCATAATACAACACAATGTTAACTCATGATTCAACACCGTGTTAGCTCATGATACATCACGGTGTTAACTCATGATACAACACGGTGTTAACTCATGATACAACACAGTGTTAACTCATGATACAACACACTGTTAACTCGTGATACAACGCAGTGTTAACTCATTATACAACCCAGTGTTAACTTATGATACAACTCGGTTTTACCTCATGATACAACACAGTGTTAACTCATGATACAACACAGTGTTAACTTATGATACAACACCGTGTTAACTCATCATACAACAAAGGGTTAACTTATGATACAACAGAGTGTTAACTTATGATACAACACAGTGTTAACTCATCAAACAACACAGTGTTAACTCATGATACAACACAGTGTTAACTTATGATACAACACCGTGTTAACTCATGGTACAACACGGTGTTAACTCATGATACAACACAGTGTTAACTCATGATTCAACACAGTGTTAACTCATGATACAACACAGTGTTAACTCATGATACAACACAGTGTTAACTCATGATACAACACGGTGTTAACTCGTGATAAAACACGGTGTTGATTTATAATACAACACAGTGTTAACTCATCATACAACAAAGGGTTCACTCATGATACAATACAGTGTTAACTCGTGATACAACATAGTGTTAACTCATGATATAACACCGTGTTAACTCATGATATAACACAGTGTTAACTCATGGTATAGCACAGTGTTAACCCATGATATAACACACTGTTAACTCATGATACAACACAGTGTTCACTCCTGATACAACACACTGTTAACTCGTGATACAACGTAGTGTTAACTTATGATACAACACCATGTTAACTCATAATGCAACACAATGTTAACTCATGATACAACACTGTGTTAACTCATGATACAACACTGTGTTAACTCATGATACACCACACTGTTAACTCATGATACAACACAGTGTTAACTCATGATACAACACAGTGTTAACTCATGACACAACACAGTGTTAACTTATGACACAACACCGTGTTAACTTATGACACAACACAGCGTTAAGTCACGATACAACACAGTGTTAACTCATGATACAACACAGTGTTAACTCATGATACAACACAGTGTTGCCTCCTGATACAACACAGTGTTAACTCACGCTACAACACAGTTGTAGCACTTATCTTAGATTGAAACAGCGTAGCAATTACCAGCTTTGTGGTCAAAATATATTCAGTTTTCTCAATTCTCTATGTAAACTGTCACTATTATGCTTACGATATATTTGTATTTTTATATTTAGTATATTATCTAAATATGTTTCTTTTCCAATATTCTGATGTAGCTAATTATTAAATTACTTTGTATTTTATCTACTTGTTTATGTTGTTTAATGTTGTCTACATGAAATGCCTTAACGATTCTTTTAGTTATTCAATAGTACGGCCCGAGTTATCTCCCTTAAATGTGAGAGTTGGTTTGATCTAGGAAAGAAAATCAATAATAATAACGTTATTAAGTCTTATTGTTTGCTCATATTTATGGATATGGTTGTTGAAATACTGATCTTGACTCGATTAATTTCAACCACAATGAGAATTCTCTATTTTTGTTTTTCTCTATTTTTGTTGTAAATCAGTATTTTTCGTCTATTGCATCAAACAGGTATAGGTACTATGTACCCTAATATTAACTCTAGAAAAGCAGTTCTAAATTTTATTTAACAAATCGCTAATAAATCATAATTATTGTGCGATTGAAGAACATGTGGAATAAACTCTATTTATATCAATAAAACAGCTCATATTAAGTAGTAGTAGATTGTAAGGCGTAAGGTGTAGACTATGTGTGAGTCTTAGTAGTTAGCTAACTGCTGTTCCTTGCTGTAAACAAGTTTGAATTATCGAACTAAATTCTACCAAATGCAGACATAAAAATATAAATGTATGGTATGTTTTCGGTTTGTTATGAATGAATATAAGATTGCAAGATGTTACTATGGATAATTTATAGTATTAGAGATAGCTATATTTTTGATCATACCAACAGCTTTAAGAAGCTTGCTTGGGTGCAGCAGACCAGAAACTGTTTTCGCACCACTGGGTAATTATGAATATCTCCTCTCATGGACATCTGTGGTTAATAATATGTATATGTATACAAACTGTGGTGCATATCCTTCTTTTTCTATTCATAAAGTATTATTTTTGTTGAAGTTTTAATGTTTTATTACCGAAAGTTATAGTGTGCAGCTGTTAAAAGCGTATCTAGTTGGAGGCTTTAATCGACAATACTTTACAGCCAAATGATTTTTGTGCAAAATGCAATAATGCATCTTAATGCTTGTACTTTCTAGTTTATTTTTATATATAATATGTCTAGTTTCGTTACGCGGACAGCAAGATAATCACCACTGAAGCTGCATGAGAAAACACAAAATCTCCTCCATCTTGGGCCAAATCGGCTGAAACGCTTGCAGTGTGGTGGTGCTGGCTTTGCAGTTCGTGTAGCGTGTATATATAGAGGGATAGTTAGGGTGGCTAGAGAGACCATCCACCCACACAGCAGTAGATGTACTGGAGGGCTGAATAAAGAGGTAACAACCAAAAACTGCTGTTTTCGCCTAAGTCTTCTTTTGCCTGGTTGCTGTACACACATGTTGCTATGAATTGCTGTTGCTGAGAATATTGTGTGTTCCACTCTTTCCCTACCTTGCCTCTCTGCACAGTCACACAGTGTTAACTCATTATACAACACAGCATTAATTTATTATACAACACTATGTTAACTCATTGTACAACACAGTGTTAACACCTGATACAACACAGTGTTAACTCCTGATACAACACAGTGTTAGCTCGTGATACAACACAGTGTTAACTTACGATACAACACAGCATGAACTCACGATAATAAACAGTATTAACTCAGGATACAACACAGCATTAACTCAAACGACACAGAGATATGGGGTCTGCTGGATGTATGTTCTGAAAAGTACCGTAATGGTAACGGTGTCCCATACCCTATAAGGTCGTAGGGAAGCAAGGCGTCAGAGACCTCACTTCTCTAGGGGCCAGCATATTGAGAGCAGCGCCCATCTCCTCTGCCTCGCTGCTTTACCTTCCCTGACCCTAAAGAGGCTGGTACCCATTTACAGCTGGGTGAACTGGGGAACTGTACTGAATCCAAGGCGCCAAAACGGTCACCCATCCAAGTGGTAACCACGCTCGATGCTGCTTAACCTTGGCTGGGGGAAAGCAAGTGCTCTGACCACTGAGATATCCCGTCCCGAAGGCATCCTAAAAAAAAAAAGACTTCTGAAAAGTAGACAGGGAGGTGAGGATAAAGTCAGCATCTTTTTCCTTTTCGTTTTTCGTTTCTCGGCTAGATAGATCTCTGAGGTTCACCAACAATGAGATTTTGTGGTGTGTGACTGTTTTTACCTACCATGAAGGTGGCCACATTCCGACTTCCGAGATAAATAAGTATATAAATGGGACGGCTGTAGATGTGTGTTAAAATCTGTTAACACAATTTTGCGTTGTAGATTACTAACATAAATAAGGTTTTGCGCACACACACACACACACACACACACACACACACACACACACACACACCACACACACACACACACACACCACACACACACACACACAACACCACAAATGGTTGCTTTGGCTTTTGAGGCTTTTAATACATCATTAAGTAAATGAGCCACTGCGTTTATTATTCAGTTACTAATGTCTGTGATTTTAAAAAAAGAAACAGAAAACACTTAAGGGCTATGTTTTGATACGCCTGCAATAATTTAACTGTGTCAAAACCATCCAGAACAGGATTTTGATACAAAAATGGAAAGTTTTCATCATAAAAGCCGGTACCCTGTGGTACAAAAGTGCTCCTTTCCGTGTGGTTTTTGTGTGTGTGTGTGGCATTTGACTCTGTTAATCCACCATATTTAAATGCAAAAGTGTTCATTTCCGTGGTCTTTATGGCTTTTGACTCAGTTAATCCACCATATCTCTAAATTAGCTGGAATGTGAATGGCAGAGGAAACGAAAAAAAGGAGGTAGAGACACTTCTTTGGGGGGTGGGGGGGTGGAAGTGAGGGGGGATGGGAATGGAAGATGGCCTCTTGGGCGGTCAGTGTGTGCTGATCCACTCCTGGCTGATTGCAATGCTCATGATCATTTCCCAGTGCACCTCCTGTTCCTTTCTCTTACTGTTTTATTCTGCTTCTTCTTGTCGTTTTTCTCCCATTCATTCCTTTGTCTTTCTCTGTCTGGATGTCTTCTTCAAATATTTTGTTTGATGTCTACGAGTTCACTTTGCACGGACAGTTTATATGCAGACACTGCTTATTTCTTTTAAAAAAGACACAAAGAATGCTGCTAATTGTATGATGCCAGTTCTGTTGCAGACCAATTTTGTGGCATTTGTTTAGATTTTTTTTACTGATTACTCTTTTTTTCTTTTTTCTTTTTTTCCCTGTTTTGTCCTGATTCAAGGAAGAAACTGCTGCTGCTGCTGCTGCTGCTGCTGCTGCTGCTGCTGCTGCTGCTGCTGCTGCTGCTGCTGCTGCTGCTGCTGCTGCTGCTGCTGCTGCTGCTGTTGCAACTGTTAACTAGATATCTGAGCAGATTTTTCTAATCTTTAAAATGATTACTATTTGTGATTTTTTATATTTATGCAAGAAGATCAGGTAAAGGGAACAGAATAGCTCAGTGGTCAGAGCACTTGCTTTCACCCAGTCAATGTAAAGCAGCATCGAGCGTGGTTACAGAGTAGATGGGTGACAGTTTGCACGTCTTGACTTTTAACACAGTCCCCCAGTTCACCTAGCTGTAAATGGTTACCTGCCTCTTTAGGGTTAGGGAAGGTAAAGCAGCGAGGGAGAGGAAATGGGCGCCGCCCTCAATATGCTGGCCCCTAGAGAAACTGAGATCTCTGTTGCCTCGCTCCCCTATGACCACATAGTGTTATGGGACACCTTTACTTTTTACCTTTTACCTTTTAAGGAGATATCACTGCGAACAAATGACGCTGTAACATGCTTCACCACAAAAAGCAAGTAGTCTTATTATCGTCTTGAGACACAGCAGTTATCTTTCTTTCTCATCATTAATGTATAACTGAAAATTTATCAACACGTCGGCAAGTTGTATATTATATCAGTACTGTTTCTGCGCGAGCGTGCGCGAGCGTGCGTGCGTGTGTGTGTGTGTGTGTGTGTGTGTGTGTGTGTGTGTGTGTGTGTGTGTGTGTGTGTGTGTGTGTGTGTGTGTGTGTGTGTGTGTGTGTGTGTGTGTGTGTGTGTGTGTGTGTGTGTGTGTGTGTGTGTGTGTGTGTGTGTCTATGTGTGCGTGGGCGTGTGTGTGCGCGTGTGTGTATGCGCGCGCGCGCGCGCGTGTGTGTGTGTGTGTGTCCGTGTCTGTGTCTGTGTGTGTCTGTGTCTGTGTCTGTGTCTGTGCGTGTATGTATTTCTGTGTCGATATGTATATATCAAAACCCAGCAGGAATCATTTCAAAACAGAGAAATTCTTAAAGTTTTCATTATTCGCAATAATCATAAAGAAATCATCTCAACGAAATATTATATAGTATGTCCAGGCCATCACAGAACCTCACTCCACCAGCCCTCCCTCATCAGAAACCGATTTACGCTGCTTCAGGCTGCCTTGGCACAACACACCCAAAGGAATCCAGCACAGCCATCAGCCTAGTTCAGCCCTCTTCCCCTATGGGGATGCTAGGGAACAGTCAGAATAAACAGTATCCCCACGTTATGGAAATTCTGTGCACGAAATTTCCTCTTTTCTATCACTCTCTTTGTTTCTGCTTCGCTTTCCTTTTCTTCCTTTCATGTCCTTCTTGTCTATTTTCTAGTCTTCTTGGTCCGTTCTCCTGCCTCTGTTTTTTCATGAAGACTTAAAAGATAACTATTCTTCGAAGTCGGTTGCGCTGAGCCTGGCGTGTCAGGCACTTAACGGCAGATTGATGCATTTTCACTCAAATAACAAGACAACAATAGTTGCTGTTTGAGCGTTCGACGACAAGGAAGAAATTTAAGCTTTGTAATGCGTTGCTGTACGTCACCGCTACAACCACTCACACAGGCTGACACAACAACAACCCACAGGAGGACATCCATCATCCTCCCACAACTCCAGCTGACGACTCTCTGCTCACTATACGAAACAGAGCAGTTCAAAACGGGTTGTGGTCAATGGTACCCCCTACCCGCCCAAAAAAAAAAACCAAACCCAATGAATCTTCTCTGAAGGTGTTTTTCTCACCATTTGTTCACTTTGTGGTCGTTGACACTATGTCTTTTATATCTAGTTCCCTGGAGTTAACATCACTACTGACTCTACTCTTCCTAAAGTTCTTCGGGTGAGACTTATTTTCTGTTCGTTTCTAAAGAACTGAGATTCCCCAATGGTGAAATTTTCGCGTATGCGATCCGTTTTCTTAACTCACCATTAAGGTAGCCGCATTCCGACTTGGGGGATGAGTACTAACCGGGCCTGACGCTGCTTAACTTCGGGGATCGGACGAGAACCGGTGCTTTCAACGAGGTATGGCCGTTGGCAGGTGAGACAATAAAAACCGAGGTCCTGTGTGTGGTCACATACCAAATGTCTTCCGCGCACGTTAAAACCCGCTCTGCCTTTATGGAAGAGTAGGCCATTCGTGCCGGTAAGAACAGTGAGACCAAAAAAAAATGGGTGCTTTAAAAGAAAAACCTTGCATGTACACTGGTGTCGTGTTTAGACATCGTCTCCAAAAGTCGGAGTGTGACTTTTTTTTTAATGGGTGGGCAAAAAAAGATGGCGTAGGTAAAGAATCTCACCATTGGTGAGCCCCTCGCCACTCAGACTGTCTCTATTGAGTTGATAAAGTATTCTTGAATCTTATTTTATATTTTTTATATTTTTAAAAATATTTTATTCTTTTATATCGAGGATAATGGAATAAGCACAGATGTGCTTTCTTACATCCAGTCCCCGTGTGTATGCGGTTTTGTAAATTTTGTCATCTGTTCCCACCGGCACACAATGGCCTACTCTTACGAAAAGCGGAACAGGATATAACGTGTGCGCAAAATGCTCTGCGTGCGTTCGCACACGGGGCTTCGGTTTATTTATAGTCTCATCCGAAGGACTTTTGGGGAGAGTGGAGTCTGCACTGATGTTAACCTGATGTCTTAAGTCTTGATTACAGTGTTTTATTTATTTTATTTATTTATTTATTTATACCACTTTAAGTCACGAGATTTCTCTGCGTGAAATTCGGGCTGCTCTCCCCGGGGAGAGCACGTCGCCACAAGAGCAGCGCCACCCTTTTTTTTTTTTTTTTTGGTCTGCAACTGTATTTCTTTCCCTATCAGAGTGGCTTTTTTCTAAGAATTTTGCCAGGGACAACTCTCTTGTTGCCGTGGGTTCTTTTTCGTGCGCTGCATAATTTTCTGTAACACACGTGACCTCGGTTTATCGTCTCATCCGAAAGACTAGCGCCCAGACCACCACTCATGGTCTAATGGATGGGGGAAAAGTTTCGGGCTCAGACAGGATACGAACCACGCACACTTCCGACCCGGACTTTTCGCTTTCTAGACAGGCGCGTTACCTCTAGACCACCGATCCACTTTTGACTTGACTTAACTTGATTTGACTTAGTTTATAGTCCCATCTGAAGATTTCTTGATGGTAGCACGAACCCGGGCTTAATCCTGGGCCGTCAGATCACGAGGGGAAGGCTATAACCGCTAGGCCACCCATACCCCCACCCTCTGTGTTCTTCCGCGATAGTCTTTTTATCCTGCCAAGACCCAGAACCTAGTCCCTACTCTGAAGATTAGGCGAGTTTTAAGTATCGTAATTACTTTTTATAAATGTTTTTTTCGTTTTTTTCCGTACAAATCCAAGTGGACCCTTTCAGCCCTTTCTGCCATTACCCTGTGGACTGTGGTTCTCTTCATCTCCACCACCATGAATGTTTCATGAGATGGTAAGTCCCAAATGTTTACTGACACACCCTGTGGTTCTGACCGCAGCTGTGAAGATGAGTGGCTTGGGAACCGGGCTAGTGGTAAGTTAATGACACTGTATAAATGATAGTGCTGAATTTACAATTGGTGATAAATAACAATGACTAGCTATTGAAAAAATAACCAGCAAATGAGATACGTGTGCTCATATATGCGAAAAATATACTCGCCAGCGACGATATATACACAATATCTTTGCGCTGAAAGAATAAATAGGTGGTTTTTTTGAGTGATAACATCAACAAACTGAAACGAAAGAATGGCGCAAATAGGAGCAGAATTGCATTTTATACAGGGAGTGTTTGCTAAAGGCTTTTCAAAAATGGCTATGGCTAATGATATCGCAAACTTCTGTCAGAAATCTGTCTTATTTACTAGTAGTAAGAAGCAGTGAATTTTCACTAGCGAATGCTTGATGGCAAATGACTCAACCTGTTGATTTAGCAAAAGATAATGCCTTCTTAAGTCTGCCATCACGATGCTTGGGGGGAAAATGGGAAACAAATCTTGAGAAACTTTCTATTTTAAACTTCACCATTCCACGACCCCACACTTGCATTTTGCTTTAATGTTAAAAAGACAAATTAGTTCGGATTTTATTTTCAAAGTAGCAAGAAAAACCAGTGCGTAATTTTCTGTTAACATCAAGCCTCTGTAGAAACATACTATACTATACTTAGTTCAACGGAAAAAATCGTTTCACTTTTCCGATCATTTCATATTTCATTGTTTTGGTGGCTTTCAAAATGCTGCACACAAAGTAAGGGACGGGATAGCCTGGTGGTTAGAGTGATGTGCATTGCGCTCGTGACCTGCTGACCCAGGTTCGAATCTCGTTCAAAAGGATTTTTCCTCTGAATTTAACATCAGTGCCGACTCCACTCCCCCCCGAAAGTCCTTCGATGAGAGTATAACCCGAGGTCTCGTGTGCGAATACACGCAGAACATCTTTCACACACGTTGAAACCCGTTCCTCTTTTCGGAAGAATAGGCTATATGTGCCGGTGGGAACGGATGACAACATTTACAAACTGAGTACACACAGGGACTGGATGTATAAAAAGAAAAACACCACACGAGTGTTTATGGAATTATCCTCGAAATAAAAGAATAAAAGAAATAAAGAGAAAGAAAACAAATGAATTGCTTCTGTTACAAAGACCACCATGACATAAAATGTTTATCAACCAGCTCCTGCAACATAGACTTGCTTTTACTTTGCACCTGCAGCAAACTATTCATGCTAGAAACTGCTCTCTCTCTCTCTCTCTCTCTCTCTCTCTCTCTCTCTCTCTCTCTCTCTCTCTCTCTCTCTCTCTCTCTCATTTTTTGTCTTGTGCTTGACACTAATGATATATGAAATGAATGTGTAATGAATACAATTTATATCTAAAATCAGATAAACAAAATTGTCTCTCATAATTTTTCATTCCTTTTGGGGGGGGGGGGAATTGTTGTAAGATAATGATACAGATTCTATGACATAGAATTCATTTTGGGGCTATAATATTCAATTGTTTTTGTTGGTTTTAAACGGAATTTTACTGGATGAAAATAACATAGCAGCAACACGTGAAGTATCAGTGTAACAATCATAAGGCTTTAGAAAGAGTATTCTAGAAAAAATAATGTGCAAGAACATGGGCAGCAGCTTAAAAAAATCACAACATCTGAAAGATACATTACGTGTTTATACTTGTTTATTGATTCAGGGGAAAAAACCCACAAAGATGAGACGATCAAACAAACAAGAGAAAGCAGAACACATTTATATATACACACACAGAATAAAAACATTCATTTACATGAATGAGTTTTGTGTCCAGTTCTTTTCCACTCGTTCCAGTTAAAAAAGGGACAACAAACATTCCACAAACCTCTCTCTCTCACTCACTCTCTCTCTTCTCTCCCTCCCACTCTCTCTTCTCTCTCTCCCTCTCTTCTTAGCCTGGTGGTTAGAGCATTGCCGATTGCGGTCGTGATCTGCTGACACTGGGTTCGAATCCCGTTCAAGGGACTTTTTGCCTCCGGAGTTACCTATCAGTGCCGACTCCACTCCCCGAAAAGTCTTCGGATGTGATTAAAAACTGAGGTCCCGTAAGCGAACACATGCAGAACGTCTTGCGCACACGTTAAATCCTGATCCGCTTTTCGAAAGAGTATGCCATTGTGCGCCCATGGGAACAGATGACAAAATTACAAAAAAACACATACACACGGTGATTGGATGTAAAAGAAAAAGTGCCTGAGTGCTTATTCCATTATCCTCGAAAGTAAATAATGAAATGAAATGAACTCTCTCTCTCTCTCTCTCTCTCTCTCTCTCTCTCTCTCTCTCTCTCTCTCTCTCTCTCTCTCGCTCTCTCTCTCGTTCTCTCTCTCTATATATATTTCTTTTCTCTTTTTTGGCATCTTCCATTTTTGCCCGGCAAAAGTGTATTGTGTCCTATGGCCGTTAGAAATTAAACAATGTCAGAGTTCAGAGTTCTCTCTCTCTCTCTCTCTCTCTCTCTCTCTCTCTCTCTCTCTCTCTTCTCTCTCTCTCTCTCTCTCTCTCTCTTCACACACACACACACACACACACACAACACACACACACACACACATCATACACCTGTGCGTGCACACATGCACTCTGCCAGATTGCAATGAAGAGGAGAAGTCTCAAGGGAACTCACTCATCCCAGTCTTCAAAGGACACCCAGTGACATTTGCATTATGCAAGTAGGTTGACTTCAACCTTATCCTTTACGCTGGCTGCGAAACACAAATTGCTGTTTAAGGGGAAAAGGGACACAAGGGGATGCAAGAAATCTATTTTTCTCTCTGTGTGTGTATGTGTGTATGCGCGTGCGCGCGCGTGTGTATGTGTGTGTGTTAGCGTGGGGGGGGGGTATTATTATTACTATTATTTATTCTTTTATTTCGAGCATAATAGAGTAAGCACTCATGTACTTTTTTTACATCTAGTCCCCGTGTGTATGCTGTTTTGTCAATGTTGTCATCTGTTCCTACCGGCGCAAAATGGCTACTCTTTCGAAAAGCGGGAATGGGATATAACGTGTGCGCAATATGTTCTGCATGCGTTCGCACACGGGGACCTCGGTTTATAGTCTCATCCGAAGGACTTTTGGGGAGAGTAGAGTCGGCACTGATGTTAACTCCAGAGGAAAAATCCTCTTAAAAGAGATTCGAACCCAGGTCAGCAGATCAGGAGGGCAATGTGCATCACTCTTACAACCATGCCATCCAGTCCGCTGTTTGTGTGCGTGTGTGTGTGTGTGTGTGTGTGTGTGTGTGTGTGTGTGTGTGTGTGTGTGTGTGTGTGTGTGTGTGTGTGTGTGTGTGTGTGTGTGTGTGTGTGTGGTGTGTGTGTGTGTGTGTGTGTGTGTGTGTGTAGTGTGTGTGTATGTGTGTGTGGAAGTGTGTAAGTGTGTGTGTATGTGTGTGTGTAAGTGTGTAAGTGTGTGTGTGTTGTGTGTGTGTTTGTGTGTAGCTGAAAATTAACCCTCACAATCACACACAAGCTCTTAAGGAATGTTTTCACACTAGTCTTAAGGACACGCACGTATGGGTCACACACACACACACACACACACACACACACACACACCACACTCACACACACACACACTCACACACACACATCAACACACTCACACACACACACTCACTCCTCTACACACACACACACACACTCACTCACTCAACACACACACACACACACACACACACACACACACACACACACTCACACACACACACACACACACACACTCACACACACACACACACACACACACACACACTCACACACACACTCACACACACACACACACACACACACACACACACACAACAGGGGGGGGAATGGATAGCCTGGTTGATTAGAGCCTTGGGTATTGCACCAGTGATCTGCTGACGTGAGTGCAAATCCAGTTCAGGGGGTATTTTCCCTGGAGTTAAATCAGTGCTGACTCCACTCCCCCACCCCCCCCCCACCCCCACCCCCCAAAAAATTCTTTTAGAGAGATTTTTAAACCGAGTGCAAACGCACAAAATACCCTGCGCACACGTTTCGAAGAAGAAGGCCTTTGTGTGCCGGTGGAACACATAAATGTTTGCCCAAAACTCATACACAAGGATGGGGGAAAAATAGCGTGAGTGCTTATTTCATTACCCTCAAAAAAAAACCACACATATCACACCAGGGTGCACCCCCACACAGCGCTGTTTGTGCCCACGCGAGCCCCCACACACCACACAACACACCACACCCCAAAAAACACACACATGGAAACAAGACAGAATTTACAAAACTGCATACACACGGGGACTAATGTAAAAAAGCCTTAAGTGATTTTCCCATTACCTCGATTTTAAAAGAAAAATAAATCAAAAAACTAACATCACCAACACCACACTCACACACACCACACAAAAAACCCCCAAACAAAACACACACACACCCCCACACTTTCACACAACCACACACACAGAGTAAGGGAATTAAATTTCGGTTGACTTTTTCTAAAAACCACAAACATCTAAATTTTCTTTTTGCAGTTGACCCAAAATATCTTGAGAGGAATGTAAACACCCTAATGCTTTTTGCCTTACCCTTTTCTCTTTTTTTGGTCTGTCAACCATGGCTATTTAATGGTAAACTTTTTTTTTCTACCCAAAAAGGGTTCAGGCCCTTTAGGTACACAGTTTTTCTTAAAAAGCTTGTTGAGTCTGGATGCGTGTTGTTGAATTTCAGTGGCTTTCGTGACTACAAAGAGGTATTTTTCACATCTATAAGGTAAAATCAAACCAACCCCACTTGCTCTTAAAAAAATCTCTTTAAAAGGGAAATTGTAAAAAAATTTGAAAGACAAGTAAGGGGACTTTGATACTTTCCGACTGTGATGGATAATGGTTCATATTTTATGTAGAAAAATATTTAGTGGTTAGAGTGATGGCACTGTGTCATGGCTGCTGCCCCGGGTTTGATTCGTTAAAGAGGATTTCTTTTAAAAGTTAACAAATGCAACTCCATCGCCCAAACGCCTTTAGTGAGACTAAATAAAAGGGGGTTCGCGGGTGGAAAAATGCATGCAGAACATTTTCCCACCTTTAAAAAACCCCATTTACTTTTGGAAGAGTGGCCTTTTGGTGTTTTGGAATGGATGACAAACTTTGCAAAAAATGTAATGGGGAACTGGGTGTAAAAAAAGCGCTGGTAGTATTCCATTACCCCAAAAAAAAAAAAAAAAACACACCACCACAACACACACACAAACACAAACACACAAACACCCAAAAAATTTTATATATATATTTTATAATTATATATATATATATATATATATATTATATATATATATATATTTATATTTTTATTTTTATATATATAATTAAGAAGATGAAAGACAAGATGCTCTGATAAAACTTTTCAAATCCAGAACGGAAAGGAAATTTCCCCCCTGAAAAAAAACCCTCTTTTAAAAATTTTGGGGGGGGGGGGGGGGAAATATTTGGGGGGGAGGTAAAAAAATTAAATGGTTATTTATAACATTTTTTTGTTTAAGCGTACATTGGTATTTAAAAGGAAACTTTGTTTTTAAAAAAGGGGTTTTCAGATTTGGGGGACAAGCTTTCTTTTAAAAAAACCCTTTTTAGTTTTTGAAAGGTTGTTGTTGATTTAGTGCATTTCTACTCAAAAAGTAGGTATTTTTTTTTCCCAACCCTTTAAGGTCAATCAAACACAAGCCCCCCCGCCTTTTTAAAAAAATCTCTTTCAGAGGAATTTTTACAGAATATGAAAGACGAGGTAAAGGGATCTTTGATTTTTCCAGACGTGATGGATAAAGGTTCAATTTCTTGTGAAGAAAATTCTGTGGTTAAGTGATGCGCACTTGTCTTTAGCTGTGACCCGGGGTTTGAATTCGTTTAAGGGGGCTTTTTGAAGTTAAACAACCCTGCCAAAAACCCCTTTTGATGAGACTAAATAAAACGGGTCCGATAGAAATGCATGCGAACATTTTGCCCACGTTTTAAAAAACCCCTTCTACTTTTTGGAAAAATGGCCATTGTGTGTTTTTTGGGAAAAGGATGATAAAAAATTTCAAAAAATGAATACTGGGAGACGGGTGTAAAAAAAGGCATGGGGTTTTTTCCATTTCCTCAAAAAAAAGAAGAACACCCAACACATGAACACAAAAAAACCCCCAAAAACCCCACACACAAACCACATACATACACAGATAATTAAGCAGACAGAAAAACAAAGATGCTTGATAAACTTCTTCAAGCCCTGACCGGAAAGGAATTTCCCCGTGCATTTCTATTAAAACCCCTACATCCAAACTTGTTGGTTTTGTTGGGTTTTTTTTTTTGGGGGGAACAAAAAATTTTTGAGACGAATGTAAACATCCTTAAGACTATTTGCCCTTAACCCATTTTTTTTTGTTTAAGTCTGTTACACAGTCTATTTAATGGAACCTTTTTTATTTTACCAAAAAGGATACAAGGCCCTTTTGGGACACAGTTGTCTTCAAAATTGTTGATAGGGGGCTGTATTGTTTATTAGTGGGATTTTTCGTGACTACAAAATAGGTATTTTTTTGCCATCTTTAAATGTCCTCTCAAATACATAGGAAAAAGGGTGGTTTTTTTCTATCTATAAATCCCCAAAAAAAAATTTCTTCTTGCTTGGAAAAAAACTTCTTTCATGTGGAAGTTTGTACAGAATATGAAAGATGAGGTAAAAGGATCTTGATAATTATATTTCCCGGGCTGTGATGGACCACACTA
>CM054147.1:38131117-38141117 GCA_028751875.1 Rapana venosa
CTTTCCCCGGCGTAAAAAAAGGGGTGAAGACCTAAACTCCAGGGGCCAAAAAGGCACCCATCCGTGGTTCCCCCTTCCCTGAACCCTAAAGAAGGCTTACCCTTTACAGGGGGTGAATGGGGAAGACTTCAAGGCCCCCAAAAAGAAAATGTGGTAAACAGTCGATGGAACCTTGGTGGGGAAAAAAAGGCCCTGACCACGAAAATATCCCGTCCAAGGCATCCTAAAAAAAAAAAACTCTGAAAAGTGACGGGGGGGTTTAGGATAAAGTCACATCTTTTTCCTTTTCGTTTTTTCGTTCTCGGCGTGATCTCTGAGGGTTCCCAACAATAGATTTTGGGGTGTGTGACTTTTTTCCTACCATAAGGGGGCCACATTCCCACTTCCGGAAAAATAATATAAAAATGGGGGGCTGAGATGGTTTAAAACGTTAACAAAATTTTTTCGTTGTGTTTACAAAAAAATAATTTTGCGCACCACACCCACACAACAAACACACCACCACACCACACACACCCCACACAAACCACACCACACACACCACACACACACACACACCCACAAATGGTTGTTTTGGCTTTTGAGGCTTTTAATAATCATTAAGTAAATGAGCCACTGCGTTTATTATTCAGTTACTAATGTCTGGATTTTAAAAAAAAAAACAGAAAAACATTTAAGGGGCAAATTTTTTTGATACGCCGCAATAATTTAACTGTGTCAAAACCATCCAAAACAGGATTTTGATACAAAAATGGAAAGTTTTCATCAAAAAAACCCGGGGCCCCCTGTGGGAAACAAAAGTGCCCCCTTTCCTGGGGTTTTTTGTGTGGTGTGTGGGGTTTGACTTGTTAAACCCCATATTTTAAAAGCAAAAAATGTTCAATTTTTCCGTGGTCTTTATGGGTTTTGGGCTCAGTTAATCCACCATATCTAAAAATTAGCTGGGAAAGGAAGGCAGAGGAAACGAAAAAAAGGAGGTAGAGACACTTCTTTGGGGGGGGGGGGGTGGAAGTGAGGGGGATGGGAATGGAAGTGGCCTCTTTGGGGGGTCATGTGTGCTGCCATCCGGTGATTGCAAAAGCTCTGATCATTCCCAGGCACCTCCTGTTCCCTTTTTTCTTACTGTTTTTTATTCTGCTTTTTCTTGTCGTTTTTTCCCATTCTTCCTTTGTCTTTCTCTGTCTGGGTTCTTCTTCAAATATTTTTTTTTGATGTCTACGAGTTTACTTTTCAGGGCAGTTTATATGCAGAATCTTTTTTCTTTTAAAAAGACACAAAGAATGCGCAATTTATGATCCATTTTTGTTCAGACCAATTTTGTGGCCTTTTTGTTTAGATTTTTTTTTTATATTACTCTTTTTTTCTTTTTTTTTTTTCCCCCTTTTTTGCCTGATTCAAGGAAAAATGCTGCGCCTGCTGTGCGGCTGCTGCTCTGCGCTGCTGCTGTGCTTGCTCGCTGTGCTGCTGCTGCTTTGCTGCTGCTGCTGCTGTTGCAACTGTTAACTAGATACTGAGCAATTTTTCTAATTTTTAAAAAATGTTTATATTTGTGTTTTTTTTATTTTTATGCAAGAAGATCAGGTAAAGGAAAGAATAGCTCAGGGCAGAGCACTGCTTTCCCCCAGTCATGTAAAGCAGATGGGAGCGTGGTTACAGAGTAGATGGGTGACATTTGCACGTCTTGATTTTTAAACACAGCCCCCCGTTAAATAGCTGTAAATGGTTACCTGCCTTTTTAGGGTTGGGGAAAAGGAAAAGCACGGGGAGAGGAAATGGGCCGGCCCCCCTCAATATGCGGCCCCAGAGAAACTGAATCTCTGTTGCTCGCTCCCCTAGACCCATAGTGTTAGGGACACCTTTTATTTTTTTTCCCTTTTCCCTTTTTAAGGGATACACTGCAAACAAATGCGCGTAACTGCTTCACCACAAAAAGAAAGTAGTCTTATTATCGTCTTGAACACAGCATTATCTTTCTTCTCATTTTAATGTAAAATAAAAATTTTATCAACACGTCGGCAAGTTGTATTTTTATTCGTAGTTTCTGCGCGAGCGTGCGCGGGGCGGCGGGGTTTGGTGTGTGTGTGTGTGTGTGTGGGTGTGTGTGTGTGTGTGTGTGGTGTGTGTGTGTGTGTGTGTGTGTGTGTGTGTTGTGGTGTGTGTGGTGGTGTGTGTGTGTGTGTGTGTGTTTTGGGGTGTTCATGTGGCTTTGGGCGGTGTTGCGCGTGTGGGTATCGCGCGCGCGCGCGCTGGTGTGTGGTGGTGTCCGTGTCTGTGCTGGGTGGTCTGTGTCTTGTCTGTGTCTGTGCGTGTATGATTTCTGTTTTCGAAATTATAACAAAACCCAGCAGGAATCATTTCAAAACAAAAATTTTTAAAGTTTCATTATTCCCCAATAATCATAAAGAAATCATCTCAAAAAAATTTTATTAGTATGTCCAGGCCATCACAGAACCTCACTCCACCAGCCCCCCCTCTCAGAAAACCCGATTTTACGCTGCTTCAGGCTGCCTTGGGCCAAAAACACCCAAAGGAATCCAGCACAGCCATCAGCCTAGTTCAGCCCTCTTCCCTTTTGGGGAGCTAGGGGAAAAGTCCCGAATAAACAGTAACCCACGATGGAAAATTTTTTGCCGAAATTTCCTCTTTTCATCACTCCTTTGTTTTGTTCGCTTTCCTTTTCTTTCCTTTCATGTCCTTCTTGTCTATTTTCTAGTCTTCTTGGTCCGTTCTCCTGCCTCTGTTTTTTCATGAAGACTTAAAAGATAACTATTCTTCGAAGTCGGTTGCGCTGAGCCTGGCGTGTCAGGCACTTAAACGGCAGATTGATGCATTTTCACTCAAATAACAAGACAACAATAGTTGCTGTTTGAGCGTTCGAACGACAAGGAAGAAATTTAAAGCTTTGTAATGCGTTGCTGTACGTCACCGCTACAACCACTCACACAGGCTGACACAACAACAACCCACAGGAGGACATCCATCATCCTCCCACAACTCCAGCTGACGAACTCTCTCTCACTATACGAAACAGAGCAGTTCAAAACGGGTTGTGGTCAATGGTACCCCCTACCGCCCAAAAAAAAAAACCAAAACCCAATGAATCTTCTCTGAAGGTGTTTTTCTCACCATTTGTTCACTTTGTGGTCGTTGACACTATGTCTTTTATATCTAGTTCCTGGAGTTAACATCACTACTGACTCTACTCTTCCTAAAGTTCTTCGGGTGAGACTTATTTTCTGTTCGTTTCTAAAGAACTGAGATTCCCCAATGGTGAAATTTCGCGTATGCGATCCGTTTTCTTAACTCACCATTAAGGTAGCCGCATTCCGACTTGGGGGATGAGTACTAACCGGGCCTGACGCTGCTTAACTTCGGGGATGGGACGAGAACCGGCTTTCAACGAGGTATGGCCGTTGGCAGGTGAGACAATAAAAACCGAGGTCCTGTTGTGGTCACATACCAAATGTCTTCCGCGCACGTTAAAACCCGCTCTGCCTTTATGGAAGAGTAGGCCATTCGTGCCGGTAAGAACAGTGAGACCAAAAAAAATGGGTGCTTTAAAAGAAAAACCTTGCATGTACACTGGTGTCGTGTTTAGACATCGTCTCCAAAAGTCGGAGTGTGACTTTTTTTTTAATGGGTGGGCAAAAAAAGATGGCGTAGGTAAAGAATCTCACCATTGGTGAGCCCCCTCGCCACTCAGACTGTCTCTATTGAGTTGATAAAGTATTCTTGAATCTTATTTTATATTTTTTATATTTTTAAAAATATTTTATTCTTTTATATCGAGGATAATGGAATAAGCACAGATGTGCTTTCTTACATCCAGTCCCCGTGTGTAATGCGGTTTTGTAAATTTTGTCATCTGTTCCCACCGGCACACAATGGCCTACTCTTACGAAAAGCGGAACAGGATATAACGTGTGCGCAAAATGCTCTGCTGCCGTTCGCACACGTGGCTTCGGTTTATTTATAGTCTCATCCGAAGGACTTTGGGAGAGTGGAGTCTGCACTGATGTTAACCTGATTCTTAAGTCTTGATTACAGTGTTTTATTTATTTTCATTTATTTATTTATTTATACCACTTTAAGTCACGAGATTTCTCTGCGTGAAATTCGGGCTGCTCTCCCCGGGGAGAGCACGTCGCCACAAGAGCAGCGCCACCCTTTTTTTTTTTTTTTTTGGTCTGCAACTGTATTTCTTTCCCTATCAGAGTGGCTTTTTCTAAGAATTTTGCCAGGGACAACTCTCTTGTTGCCGTGGGTTCTTTTTCGTGCGCTGCATAATTTTCTGTAACACACGTGACCTCGGTTTATCGCCCTCATCCGAAAGACTAGCGCCCAGACCACCACTCATGGTCTAATGGATGGGGAAAAGTTTCGGGCTCAGACAGGATACGAACCACGCACACTTCCGACCCGGACTTTTCGCTTTCTAGACAGGCGCGTTACCTCTAGACCACCGATCCACTTTTTGACTTGACTTAACTGATTTGACTTAGTTTATAGTCCCATCTGAAGATTTCTTGATGGTAGCACGAACCCGGCTTAATCCTGGGCCGTCAGATCACGAGGGGAAGGCTATAACCGCTAGGCCACCCATACCCCCACCCTCTGTGTTCTTTCCGCGATAGTCTTTTTATCCTGCCAAGACCCAGAACCTAGTCCCTACTCTGAAGATTAAAGGGGAGTTTTAAGTATCGTAATTACTTTTTATAAATGTTTTTTTCGTTTTTTTCCGTACAAATCCAAGTGGACCCTTTCAGCCCTTTCTGCCATTACCCTGTGGACTGTGGTTCTCTTCATCTCCACCACCATGAATGTTTCATGAGATGGTAAGTCCCAAATGTTTACTGACACACCCTGTGGTTCTGACCGCAGCTGTGAAGATGAGTGGCTTGGGAACCGGGCTAGTGGTAAGTTAATGACACTGTATAAATGATAGTGCTGAATTTACAATTGGTGATAAATAACAATGACTAGCTATTGAAAAAATAACCAGCAAATGAGATACGTGTGCTCATATATGCGAAAAATATACTCGCCAGCGACGATATATACACAATATCTTTGCGCTGAAAGAATAAATAGGTGGTTTTTTTGACGTGATAACATCAACAAACTGAAACGAAAGAATGGCGCAAATAGGAGCAGAATTGCATTTTATACAGGGAGTGTTTGCTAAAGGCTTTTCAAAATGGCTATGGCTAATGATATCGCAAACTTCTGTCAGAAATACTGTCTTATTTACAGTAGTAAGAAGCAGTGAATTTTCACTAGCGAATGCTTGATGGCAAATGACTCAACCTGTTGATTTAGCAAAAGGCATAATGCCTTCTTAAGTCTGCCATCACGATGCTTGGGGGGAAAATGGGAAACAAATCTTGAGAAACCTTTCTTATTTTAACTTCACCATTCCACGACCCCACACTTGCATTTTGCTTTAATGTTAAAAAGACAAATTAGTTCGGATTTTATTTTCAAAGTAGCAAGAAAAACCAGTGCGTAATTTTCTGTTAACATCAAGCCTCTGTAGAAACATACTATACTATACTTAGTTCAACGGAAAAAATCGTTTCACTTTTCCGATCATTTCATATTTCATTGTTTTGGTGGCTTTCAAAATGCTGCACACAAAGTAAGGGACGGGATAGCCTGGTGTTAGAGTGATGTGCATTGCGCTCGTGACCTGCTGACCCAGGTTCGAATCTCGTTCAAAAGGGATTTTTCCTCTGAATTTAACATCAGTGCCGACTCCCATCCCCCCGAAAGTCCTTCGATGAGAGTATAACCCGGGGTCTCGTGTGCGAATACACGCAGAACATCTTTCACACACGTTGAAACCCTTTCCCTCTTTTGGGAAAAATTTGGCTAATGTGCCGGGGGGGAACGGATGACAACATTTACAAACTGAGTACACACAGGGACTGGATGTTAAAAAGAAAAACACCACACGAGTGTTTATGGAATTATCCTCGAAATAAAAGAATAAAAGAAATAAAGAGAAAGAAAACAAATGAATTGCTTCTGTTACAAAGACCACCATGACATAAAATGTTTATCAACCAGCTCCTGCAACATTGAACTTGCTTTTACTTTTCACCCCGCAGCAAACATTCAGCTAGAAATGCTCTCTCTCTCTCTCCCCTCCTCCCCTTCCCCCTCTCTCTCCTCCCCTCCCCCTCTCTCCTCTCTCTCCTCTCTCTCCTCTCTCATTTTTTGTCTTGTGCTTGACACTAATGATATATGAAATGAATGTTTTAATGAATACAATTTAAAATCTAAAATCAGATAAACAAAATTGTCTCTCATAATTTTTCATTCCTTTTGGGGGGGGGGGGCAATTGTTGTAAGATAATGATACAGATTCTATGACATAGAATTCATTTTGGGGCTATAATATTCAATTGTTTTTGTTGGTTTTAAACGGAATTTTACTGGATGAAAATAACATAGCAGCAACACGTGAAGTATCAGTGTAACAATCATAAGGCTTAGAAAGAGTATTCTAGAAAAAATAATGTGCAAGAACATGGGCAGCAGCTTAAAAACATCACAACATCTTGAAAGATACATTACGTGTTTATACTGTGTTTATTGATATCAGGGGAAAAACCCACAAAGATGAGACGATCAAACAAACAAAGAGAAAGCAGAACACATTTATATATACACACACAGAATAAAAACATTCATTTACATGACATGAGTTTTGTGTCCAGTTCTTTTCCACTCGTTCCAGTTAAAAACGGGACAACAAACACTTCCCACAAACCTCTCTCTCTCACTCACTCTCTCTCTCTCTCTCTCCCTCCCACTCTCTCTCTCTCTCTCTCCTCTCTCTCTTAGCCTGGTGGTTAGAGCATTGCCGATTGCGGTCGTGATCTGCTGACCATGGGTTCGAATCCCGTTCAAGGGGACTTTTTGCCTCCGGAGTTACCATCAGTGCCGACTCCACTCCCCCGAAAAGTCCTTCGGATGTGACTAAAAACTGAGGTCCCGTAAGCGAACACATGCAGAACGTCTTGCGCACACGTTAAATCCTGATCCGCTTTTCGAAAGAGTATGCCATTGTGCGCCCATGGGAACAGATGACAAAATTACAAAAAAACACATACACACGGTGATTGGATGTAAAAGAAAAAGTGCCTGAGTGCTTATTCCATTATCCTCGAAAGTAAATAATGAAATGAAATGAACTCTCTCTCTCTCTCTCTCTCTCTCTCTCCTCTCTCTCTCTCTCTCTCTCTCTCTCTCTCTCTCGCTCTCTCTCTCGTTCTCTCTCTCTAATATATATTTCTTTTCTCTTTTTTGGCATCTTCCATTTTTGCCCGGCAAAAGTGTATTGTGTCCTATGGCCGTTAGAAAATTAAACAATGTCAGAGTTCAGAGTTCTCTCTCTCTCTCTCTCTCTCTCTCTCTCCCCTCAATCTCTCATCTCTCTCCTCCTCTCTCTCTCCTCTCTCCTCTCTCTCTCTCTCACACACACACACAACACACACACACACACACACACACACACACACACACATACACCTGTGCGTGCACACATGCACTCTGCCAGATTGCAATGAAGAGGAGAAGTCATCAAGGGAACTCACTCATCCCACGTCTTCAAAGGACACCCAGTGACATTTGCATTATGCAAAGTAGGTTGACTTCAACCTTATCCTTTACGCTGGCTGCGAAACACAAATTGCTGTTTAAGGGGAAAAGGGACACAAGGGGATGCAAGAAATCTATTTTTCTCTCTGTGTGTGTATGTGTGTATGCGCGTGCGCGCGCGTGTGTATGTGTGTGTGTTAGCGTGGGGGGAGGGGTATTATTATTACTATTATTTATTCTTTTATTTCGAGCATAATAGAGTAAGCACTCATGTACTTTTTTTACATCTAGTCCCCGTGTGTATGCTGTTTTGTCAATGTTGTCATCTGTTCCTACCGGCGCAAAATGGCCTACTCTTTCGAAAAGCGGAATGGGATATAACGTGTGCGCAATATGTTCTGCATGCGTTCGCACACGGGGACCTCGGTTTATAGTCTCATCCGAAGGACTTTTGGGGAGAGTAGAGTCGGCACTGATGTTAACTCCAGAGGAAAAATCCTCTTAAAAGAGATTCGAACCCAGGTCAGCAGATCAGGAGGGCAATGTGCATCACTCTTACAACCATGCCATCCAGTCTGCCTGTTTGTGTGCGTGTGTGTGTGTGTGTGTGTGTTGTGTGTGTGTGTGTGTGTGTGTGTGTGTGTGTTTTGTTGTGTGTGTTTGTGTGTGTGTGTGTGTGTGTGTGTGTGTGTGTGTGTGTGTGTGTGTGTGGTGTGTGTGTGTGTAATGTGTGTGTGTAGTGTGTGTGGAAGTGTGTAAGTGTGTGTGTATGTGTGTGTGTAAGTGTGTAAGTGTGTGTGTGTTGTGTGTGGTGTTTGTGTGTAAGCTGAAAATTAACCCTCACAATCACACACAAGCTCTTAAGGAATTGTTTTCACACTAGTCTTAAGGACACGCACGTATGGGTCACACACACACACACACACACACACACACACACACACACACACTCACCACACACACACACTCACACACACACCACTCACTCACACTCACACACACACACTCCACTCAACTCTCACACACACACACACACACTCACTCACTCACCACACACACACACACACACACACACACACACACACACACACTCACACACACACACACACACACACACACTCACACACACACACACACACACACACACACACACACTCACAAACACACACTCACACACACACACACACACACACACACACACACACACACAAGGGGGGGAATGGGATAGCCTGGTTGATTAGAGCCTTGGGTATTGCCACCAGTGATCTGCTGACGTGAGTGCAAATCCAGTTCAGGGGTATTTTCCCTGGAGTTAACATCAGTGCTGACTCCACTCCCCCACACCCCCCACCCCCCACCCCCACCCCCCAAAAAAATTCTTCAGATGAGACTTTAAACCGAGTGCAAACGCACACAGAATACCCTTGCGCACACGTTTCGGAAGAGAAGGCCTTTGTGTGCCGGTAGGAACACATAACATGATTGACAAAACTGCATACACATGAGGACTGGATGGAAAATAGCGCCTGAGTGCTTATTTCATTATCCTCAAAATAAAACAACACACACATATACACACACAGGCGTGCACACCCACACATGCGCCTGCTTGTGCACACACGCGCACGCACACACACACACACACACACACACACACACACACACACACACACACACATGGGAACAGATGACAGAATTTACAAAACTGCATACACACGGGGACTAGATGTAAAAAGCACATAAGTGATTATTCCATTATCCTCGATTTAAAAGAATAAATAAATCAAATTAACTAACATCACACACACACACCACACACACACACACACACACACACACACACACACACACACACACACACACTCACACACACACACACACAGAGTAAAGGGAATTAAATTTCGGTTGACATTTACATAAAACCACTAACATCTAAACTTTGCTTTTTGCAGTAGTGACCCAAATATCTTGAGAGAGAATGTAAACAACCCTACATAGCTATTTGCCCTTAACCCATTTCTCTTTGTTTAGTCTGTCACACATGGCTATTTAATGGTAAACTTTTTTATTCTACCACAAAAGGGTACAGAGTCCATTAGGTACACAGCTTGTCTTCAAAGCTTGTTGAGTCTGGATGCTGTGTTGTTGAATTTCAGTGGCATTTCGTGACTACAAAGTAGGTATTTTTCACATCTATAAGGTCAACTCAAACACAAGCCCACTTGCTCTTAAAAAAATCTCTTTCAAAGGGAAATTGTACAGAATATGAAAGACGAAGTAAGGGGATCTTTGATACATTCCAGACTGTGATGGACTAATGGTTCATATTTCTATGTAGAAGAATATTCTAGTGGTTAGAGTGATGCGCACTGTGCTCATGAGCTGCTGACCCGGG
>CM054147.1:38146117-38163617 GCA_028751875.1 Rapana venosa
TTTCCCAAAAAAAAAATTGGGAACAAATTCAGATCCTGGGGACGTTCTGTTTTTTTTAGTTCTTGTAAAATTTTGCTTTTTGGGGGTTTTTTTTTGGAGGGGAGGGGGGTTTTGGGGGTTTGGAGGGAAGAATTTTTTTTACAGAAAACTTTTTCCTTTTCCCAAAAATTCCTTTTAAAAGGGAAAAACAAAACCCCAAACCCTCTGTTATGTGGGAAACAATTTTCAATGGGTCATCATATCACGCTCCTTTTAAGAAAAATGTTTCCCTTTTTGGGGAATGCAAGGAAGAGAGAGAAGAAGAGAGAGAGAGAGAGAGAGAGAGAGAGAGAGAGAGAGAGAGGAAAAGAAAGAGAAAAGAGAGGAAAAGGAGCTTTTTTAAAGCTTTAAAAAACTTTTTTTTCACTGGGCCCAACTGGGCAAAAGAAACGAAGAGGTGGGGGGGAAAGGGTTTTTACGCTTTTTTCAAAAATTTTTTGGCACTGTCCCCCAAATTTGGGTAAGAGACGGAAAGGGCAACGGACAACAGAGAGTAAACATTAAATTGTGGTTTTTTTTTAAAACCCCCCAAACTTACAAATGTTTAGGCGGTGTCTTAAACCCTTTCATTTTAATTCCCCGTTAAATCCAAAGAAAACCCCGAATTTTTAAATTTTTATTTTTCCCAAACCCCCCCCCCCCCCCCAACATTCCCAATTGGCAAAGGCTTGGAAGTTGGGGAACGAAAACCATCATCCCCAAAAACCTGGGCCCCTGTCTGATCTTCACTTGTTTTTTGGGACATTTTTTTCCTACCACAGCAAAAAAAAGGCATAAAATAAGAAAAAAACCCGGGGGAAAGGGGGAAAACCTAAAAAATTTTTAAGGGAGGCGAAAGGGCGACCCGAGAGACGGGTAACAAAGTCAGGGCCCAAAACTGTGGGCATGTCCTTGAGACAGTGAGAAGGTGAAAAAGGGGAGGGGGAAAGTGAACCCGTTTTTTTTTTTTGGGCGTCAGTGTTTTAGCTGAATTTTTGAATTTCTTTCTCTCGTGTTTTTAAAGGCCATTTATTTCAAAAGACATAAAAAATTTTGGGTTTGGGTCTCACGCACACACCCCCCAACACGCGCAAACCCCCACAAACACATGCCGCAAGCACCCGGGATGTCCACACCCCGCACACAAGCACCGCAAGCACACCCCACAAAAAAACACACACAACCCCACACACACCCCACACACACCCCAAACCTTCGGGTGAAACTAAAACCAAGGCCCCGTGCGAACGCATGCAAACATCTTGCGCACACGTTAAAACCTGTTCCTCTTTTTGAAAGAGTAGGCCATTGTGTGCCATTGGGGGAAAAATAAAAATTTTTCAAAACCGCTACACACGGGGGCTGGATTTAAAAAAGCACATATTTCTTTTTTCCCTTATCCCCCGGGATAAAAAATAAATGAAATAAAATAAATAAAAACCCCCATTTAAAAACGGACACAAAACACAAACCTTTTTGTCACAACCAAAACACCCACTCACACACACCCACACACAAAAAACACACACACACACACACACACACTTTTTCTTCTTTCTTTCTTTCCCTCTGCCCGGGGGCCCTTTGGCGTCGCGGGGAGACACAACGTCCCGTCCCCGCAGCAAGGCGGAGGCCCTTTATTTGGGGTGACCCGGGCATGGGCCGTAAGGGGGTCAGCCACAGAGTCCCCTCCAAACGTCTCCTTGGGCTACCTCCCGGGGTTTCCAGCCATTTTGTTTTGGTGGGGTATGCCCATAGAGCTGGTTGGTTGGGCGGGATTCTAGTGAGGTGACCAAACCAAACCCGAACCTTTGTTGTTTTATAGGTGGAGAAAAAAGGGGTTAGTCCCCAACCCTGGGGTTGATCCCCCTCATTCGTCTTGTCGGGCCTTGGTCCCTTTTTGGGCAGCTTTTTTCTCAGGGAGCCATTTCCCCATTGACCCCAAATTTTTTCTCTAAGGCTTTTGTTTTGGGCCCATTCTGAACTGGAAGTGAGGCTGGGAAAGAAGATGGGGTTTTAAGGGGTTTTTCCTTTGGGGCTTTTTGTCATGCTGGGGAAAGTTTTTTGAAGGGGGGGAGTTTTGGGAACTGAAATTGCGTTCGCTTTTTTTTGGCCCCTTGTTTTCTATCTCCTGTCCAAATTTTTTTCCCTCTTCATGAAGAGGCTGCCAAGGTATTTAAAATTTCCTTTTGGCTGTTTCAGCTGGGGGCCCTTGAAGTTGATGTCCACTTTTCCTGTTTTTTTTGCTGACAACAAACTTTTTGTTTTTTGGATACCCGATTCATGTCATACCTCCGCACTTTGTGTTGAAATTTTGGGCCCGTGTGATTTGGGAAAAGCTGCTTTGTTCAGATTTTCAGGGGCTGGGCTCAGCAAATAAAGTTTTTTCAGGGCCTCAAGAACTGGGTTTTGGGTTCCTTTGTAATCTGGTCCAAGGGAATCACGAAGAGAAGGGGAGAGAGTTTCCAGCCTTGCCTGACCCCTGAAAGTAACCGGGAACCCCGTCGGATGTTCCACTGGCTGATCGGGGCTGGGGCTCATAACTGTTGGCAAAAGATTGCTCCCAAGTTAAAACAAGCAACTGCCCCTTCCCCGCGAAATGCCCAGGGTCATCCAGACTTGTCCCCTGTTTTACCGGGCCCAAAAATTTTTTTTTGATCAAAGAATACTTTTATGCAGGTCTTTTTTGAATTTATGGCTCTTTTCACAAAGCTTTTCGGAAAGGAAAAATGGCATCTGTACAAACCCCCTTCCTTTCCGAAAACCAAACTGGGGTTTTCTCAAGGTGTTCGCTTTTGGGTTTTTTTGCGCGTTCTAAAAACTTTTCATACATTTTCCCTCATGGCTGAGAAGGGGAAATCCCCTGTAAAGGGCGCAGTCTCTCTTTCTGCCCCCCTTTTTTCCCAAAATTTGGGAACCCCCTATTGCCCTTTTGCCATTTTCCTTGGTACTTTCCTCCCCTTCCCCTGCTTTTTTGGAAGATGAAGGTGACCACTTAACTCCCGTTTTTTTTCCGCATCAAGGGTTGGGTTCAGTTGTTTTGGGGGTCATCCCCCGCCGCTTTGCCCTTTTTGGGGTGGGTCCCTTTAAATTTCTTTTCTTTTTTTCCCCGCTTCAAGGATTTGGGGCTCTAAAATGGTCTTTAATTTGCGTGGGGAGAAAGGGCAGCTGGGAAACTTGTATCCAGATGGGTTTAAAAGAATTTAAAAAAAAACTTCCCATCGTTTTAGAATTTTCCCCTTCTTTGTGCAGTGCCTTTCTCCAAATTTTTCATCATTCCTTTCTGTTTTGGATTGAATGGCTCATCTCTTTCCCTCACGTCTTTCCACACTTTTGAAAAATTCTCTTGGGGAGTTTCCCCCGCCCAAAAATTTACTTAACTTTCTCCATAAATCGCCCAAGATTTTTCTTTGGGGGCTTTTACAAAACGATTTCCATGTCCTTTTTTGCGATTCTGTACTTTTGGGGTAGTCCCCTTCTGTTTGGTCTTGGCCCCCAAGGGTTTTTTATAGCGCTTTTTTTTCGAGGCTTCCCCTTTACCTCTTTTTTTCCACCAAGCTGTACTTTCCTTTTTTTAAACCCCCCATTTCTTTTTCCCCAAACTTTCCCCTTTAAAGGGGGTTCAATAGAGGGTGGCTTGAAAGGGGTTTTCCCCAGACTTTTCTCCATGGGTTTAAGGTGTTGTATCAATGGGGTCAAGTTTACCCTTTTATAGCACTTTTGAATCTGTTCTTTCCCTTCTTTTTTCTTCCAGTTTTGAGGAGGTTGATCCTTTTAGGCCTTTGGGTTTTCCTAGCATTGTTATTTTCCCCTTTGAGTACTGGGGAAATAGAATGAAGGCCTGGGTCCCGTGCAAGGTTGGCATTGGGGGTCGCTTTTTTTTAAACTTTGATGGCATAACGTGTTCTAGATCTTGCAAGTATAAAGTCGATTTTAGAAGAATTTTTGAGATCGTTCCATTTGTACCAGGTGTAAATTTGGGGGGCTCGGTGTTGGGAAAAAAAGGGGTTTGGGGATGATCAGATCATGCTCTGGGACAAAATTCCCCGCACGTGGTTCCCGTTGGTAAATTTCAAGGTGTTCTGTGGCACTGTGGGGGCCAAGATGTTTTTTTCCACGGGGTTTCTTCTCTCACCAACTCTGGGGCCCTTTAAATCACCCATGACATACAGGTCCCCCTTTTTTTAGGGTGCTGGGGGTGAGGTCGGGGAGCCTTGAAAAAGAAGAGTCTTTTCCCCCTTCTGATACAATCGTTTACAAAGGGGGCAATCTTGGATTAAAGACATTTTGTTTTGGGCTTTTTTTACCCCCGATTTTAATCATCCCCTTTTTGATATGTGTTTTTGTTAAATCAGGAAATTCTTTTCTATGCGGGGGTAGGGTGGATCCCACACCATGCGTTGCCCCTCTGGGGTTTCCTGACTCCACTAGATAAAAACAAAGTTTGAAAAGGAAATTCCCTTTTGAAACCCCCCCTTTCTTTTCCCAGTGTCCCCGAAATGCCCATGATGGAATCCTTTCTTTTGGTCAAAAATTCCCCCCAATTTTACAAGGTTTTCCCTTTTTTGTTAGGCCGCAGATGTTCCTGTTTCCAAAGTTCCAAAATGTTTTCCCATCTCATGTCCGGGGGCCAATTTCGAGGGCGTTTTTTTCCCCTTGGTATCCGTCCCCTTTTTTGGGCTCTTTTTTATTTTTCCCCTTTGCGGTTGATAAATCCACTTCCGGCTTTCTAGGCCCGTCAAAAGCTTTACCAAAAACCCCCCCCAGCCCTTTACCTTTTCCCCCTTTCCCCACGGAACCCTGGACGAGGGGGTTGGGACTTTGGAAAAACACACCCTACACCTTAAACGACTCCTCAACACTGAATTTGCAATACAGGGGGGCAGCCCTTCAGTTAAAAAAAAACCCTTAAAACTTCAGGGGAAATTAGGGACAATTATGGCTTGGGGGAAAATATCTTGGCATCCATATCTAACTAATTTCCAGCGTCCCCTTGAGAAAACATTTTCGAGCATGGAGAAGCCCCAAGAAAAGAACCTTTTAGCCCCACGGGGGAAAATTTCCTGTCACAACGACCCCAAAAAGGGGTCGTAGGGGGGGGGTAAGCCCCGCCACTTTAAAATGAGAAAGACAGGGGGGGGGGGGGAGTAGGGAAAAACCCGAGAGAGGAAGAAACAGTGGGCGACAGACAACAGGAGAGCTAGAGAGAGGAAAAAAAGACACCCACGCGCCCCACGCACATCACGCGGGGTGCGCCAAAAACAACCCAAAACACCCCACAAAAACGATAGAAGAAAGATAGACAAGGGGAGACCCGGCAGACAGAAAAGACAGAGACACAGAGAGAACCGAGAGGATTTGGGTATAAAGAGAGAGTTTAAAAGACAATAGAAAAAAAAAATAGAAAAAACAGATAGACAAACAACCCGAAAAGAGCAAAAAGCCAAAAAGGTTTTGTAACCAAAGTAAAAAAAGAAAAGTTTCAATGATAGGGTAAATTGATCAATGCCAAATGGGTAAGGGGGGTTTTTTTTCAATACCAGCCCCTTTAAAAAACCGCATTTAACTTTTCCAACCCCATTATCCAAAAATTTCATCCCTTAAAGGAAAAGTTAAAAACCTTTTCCATTGTAAATAAATTACGTTTAACCCAAAACCCCAGTATTTGACCATTAAAAGTTAGGGAACCCTTAATTAGATTTTCAAAAACTTCGTGCGTTTTTTTTTTAAATTTATGGTTTTCAATTTTTTCCCTTTTAACATAGCTCTCCAAACTTTTTATTTTTAAGGCTGAGTAAAAAGTGTGATTTTTTTTTGCAGGGGGAAGAAAATTAGTATGCATAAAGAAATTTTGCAATGTATTTCTTTTGGGGGTAACGAATCCCAAAAATAGCACACTATGGACGTTTTTTTGGGCTTCGAAAAACAGAATTTTTATATCTTAGAATGCGTGTGATATTTCAAAAAAAAAACGCAATGAAAACAGAGAGGAGACTGGGAATAAAACTTCAAAAAAACAATGGTTTTTTAAAAAAAAATTTGGGAAAATGCGAACTCGAAAAAATTAAAAGGCTAAATCCCCAAGAACTTGGGAAAAAGTTTAAAGAAGACCAAAAAAAGGGGTGGGGGGGCTTGTGCTACCCTTTTTTTCTATTAAAAAAAAAACCCTCCTGGTCTGGTTTCCCGAAACAAAAAACCATCAAGTGCTGGCCCCGAACAAAAATTTTTGCTTGAAAAAAAATAAAACTTATTCGACAGTACATCATAAAAAAAAATTAAAAAGCCGTTCAAATTTTTGACTACAAGGGAAAAATAACCCCGTAAAAATCCTTGGAGTCGGGAAAGCCGCTAAAAAATATGATGGGGAAAAAAGCGGCCGCTAACAATATTCAAAACGGGGCCGCGCAAGGGAAAAAAGTAATAAAAAACCCAAAAATGTTTTCCCTCTATTCAAAAATGAAGTAAAAATTTTGGTCGTAAACCTTTTTTGAAAAAAATAAAGACAGTGCGGGGTTTTCTTCCTTTTTCAGAGGAAAGTAAAAAGCCATTCCCCGGCAAATAAAACCCCTAAGATTAAAAACTGTGAGATGGCGCAAAAGCCAGTGTTTTCTGTAGGCCAAAATTTGTTGGTTTTGTTGGGTTTTTTTGGGGGGAGAACAAATATCTTGAGACAGAATGTAAACATCTCTAAATGACTATTTGCCCTTAACCTATTTTTTCTTTGTTTAAGTCTGTTACACATGTCTATTTAATGGTAACCTTTCTTATTCTACCACAAAAGGATACAGAGGCCATTAGGTACACAGCTTGTCTTCAAAGCTTGTTGAGTATGGAGGCTGTATTGTTGAATTTCAGTGGCATTCATTTCGTGACTACAAAGTAGGTATTTTTTGCCCATCTATACTGTCCTCTCAAATACATAGAGAAAGAGTGGTTTTTTTCTATCTATAAATCAACTCAAACACATGCTTACTTGCTCTGGAAAAAAATCTCTTTCATGTGGAAGTTTGTACAGAATATGAAAGATGAGGTAAAAGGATCTATGATAATATATATTCCAGACTGTGATGGACCACACTAACAGTTCATTGTTATTTGTTTTTACCGTAGAAGAAAACAAGTAGTTTTCGTCTTCTGAGAAAACCTTGCAAGCAACAAAGATCTGTGTAGGATGACCATCACTCCTACTTTATAGGATTTACTTTATCTGCATTTAAGAAGCCAAAAACAAATTAACCCTACTGAGCTACAAACCCTCTCTGTCTGCCTGTCTATCTGTCTGTCTGTCTGTCTGTCTCTCTCTCTCTCTCTCTCTCTTCTCTCTCTCTCTCTCTCTCTCTCTCTCTCTCTCTCTCTCTCTCGCTCTCTCTCGCTTTTAATCGTATCCATTTATAGAGGGCTCTTGTCTTTTCATTACGTTAAATGCATCATCTATTTTTTTATTTGTATGTACAAAAGAAATTCGCGTGTAACCCCGTGTCAGTAAGTCACATTGGCATTGACAATAAATTGGTCAAGGTCAAAGCCAATATCCCCCCTCTCTCTTCTCTCTCTCTCTCTCTCTCTCTCTCTCTTCTCTCTCTCTCTCTCTCTCTCTCTCTCTCTCTCTCTGATACTGTTTTTGTTTCTTCTTCTTCGCAATTCTTTTTCTTCTTCTTTTTCTTCATCGCAATTTCCTTTGCATTTGTTTTCTTCTTCCCCACTTCTTCTTCTAAGCAATTCTTCTTCTACGCAATAATTCTTCTTCTTCGCAGTTCTTCTTTGCAATGCTTTTTCTTTGCCATTCTTTTTCTTCTTTTTCTTTTTTTTTTCATTCTTCTTCTTTTTCTTTTCCTCCTCCTCCTCCCTCCTCCTCCTCTCTTCTTCTTCTTCTTCTTCTTCTTCTTCTTCTTCTTCTTCGCAATTTTTCTCTTCTTCGCAATTCTTCTTCTTCTTCTTCTTCTTCTTCGCAATTCTTCTTCTTTCTTCGCAATTCTTCTTCTTCTTCGCAATTCTTCTTCTTCTTCTTCTTCTTCTTCTTCTTCTTCTTCTTGCAAATCTTCTTCTTCTTCTCTTCTTCTTCGCAATTCTTCTTCTTCTTCTTCGCATTCTTCTTCTTCTTCTTCGCAATTCTTCTTCGCATTCTTCTTCTTCGCAAATCTTCTTCTCTTCTTCTTTATGTCCTTCTTCGCAGTTCTTCTTTGCAATACTTTTCTTCGCAATTCTTCTCTCTGCGATTCTTGTTCTTTTTCATCCTTTTTGCATTCCCTTTCTTCGCAATCGACTCCTTCTTTGTATTCCTCTTTTCTTTGCATTTGTCTTCTTCTTCTTTGCATTCGTTTCTTGTATTCCTCTTCTTCTTTGCATTCGTCTTTCTTTGTATTCCTCTTCTTCTTTGCATTCGTCTTCTTTGTATTCCTCTCTTCTTTGCATTGTCTTCTTCTTTGTATTCTCTTCTTCTTTGCTTTGTCTTCTGCTTCTTTGCAATTCTTCTTCTTTTTTGCATTGTCTTTTCTTTGTATCCTCTTCTTCTTGCATTCGTCTTCTTCTTTGTATTCCTCTTCTTCTTACATTCGTCTTCTTCTTTGTATTCTCTCTTCTTTGCATTTGTCTTCTTCTTCTTTGCATTCTTCTTCTTTTTCTTCTTGGAATTCTTCTTATTCTTGGTTCTTTGCATTATTTTCTTCGCATTCTTTTTTTCTTCGCATTCTTCTTTTCATATTTTCTTCTTCTTCGCATTCTTCTTCCTTCTTTGAAATTTGTTTCTTCGCAAATCTTTTTTACATACTGGCGATTCTCTCGTTGCATTCTTTTCTTTCTTTTCTTCTGTTAGCAATATTTTTCGCAATTCTTCTATTTGCCTCTGAAATTAGGGTTCAGAAAAACAGTCAAGAAAAGGACAGCAAAGAAACGAAGAGCAGACACGAAAACAGCTTAAACAGACATAGACAAGTGGAGGATACCAGGAGGAAAGAAAGAAAGAAAGAAGGAAGAAGAAAGAAAGAAAGAAAAGAAAGAAAGAAAAAGAAAGAAAGAAAAGAAAAAGAAAGAAAGAAAGAAAGAAAGGAAGGAGGAGGGAGGGAAGAAAGAAAGAAAGAAAAAAGAAAGAAAGAAAGATAAGAAGAAAAAGAAAGACAAGAAAGAAAGAAAGACAGACAGACAGGACAGAAAAAAAAGAAAGAAAGAAAGAAAAGAAAGAAGGAAGGAAGGAAGACAGAAAGAAAGAAAAGAAAAGACACAGGACAGAAGACAGACAGAAGACAGAAAGACAGAAAGACGAAGAAAGAAAGAAAGAAGAAAGAAAGAAAGAAAGAAAGAAAGAAAAGAAAGAACAAGAAAGAAAGAAAGAAAGGAAGAAAGAAAGAAAGAAAGAAAGAAAGAAAAGAAAGAAAGAAAGAAAGAAAGAGACCATACCACTCACTTTCTCTTCCTCCCACCCCTCCACCCCCGCCCCCTATAATACAAAAGGAGACTGATTTCTCTGACATATCTAGCATCCCGGTGTCTGTGTCTACAGTTACGCAATCCCAAATATATCATCAAGATGTGCTGTGGAATATTTTTCTCCCATATCAAGGTTCTCACCCATGCATACATTTTCATAGAAAGTAGTATGATACTCGCTCGCAACGCCTGTAGCCTACCTGAAATGAATATGAATGATATATGTCAATATTATGCAATACGTTTCTCTAGATCCATGTCCCTCTTCTGGCCCTAGGTTGATCGCGTAACAAAAGGAAAGATATCTCCTACTCTGATAAAGTATTGCTCTTTTCTTTCCTCGCTTTTGTTCTTGCGTGTATGCGCATATGCTATGTTTTATCAAATTTTGTAAAAGTTAGTGTTGTAAACGTATTTTTCAAGTTATATAGTTATGTTACTGTTGATATCTTTACTGAAATCCGCCATGTTCTAAGAGGGATCAAAGGCCAATTAAATCTTAAAATCTGGAATCAACGTTATGCTGGTTAAACAGAATCCGTGTTGTCATTGTCCTCCATGGGATGATTTAAGTGTGTGGGATTTTTTACTTGACTTGACTCAGAAAGCATTTAGAAATACGGAGCAAAATAGTTTGGGATTTTGTCTTAAGAAATAGCAGTAAATGGATTGTTTAGACTTGAACTGTATGAAACAGGAAACAAAGGCAAACTTTCTTTTTTACTTGACTCAGAAAGCATTTTAGAAATACGGAGCAAAATATTTTGGGGATTTCTTATTTTTTAGAAATAGCAATCAAATGATTGTTTAGACTTTAACTATATGAAACAGGAAACAAATTCTTACAGTATGTTCTCCAGACTTTGAGAAAAACTATTTTTGGAATCAAAATTGTACCATGTGAGGTGAAGGGGTTTTTTCTCATTCAATTTCAACAGTAACTGTTCCCATACAAAAATTGTAACACTTCAGGCATCATGGTGACGTTCTGTTGTTTTTAGTTCTTGTACTTTTAGCTTTTGGGGCTTTTTTTTTGGAGGGGAGGGGCGTTGGTTGGTTGGAGGGAAGATTTTTGGTAGCAGAAAGCTTCTTCCTTCCAGAAGATTCCTTTAAAGGAAACACACACTAACGTCTGTTATGTGGAAGCTATGTCAATGATCAGTCATATCACGCTCTCTAAGAAACTGTTTCTTTTAGCGAATGCAAGGTAGAGAAGAGAGAGAGAGAGAGAGTAGAGAGAGAGAGAGAGAGAGAGGAGAGAAGAGAGAGAGGAGAGAGAGAGAGAGAGAGAGAGAGAGGAGCTTTTTAACGTTTTAACAATTTATTGTCACTTTTAAACCCGGCCCGAGAGAGCGAGAGGGTGGGGGGGGGCCCTTTTTTTTAACGCTTTAAAAAATTTTTATTGTCATTTTCCAAAATTGGCAAAGGGAGCCCGGACAGACAACGGACGGGGGGGGAAAAACAGAGATTTAAATAACATTAGTTGTTTTTTTTTTATTAACCCCTTTCCCAAACTGACACTGTGTAGGCGGGGGGTCTTACCTTTTTTTTTAAAAAATTACCTGTTACGTCTAAAAAAAACCTAAATTTTATATTTTTATTTTCAAACGGGACCCCCCCCAGTCAAACCTTTCCCACATTGGCAGGTCTTGGAATTTTTGGGAAGCTGACCCCTCATCAAACACCTGTCCATGCTTTACTTCTGCTTGTTGCGACTATTTTGTTCTACCAAAAGCTAAATTTCAAGCAGGGTTTAAAAAGAAAAAAACCAGGGGAAGGGGGAAACCCAAACATTTTTATGGCAGGGGGAAGGGCGACCCCGGGGAGACGGGTAAACAAAAAGGTAACCCAAAACTGTGTCCCTTTTCTTTTAGAAAAAATGAGAAGGGGAAAAAATTTATGTTAATGTAAACGATTTTTTTTTTTTGGTCGTAAATGTTTGCCTTTAATTTTAGAATTTCTTTTCTATCGTGTTTTAATTGGGTCTTTTATTCTTTCTGGGCTTTAAAAGTTTTGATTTGGGAGTCTCACGCACCACACGCATGCAGCGCCATACCCACACAAAACATGCACGCAAGCACCCTGTGTACAAAACGCACCCCATGCACGCAAGCCACACACACAAACCCCACACACACAACACACACAAAAAACACACAAAATCCTTTGGATGAAACTTTAAAAACCCCAAAGGCCCCCTTGCGAAACCCCATGCAGAAAATCTTGCGCAACGTTAAAAAACCCGGGTTTCCCCTTTTTCGAAAAAAAGTTTGGCCATTGTGGGGCCCGTGGGAAAAGAGACAAAAATTTTTCAAAACCGCATACCACCCGGGGGCTGGATGTAAAAAAGCACATGATGCCCTTTTTCCCCTTATCCTCGGGATAAAAAAAAAATGAAATAAATAAATAAACACACATGTAAACGGACAAAAACAAAAAACGCTTTGCACACACACAAACCACTACACCACACACACCCAACACACACACACACCCCAAACAAACACTTTTTCTTCTTTTTCTTTCACTGCCGCTGGTGCCCTTGGGGCGGCGGGAACACAGACGTTGTCTGCGAAAGGGCGGGAGGTTGAGGGAGTGCAGGTCAGGGGCTCGAGGTGCACCCACGAGTCGCCCCATCGTCCCCTTGGACCTTGGCTTCCAGCCTTTGGGTTTGGGGGGTGTTGCCATAGAGCGGGTTTGGGTTGGGCGGCATTTAGTGAGGTAAACCAAACCCCTGACCCTTTGTTGTTCATATGTGGAAAATTGGGTTGTTAGTCCGACATTCCTGATCACCTCTTCTTGATCTGGTCGCGTCGGTCTTTTTTGACAGCTTTTCTCGGGCAGCGCTTTTCACATGTGACCAATTTTCTCCAAGGGCTTTTGTTAGGGCCCCATGTCTGACACGGGGTAGTGAGGCTGGAACAAAAATGGCGTTGATGGTTTTGCCTTGGTGAATTGTCGCGGAAATTTTTTTAAAAGGGGGGGCGATTTGGGTAACTGACTTCGTTCGCTTTCTGCATCTTTTTCATTCTCTTCCTTTTTCCTCTTGTGAAGGGTGCCGGTTTTTTTTAAATTTTTGTTGTTTCAGCTGGGTGCCTTTGATTTTGATGCCCACTTTCCTGGTTTTCTCGACAGAATAACTTCTGTTTTAGTATACGATCTTCATTCAACCTCTCGCAGCTTGTGTTGAGGGGGTTGTGTGATCTTGAAGAGTGTTTTGTTCAGTTTCATCAGGGTGGTCGTCACAAAAATAGTCTTCGGGGCCTCAAGTCTGGTTGGCTTCTTTGAATCTGGCCCGTAGATACGAAAAAAAGGGGAAGAGTAGAAAGCCTTGCCTACCCTGAGTAACCGGGGGAACCAGTCGGATTTTCCCCACTGGCTGTTGGGAGCCCTCATACGTTGGCATAGATTGCCTGTGTTATCAACAACTCCCCCTTCACGTCGTACTGCCCAGGATCTTCCAGAGCTTGTCTTTTTTGACTCGTCGAAAGCTTTTTCTTGATCAAGAATCTGTAGGCATCTTGGTTGTTTTCGATGGCTTTTTCACACAGCTGTGGGAGGAAAAAAGGGCATCTGACCCCCCTTTTCCCTTTCCCGAAACCCCAAACTGGGCTTTGTAGTGGGTGTTCTGCTTTGGCTCTTGTGCGTGTTCAAAATCTTTGCATACTTTTTCCCCCTACATGGCCTGAGAATGAAATCCCTCTGTAGGGGGCCTGCAGTTCTCTTGTGCCCTTTTTTTTCCCAAAAATTGCACCACTTTTGCTTTTTGCCAGCCCATTGGTACTTTCCTCTCTTTCCTGCTTTCTGGAAGATGATGGTGACCCCTTTAACTCCCTTTTTCTCCGCATGAAAGGAGGGTTCAGTTGTTTTTGCCGTCATCCCCTTTGCCGCTTTGCCCTTTGGGTTTGGTTTTAATTGCTTTTCTGTTTCAGCTTAAAGGGTTTTTGGGGCTCTAACTGGTCTTTATAGCGGGTGAGAACTGACAGTGGAAGCTTGTACTCCAGAGGGGTTTTAAAAGATTTTAAAATAATCCCCCATCGTTCAGAATTTCCTTTCTTTGTGCAGTGCCTCCATTTGCATCATCACTACGTTTTGGATTGAATGGCTCACTCTTATTTAACGTTTTCACACTTTTGAAAAATTTTTTGGGGGTTCTTGAAAATTTTCATTTAACTTCTCTCCATAAACGCCAAGATTTTTTTTTGGGAGGTTTTTCACAACACGATTACTATGTTTTCTTGCGATTCTGTACTTGCGTAGTCCTTTTTCTTTTTGGGTTTTGGGCCCAACTTTTATAGCTGCTTTTTTTTTTGAGGCTTCCTTTCCCCTCTTGGTTCCACAAGCTGTAGTTTTCCTGTTTTTTACCTCCACATTTTTTTGTCCCCGCAAACTTCCCTTAAGGTGTTAATAGAGCGGGTTTAAAGGTGCCCCCCAACTTGTCCATGTTGAGGGGTTTTGTATCATGGAGTCAATTTTCCCCTTGAAAAAGCACTGTAAATCGTTCTTGCACTTCTTTCTCTTCCATTTAGGAGGTTGATCTTTTTAGGCGGTTTTTCCTGCAGTTTTTTTTTTCTTCTTCTGATCTGGAGACAAATGACAGGCCGTGGTCTGTGTCAAAGGTTGGCATTGGGATCGCTTTTTAATCTTTGATGGCATAACGTGTTCTAATCTTGCAAATTAAAGTCGATTTGAGACAGATGTTAATCGTTCCATTTGTACCCGGGGGAAATTTGGGGGGTCGGTGTTGGAAAAGGGGTTGGTGATGATCAATTGTTGACAAATTCCAGCACGTGGTTCCCCTTGTAATTGCAAGGTGTTCTGTGGCACTGTGGGGTCCAAGATGTTTTGTCCCGGGTTTTTTTTCTTTCACCCAAATCCCGTTGAAACACCCATGACTACAGGTCCTCTTTTTCGGGGTTGTTTGGTGAGGTCGGGGAGCCTTGATAAAAAAGTCTTTCTCCTCTTTTTGATACGAACGTTACCGTGCATATGCTTTGGGTATAATAGACGTTTTTTTGATTTTTTTTACCCGATTTTAATCAGCTTTTGATATGTTTCTGTATCATGAGATTTTTTTGTATGTCCCGGGGGGTAGGGGGATCCCACACCAAGCGTTGCTCCCTGGCTTTTCCCGACTCCACTCCAATGAGAACAAAGTTTTTTTAAAGGATTTTTTTCGTCCTTTTCCTTTCTTCCAGTGTCTGAAATGCCCAGATGGAATCTTTCTTTTGGTCAGATTCCACAATTTTTGGTTTCCCTTTTTTTGTTTGGGGCCCCAGATGTTCCATGTTCAAAGTAGTCACTGTTCCTATCTCGATGTCCGTTTCCTTGCGAGGTCGTTTTCCTTTTGTATCCGTGTTTGGTCTTTTTCAGTTTTCTTAGCGGTTGAAAAAAAACCCTGTCGGCTTGCTAGGCCAGTCACAGCTTCACCAGAGCCCCGTTAGCCAGCTTGACCTGTTTCCGTTTCCCACGACGTGGACGAGGGGTTGGACTTTGGGAAACACACACACTACACATTAAACGAGCTCCTCAACACTGAAATCGCAATACAGGGGGTCAGCCACTTCAGTTAATAACTTAAATCTTCAGGGAACTTAGGGACAATTTGGGTGGGGAAACATCTTGGGGTCTATATCAAGTATTACCCACGTCCATTGAGAAATCATTTGCGAGCATGGAGAAGCCACAAACACAGAAAATTGTAGCTCCCACGGGGGGAAAAAAAAAATTTCCTTCACAACGACCCAAAAAGGGTAGGGAGGGGTAATCCCGCCCCCTCAAAATGAAAAGAAGGGGGGGGGGTGTAGGCAAAACCAAAAAGGAAAAACAGTGGGCGACAGACAGACAGAGAAGCTAAGAGGAGAAACAGACACACCGCGCGCACGCAAAATCAGGCGTGCGCCACACACAACAACACCCATAACGATGGAAGAAGGACAGGCAACAGGCAGACAGACAGCAGGACACAGAGAGAGACAGAGAGGATGGATAATGAGGAGATAGACCCGACAATAGAAAAACAATAGACAGACGATAGACAAAAACAACAATGCAAACAGCAAAAGTGTTTGAACCAATGTAGAAAAAGAAGAGTTTTTAAAGAAGGGGAAATTGATCAATGAACTGGGTAGGGGGGTTTCTTTTCATACCACCCCCAAAAAACCGCATCAACTTTTACAATCCTCCATTATCCAAAAAATTCATCACCTTAGAAGTTTAAACCTTTTTCCCTTGAAAAAAGAGCGTCACCAACCCCAGTATTTGACCATTAACGTTAGTTTAACCCTTAAGTTAGAGTTGCAAAATTTCGTAGCGTTTTTTTTTTTAAATTCAGGGTTTTCAGTTTTCCCCCTTTTAACATGCTCTCCGAAACTGTATTTTCAAGGTTTATAATGTGATTTTTTTTTTTTCAAGGAGAAAATTAGTATGCATAAAGATTCTGCAATGTATTTCTTGGGTGTAGCGAATCATATATAGCAGCACTATGGACGTTTGTTGTCTTCGAGAAAACAGATTATTATATCTTAGAATGCGTGTGATATTTCAAAAATAACGTTCAGTGAAGCAGAGTAGGAGACTGGTAATAAAACTTCAAAAAGAACAATGGTTACAAATCAATTCGGAAAGTGCGAACTCGAAATAATAAACGGCTATATCCTAAGAACTTGGGAAATAGTTGTAAAGAAGACTAAAAGAGGGGGGGGGGGGGGCTTGTGCTATTTTTTCACTTTTTAAAAAAAAAACCCTCATTGCTGGCGAACAAAAAAACCCTCATTCTGGTCAAACAAAATCTTGCTTGAAACAAAAAAAAACTTTTGCACAGATCAACAAAAAAAAAAATAATAAGCCGTGCGATTTGTGACTAGCAAGAATCGTAACACGTAGATCCTTGGAGTCGGAATGCCGCTACATATATGATGGGAAAAAGCGGCCGCATAAGCAATATCTCAAAACGGAGCCGCGCAAGGGGAAAAAAGTAATAAAAACAAACCTGTTCCGTCTATTCAAAAATGATGTAAGAAATGTTGGTCGATACCTTTATTGAAAAAAATAAAGACTAGTGCGGGCATTTCTCTTTTCAGAGGAAAGTAAAAAGCCATTCTCGAGCAGATAACCACTAAGATAAGAACTGTGAGATGGCGCAAAAGACAGTGTTCTGTAGGCCAGTTTTCTGTAAGTGGCTTTTTGTGCTTTGTTTCTCTCTTTTTAACTTTCAATAACTGTTTGTACGCAGCGCGGATAACATTTCAACTTTTTTTTGCAAGATTATACCCGCACAGACACTTGCGCGCATGAGCACGCACGCGCGCACACACACACACACACACACACACACACACACACACACACACACACACACACACACAAACCCACAGAGACAGACAGATAAATAGAGACAGAGAAACACAGACAGACACAGAGAAACAGACAGATAGACAGTCAGACAGACAGACAAAGAGACAGGAGAGAGAGGAGAGAGAGAGAGAGAGAGAGAGAGAGAGAGAGAGAGAGAGAGAGAGAGAGAGAGAGAGAGAGAGAGAGAGAGAGAGAGAGAGAGAGAGGATGAGCATCGATTTGTCATTCCTAGTTACAGCGTCAGCCGCACTAATCCGACATCATCGGAGGAAGCGAAGAGTCATGTATGTATGTTGCGAAAACCACTTTGGCATTAAAACACACACACACACACACACACACACTACACACACACTAAACATACACTACACACTTCACACACTACACACTACACACACACACATACACACACACACACACACACACACACACACACACACACACACACACACACACACACACACACATGAGTGCTTATTCCATCATCCTCGTTATCAAAGAATGAATGAACAAAATTAAACACACACACTACACACATACTACACACACTACACACACTACACACACACTACACACACCACACACTACACACACACTACACACGCACACACACTTTCATCAAGGCCTGCTGACACAACAACTTCTGTAGAGAAAGGGGGAGGCTGATATTTGGGGAGGGGGGGGAGGGACACCTTCAGAAACA
>CM054147.1:38166117-38181117 GCA_028751875.1 Rapana venosa
CTCTTAAAAGCGTGAGGAAAAAGGTAACATCCAAAAATCACACCTCGCTGACTGTACTGCCGGTGTAAGAGAAAAGGGAGCAGCCTTCGCCTGTCTGTCTGTCTGTCTGTGTCTCTGAATGGTGCTGACAAATCAATCAATCCCATGCTGCCTCAGCTCCCTCCGCCATCTTTCTATTCCTGTCCCTGGAATAACGCTAGGTCTGGTGCTTACTGGTTTGTTATTGAGACGTAATGTAAAGGTAATGTTGTGTCATCTTTCTTCTTGTTCTTTTTTTCTTTTTGTTTCTTTCCTAAACTTTCTTCTTCTTCTTCTTCTTCTTCTTCTTCTTTCTTCTTCTTCTTCTTCTTCTTCTTCTTCTTTGCAATTCTTCTTCTTCGCAATTATTATTCTTCGCACTTCTACTTCTTCTTTCTTTCTTTCTTTCCTACTTACTTACTTTCTTTCTTTCTTTCCTCTATCTGTCTATCTGTCTTTCTTCCTTTCTACTTATTCTTCTTCTTCTTTCCCTCAGTTTAACCTTTCTTTCTATCCTTCTCTCTGTGTATCTTTCTTTTTCCGTATATATTTCTATCTTTCTGTTTGTCTGCCTGTCTGTCTTCTGCTCTTCTGTGATTACTACCACTTCTACTGCTAATACGACGACTACTACTCCTACAACTCCTACTACTACTACTACCGTTGCTGCTGCTGCTGCTGCTGCTGCTGCTGCTGCTGCTGCTGCTACTGCTGCTGCTGCTGCTGCTACTACGCTACCACCACCACCACCACTACTACTACTACTACTTACTACTACTTCTAGTACTACTATTATTATAATATTACTACTACTACTACCAATACTTCTACTACTACTACTACTACTATACTACCTCTACTACTACTACTCCAACTACTACCACAATCACACCACCACCACCACTACTACTACTACTACTACTACTACTACTACTAAACATAAAGCATGAGGTCCCAGTCAATTCTAGATCACTTAGAAAAGTTACCACCACTTGCCGCCATACTAGGGGTGACCAACAACAATACCACAAAAAAGAAGAAAACCTTTCAAGAGTTAACTCTTTCAGCCGGATACAGACGGCGATTTCCGAAACCTTGTACTTACTTACACGCAGTGTGGAGACTGACAAGAGTCCTACACCTCTTGTCAGTGACTGACAGTCTCCAGCCGTGCTTTGTGCAGTCTGATGGGTACATACAGTCAAGTCCTCACCTACTCTGTCTCGTTGGTTGTACCGTATTGGGGTAAAAAGATGGTCTGGACCCGGTCACGTGGCAAAACCTGTTTTATCCACTGGTTGGTCTTGTGCTATTTTTAGATCTTCTGTGATGGATGACTAAGTTGATGGAGGGGAAAACTTGCTGATGAAAATCTTTGACGGGGGAGGCTTAGTTTATAGTTTTTGGGGTTATGCAGTGTGTTTGAAAGTTTTAGTTTTCGGTTTTATGGGATGGTTGTTTGCTTATTGTGGGTTGTTTTGTTGAGGGTGGGGGGGGGAGGTTAGTGCATAGTGTGTTTTTGTATTTATGTATTTCTGCTCCTGTGTTTTTTCTGGACGGAGAGAGAGGGTAGAGAGAGAGAGAGAGAGAGAGAGAGAGAGAGGGGAGAGGAGAGAGAGAGAGAGAGAGAGAGAGAGAGAGAGAGAGAATGTGTGTGTGTTTGTGCACCTGCATGAGTGCATGCCTATGGGCATGAATGCGAACATATGTCTGTGTGATGTTTGCTTGAAGGAATTTAACGTTATTTAAATTAGATGTGCATTGTAGAATTTTACAAATAAACGTTATTTAAAACATTAAAACAAACGTAAACAAAATCTAAAATGCGTGGCTGAGCCATTTCAATTAAGGACAAAAGATTTGCCATTGTGTCTTTTTAGACACTTCAGAAAGGGTGCCCTCTTTGAAAGATTCAGGCAAAATTTAGAACACTATTGCTTTGTAAAGTAAACGAAATATTTCTTGGCTTAATTTGGTAAAGAGTAATAATTGGTCATTTGTTGCAACATTTGTTCCTAATGGCATCAGATTGTAGTTTGACATAAATGCTGGTTATTCGACTTGAATGATAACGAGAATAATGTCATTGAATTAATTGGTCGGGGGTAGTTTAAAAGGAAAGTTGGTTTGTGTCTTTCAAAGATGTGTTTTTCATCAGCCTACACACTTGTGTCAAAGATCGTGACAAGTAAGACAGTGGATTTCTATTACAATATTTATACACAAGAAAACATTCTTCTGGCCAGCCAAAAAGGTTAACGTGAATAGTACACGTTTTTTCCAGTGGTATTCAGTGTATGAAATGCCTGTTTCCAACTATAACATTACCATCATCAGATAAATACTGCCTTTTTCCTTCCAGCTATAACATTACCATCATCAGATAAATGCTGCCTTTTTCCTTCCAGCTATAACATTACCATCATCAGATGAATAGTGCCTGCTTCCAACTATAACATTACCATCATCAGATGAATAGTCCTTCCTTCCTTCGTTCCTTCCAACTATAACATTACCATCATCAGATGAACAGTACTTCCTTCTTCCAACTATAACATTACCATCATCAGATGAATAGTTTTTGCTTTCACTATAACATTACCATCATCAGATGAATAGTTCCTGCTTCCTCCCATCTATAACATTACCATCATCAGAAGAATAGTGTTTGTTTCCAACTATAACATTACCATCATCAGATGAATAGTGTTTGTTTTCATCTATAACATTACCATCATTAGACGAATAGTGTTTGTTTCCAACTATAACATTACCATCATCAGATAAATAGTGCCTGCTTCCATTTATAACATTACCATCATCATATAAATAGTGTTTGCTTCCAACTATAACATTACCATCATCAGATGAATACTTCCTTCTTCCAACTATAACATTACCATCATCAGATGAACAGTACCTGTTTCCGCCCAACAATAACATTGCCATCATCAGATAAATAGTGCCTGCTTTCTTCCAATTATAATATTACCGTCATCAGATGAATAGTTCCTGATTTCTCCCAACTATAACATTACCATCATCAGACGAATAGTGTTTGTTTCCAACTATAACGTTACCATCATCAGATGAATAGTGTTTGTTTCCAACTATAACATTACCATCATCACATGAATAGTGTTTGTTTCCAACTATAACATTACCATCATCAGATGAATAGTGTTTGTTTCCAACTATAACATTACCATCATCAGATAAATAGTGTTTGTTTCCAACTATAACATTACCATCATCAGATAAATAGTGTTTGTTTCCAACTATAACATTACCGTCATCAGATAAATAGTGTTTGTTTCCAACTATAACATTACCATCATCAGATAAATAGTGTTTGTTTCCAACTATAACATTACCATCATCATATAAATAGTGTTTGTTTCCATCTATAACATTACCATCATCAGACGAATAGTGTTTGTTTCCAACTATAACATTACCATCATCATATAAATAGTGTTTGTTTCCAACTATAACATTACCATCATCAGATGAATAGTGTTTGTTTCCAACTATAACATTACCATCATCAGATAAATAGTGTGTTTCCAACTAATACATTACCATCATCAGATAAATAGTGTTTGTTTCCATCTATAACAATACCATCATCAGATAAATAGTGTTTGTTTCCAACTATAACATTACCATCATCAGACGCATAATAGTCAACGATACTAACCTTACTTTGTGTCCCTGAGTGAATTCACCCAAGCATAACCAACCATCTACTCTACCCCCATCCCCATCCCCCTACACATCACGGCTTCTCACTCTCATCATCCTTATCAGGATGCAGACTATAACTTCCCTCCCTCCCTCCCCCAGGCTTGACCAAATCGCTGGTGACAAAGTGACCCCAGGAGATCCCTGAGTGTACGTCCCTTTGATGTCCTGGTAAGTGCGGGTCCCTGGTGCTTCATGGCCTTCTCTGTCTCTTGTATTGTTTGCGCACAGAGCCAGCAGATTGGCAGTGCTAGACAAACTGACCACTTTGATGACCCTAGAGACTCTTGTGGACTACGGAGGTGTGTGAGTGAGTGACCATGACTGTAAAAGCTCCACTGAAAGAAAAGTACATACCAAGCAGTACTGACTGGTTGGTTGGAAGACTGTAGTTTGATGTTAGTGTTTGTGAGTTACCCTGACTGTACTTTTTTTAGTTTTGTTGTTTGTTTACTGTCTAAGATAATCTACTTTGTAAACAGACGTTGAATATAAAAATGAAGTGATTCATTTGCTAAACAGTGTGCTTTGCAGCTAACAACAATAGAAAACTAAACAATTTTTCAATGTGGAAGTTTTTGTTTTGTTGCTCATTCAGAGTTGGGGGGGATGTTTTTGTTTTTATTACAAATCATTGTATATTCGAGCACACCTCTCTCTCAGGTTTGATATGATCAAAAAATATTTGTACTCATTCAGCTTCTATGGTTTCTTATATAATTGACTTTTTTTTAATGCAAAATAATACAAATCGTCAAAATAAGTCAAAGGTTTGCTTTTTTTAATGATGAGTTAGATTATAAACATGCAACAAATAAATACACAATTCTTTTTAAATCAGACTTTTTATAACAAATCTATGTAAAGCAGGTAAAAGCATTCTCCAACCAGGTTTTATCTACTGTAGTTTTTATCATCCAGAAAACACGGGCAAACCATTCTTAAACACACATCCATTGCCTTTTTAATCCAATTTTGACAATGAATTACTGATGCTGTGAGCATCGGAACAACAAGATAACTGCATTTGGATGTTATAAACCATAAATCACCTTAATTAAGTGGAAAAAAATATTCGAAAATAGAAGGGGAAAAAACAAAGATCTGGCTCGTTTCAGTGAAAATTCGAAAAAAGATTATCACAATCTGTTTATTAATAACCAATTACAACATTGTGTTTTATTAACATAATCAATCTTGTTGGCGCTATAAAAACTAGAGGGGCTCATTATTAACTTTTGTAAAGCCACTATGAAAAAAAAACAATACAAAATAAAATGTGAACGTTTGTCTTTTTAAAAAAATCACAAAATAAATATGTATAAATTGACAAAGATTCTTTTTTTTCTAAATCCTAGGTTAGCAATATTTTGACACAAATTCCACAATTGTCTTGTCCATCGATTTTGTTTATGTTCTCGTGGCGTCAAACACTACGTTATAATATTCCTTGTACACCAAAAGTAAAGGGGAATACCAAATTGTGCTTTTAAAATGGACGCATAGACCTCTTGAGACAAGAATTCGAAGAGCACAACAGCTTCAGAAGCAAAAAAGATGGCAGCTAAGTAGATCAACAGACTGTGCTCGAAGCATCTTTTCAAAGTCTGACAGTCAGAATGCATGGTCACAACGCCTGCCTGCCTGCAGCCATGCAATCACCAGCACTAAAAGGAATCGACCAGCAATGTTAAACCCCGATCCATACCTCACAGAGATAACCCAGACAGGGCCTCTCACTCTGGCATCCTGCGCTCTCCTCTCTTCTTCACTTCCTCTCCCCCTCTCCTCCTCTCTCCCTCTCTCTCGCTCGCTCCCTCTCTCCCTCTCTCACTCACTCTCCCTAACGCACTCTGCAACTTCCAGTCTCCAGACTTATTGAGTTTTGTGCGCAATTTTTTTTTTCAATGGCCAGAGAATTCTGTCTGTGACTGTCGATTGGCTGTCCTGTTAAGTGCTGCCCCCTGGCGTTAGTTAGTCTTCTCCCAGTCTGTCTCATTGACTGCAGCTGTGGAGGCAGACCACGCGAAGGGCTGGGCAGAGTGCTGCCTTTGAGTATCACACAGACACAGGCCAGGGTCCATGGGGATCACTGAGATGATCAAGGTCAACCCGTTTGTGAACTTTAGTAAATAACAAGTATGGTGTATGCATGCGGCTATTTTTGTTGTGTGGGTGCTGGTTGGAGGGGGGGGTTCAAAACAAGTATGTGTGTGTCTGTGTGTGTGTGTGTCTCTGTGTGTGTCTGTCTTGATATGATATGTGCGTGCGTGCGTGCGTGAGTGTGTGTATGTGTGTGTGTGAGAGAGAGAGAGAGAGAGAGAGGTGTGTGTGTGTGTGTGTGTGTGTGTGTGTGTGTGTGTGTGTGTGTGTGTGTGTGTGTGTGTGTGTGTGTGTGTGTGTGTGTGTGTGTGTGTGTGTGTGTGTGTGTGTGTGTGTGTGTGTGAGATAGGAACATGGACAGTAAAAGTAAATCTGTCTGTCTGTCTTTCTATGTGATTGTTTATTTCATGCACACTAATGTCTTTTGGGGGATGTTAAATTGCATTTGTGTTTTTAGTTAAATCAACTGTACCCAAATCAACATTTTACATATATTTTTAAATGCAGAAGATTATCTGAAAGATTGTCTGATACTCCAAAAAAAGAACTTTCAAGACAGGTGCTCTGTAATATTGTTTCCTATAGAAACTTTAGACATTTGAAGATGAGTGTGCAAGACAGTCTGAAAAAAGAAATATATAACAATTGTGCTTTTTGGTTCTGTCTCAAGTATACAACTGACATTTCAGATACTGCTCTCTTTTTTGTTCCATCGTCTTCCAGTCTAGTGATATTTTAAGCATTCTCGGGGATTTGGGAGGAGGGGGGTGAGGAAACGATTCAGTAACTAGAGATGTGGACTTGTGATCTGAAAGAATCTGAGGGTATGGGCTAGAGTTAATAATAATAATAATAATAATAATAATAATAATAATAATAAATGGAATTTATATAGCGCTATATCTTGCAGAGACAATCAAAGCGCTTGCACTCAACTCATTCTTACACAGTCATACAACCAGTAGCAAGTAATAGTTCCATCCTATAGAGTTGAGTTATATAGAGTTATATAGAGTTCCATAGAGTTGCTGCAAACCTATTTTAGAGGGTTATCTCTTTCCCAGAACTGAACAAAGGCACTCTTTCCCTGCAATCTCTTATTTGCTATCCCATTGAATAGGTGTAACCCGTGGTTTTTGAAACCTGGAATCGAACCCGGGTCGACAGTTCACGAGCGCAACGCTCTAACCACCAGGCTATTCCGTCCCCGAGAACCTTTTTTCTTTTCTTAATAAGAAACAAAGAATGGTGAATGGCCAGTACATCTTTCACGCTGCGTAAGTACTGTGTTTCTACTCTAAGCTTATCAGTGTCACAAAAGGCGTGGTACTGTCTGGAGTGTTTCAGTTCATCAACCTGTACACGGCACAGGTAGGTAGGGTACAGCATTCTGTCTGCTGTATACTGTTCCACCTACGTACTCTTTGTGTTAACCGATTTTTTGACAGGGCTAAAAGGGACTTTCTATATCCGTCCTGTTTTTTCTCTGCCGCCTTGACGAAGGTATTGCGTCCATTCATAGTCCACGTCAGTCAATGACGCTCCTCCACGAAATGAGTCGCTTTGCGCCAGTCCCATTTTTCCGCTAGGATGCATTTTAGGTAAAAGGGGGGAGGGGTGAGGTTAATGATTTCGAAAGTTTGATTGATTATAAAACTATAGCCATTTTTCTACCTTGTACTGAAATATGGAGAGGTGATTTTTGCTTATTTGTTGCTTTAAAAACGTGTTTAAAAACACCCAAGCCTTCATTCTGACCACCTTTTGCAATGCAAAACTTGTCAATGTTGTTACTTCCTGCATTCTATCATTGCAATTTTTATTAACTTTTCATAGAACTGTCTGATTTCAATTTGTTTGTTATTTAATAGCCTTTTTATTGCGCCATTATTAACATGTTAACAACTAAAAATTGACCTCTGGTGCAATGCGACTCATTTTCATGTGGAGCGTCATTATATGTAATCTATTATGTTGATGCTTTTTTCTGAGGGTCGTGAGAGTCAGGTTGTGTGTAGGCTTTATAAAGAACTTCATTCCTCTGGGGTTTGAGGCTTTTCTAGTAGAAATTCGTGTGTCCTCTTACATCTGTAATATGCTTATCATGACTCATCTTTGTACATTATGATGTATAATATGAAAACGCAAAACCACAGGACAGTGACCTCTATTAATTGCGGGTCTGGTTTCAAAACTCTGTCTGAAACTGGAGATGCTAATGAATGGTGCCAACCCTTCAGGCGATGAAGGGAGGAAACTCCTGGTCTGGTGACAGATTTCTTTCTTCTGAGGACACCACTCGGGGGGATCTAAAAGCGAACAGTGCCTCTGCGAAACACGTGTGAGGGAGACATACAGCACATGCTCTAGAACCATGATTGATGGAGGGGGGAGGGGAGGGGGGCAATATGTGGGTGGGAGAGTGGATTTGGGAAGGAGGAGCAATAACTTTTGATTGGATCGTGTAAGGTAATTAGGCTGATAGATAGAGGTCACACCTTACCCTCTAACCCTTGCTGTTTGGGGGGGGGGGGTTTTGGTTACTCTTCCCCCTTCCAACACCCTCCTCCCCATCCACCGCTGTACAAACACAAACCCCCCAACTACTCCTCCCCTTCTATGAAGCAACATTTTTTATGACATTGTACAAATTGCTGTTTACCTGTATGGAACAAGTGATGTGTGAAGTTAAATTATTGTAGACAATACTTTTTTCTTTAATTGGTTAAGTGATATAGGAAGACACCTTCAAAGTTTGGAGTTGTTAGTTTGATAATATGTCATAAAAGTTAGGATACAACAACCTTAGCTGTGTGATAGGAAATTCAGATCTCTATGGGGATCACCTTAACATCTAATCCTCCGAAGTTTGGAGATGTGTTGTCTATCTTCCATTGTTTGTGCCGGGTTTTTTTTCTAATTCTTTAGGTGTGGGGGGGGTGTAGCTGGGTTGAGAGAGGAGGAATGTAGGGGAAGGGGTTTTTTGGGGGGATAAGGAAGGGGAAATAGAGGAGGGAGGGGTAGCTGGGGAGAATAAAGAGGGGGAGGGGTAGGGACTGGGGGGGGAGAATGAGAAGGGGGAGGTCTAGCTGGGGAGAATAGGAGAGGGTATCTGGGGGAATAAAAGGGGGATGAGTAGCTAGAGGGGGGATAGGGTGGGGATGGGATTTGGAGGCAATAGAGGAGGGGGAGGGGAATAGACGGGTGGAGGGGTATAAGAGGGGTGGGTAGCTTGGAAGGAAAGAGAGGGGGAATAGACGGGGAAGGGGTAACTTAGGGGTAATAAAGGGAGGGGTAGGTAAGGGGCTGGGTGGAGGGTAAGAGGGGGGAGGGGTAGCTGGTTGTGAAGTAGGGGAGGGGTAGCGGGGAGGAGGGGGATATAAGGGGTAGGTGCAGGGGGATGGAGGGGGCATGGGGTAGCTAAGAGGGGAGGGATATATTTGTGAAGGGATGGGTAGGGGGAGTCTAAGAGAGGGGGATAAGTGTGGAAGGAGCAGCAGCCACTAGTTCCTAGCAATTACAAGGCTGATTCTTCTCTCAGAGGGAAAAATCATCTCTGCGCCCGTCTGTGTAGTTGTTTCCTTATTATAGTGGTATTTTTCTACAGCAATTTGCCAGTGACAACTTTTTTTCTTCGAGCTGCGAATTTTCGTGTTGACATGTGTGTTTAGATGTGTGTGATAAAGATTTGATTTCTATTTTATCTTATGAGTGTTTAAGTTAGGGGGGAGGAGAGGATAGAATAGTGGAGGGAGGTGAAGAAGGTTAGGGGAGAGGTAGGGATAGTTTTGGGTGGAAGAGGGGTAGAATAGAGAGAGGGGGTAATTAGGGGGAGGGGAGAGGTCAGGGGAGGGAGGGAAGGGGTCACAGAGTAGGAGGAGTAGGTTTTGAGGAGGGGAAAATATAGGGGAGGGAAATGGGGAGGTTAGAGAGAAGGAGAAAAGAAAGTATCCTTTTATATCGAGGATAATGGAATAAGCACTTATGTGCTTTTTTACATACAATCCCCGTGTGTGTGCGGAATAGGTTAGGGAGGTAGGTTAGGGGGAGGAAGGGTGGGTATTGGGGTAGTTTAGGGGGAAGGAGGAGGGGGTAGAGTAGGGGAGGGGAGGGCAGGGGTAGGCTAGGGGAAGGTTTATATTTGTCATGGTCTATGATAAGTAGGCCGTATATCTTTAAGTATCAAGATAAGGGGGGAGACAGATGGCCAGTGTGGTGTTTCCCATGCCAGTATTGTAGAGGAGGGTCCGAAGTATGTGTATGTCAAAAGGCACGCTGCCACTCTCATTTGCAGGTTTTGACCAGTATCCTTGCATAAACCGCTGAACTAATAACATCAATGAACAAAATCATAACTTAACAACGTACGTGCATCATGTAACTGGATATTTGAGCACATTACTATAGAACAACAACAAAAATTGTATGTTTACACATATCAAACTCTTTGGAAAAAGTTTACATGTTAGTTCTGATAGAGATGGGTGATGAAAGGGGTGATTCTATAAATGAATTTATGTATTGATAAATCGATGATTACTGAAAAATAAATGAAAAATGTATATAAAAAATATAGATAACTTGGAAAACATTACTGACTGACCAAATCGCCTTAATACTGGATCCCTCACATGACATTTACATGCATGCACAAGCATATACATGCAAGCACGCGCATGTACACACGCACTCACACACACACAACACACACACACACACACACACACAAAAGCATACAAGCACACACAAGCACAACCCTGCACGCACACGCGCACACACACAAGCTCGCGCGCGCACACACGCACGCACACACACATACAAGCATGCGCGCACAAGCACGCACGCGCACACGCACGCACACACACACACACACACACACAGACAGAGGTGACATAGAGAGAGGTGGAAAGAGTGGAGAAGAAGAGTGGGAGAGGGGGAGAAGAGAGAGGGGAGAGAGAGAGAGGGAGGAATGGAGAGGAGAGAGAGAGAGAGAGAGAGAGAGAGAGAGAGAGAGAGAGAGGAGAGAGAGAGAGAGAGAGAGAGAGAGAGAGAGAGAGAGATCTACACTTGGTAAATGATATAGGACACACACGTCAGGGCTTGGTAAAAACTATCCACAGAAAATGATTTTTCTGAAGCTTCAGTAAACTGACTCTCAAAGGAAATCAGCAACGTAGTGCAACGCGCGCGCGTACACATACGCCCGCGCGCATGCACGCACGCGCGCACACACATACACACACATACACACACTTACACTTAAACAGGCGGCAGACAGACAGGTGAAAAGAATGAGAGGGAGGAGAGAGCGAGAGATCGGTAGGAAAAGAGAGAGAAGAGGGAGGAAAAGAGCGAGGGGAAAGAGAGACAGAGGGCCTACGTTTGATAACTAATGTAGGACACGTACCTAAATGCTTGGTAAACTACTCACAGAAAAAGATTTTTCTGGGGCTTCGGCAAGCTGACTCTCAAAGGAAATCAGCAATTTGTCTGCAGTCCAGTCGACAGAGAGGCTTTCTGCGGAATCTATCAGCGTGTGAAATATTGAAAATTGATTGCAAAGCAGATGTGTCTACTTGTGTCCAGAGTGGATGACAAACATGGAAAGGGTTTGTTGATATCTCTCTGGAACCAAAAAAAAAAGCATGTTCTGAATTTCCATTGACACTGCAGTAATGAACGCGTGGTGCAGTGTGTCCATACAGGAGGACTGCGTTGCTGATTACCAGGTTAGTGAATCAAAGGACAGTTTTTTATGTGTTTCTGGCTGTTATTTGCTTTTTTTAGTGCAGCATGAGCGCGTGCATGCGCGCGCGCGCACACACACACACATACACACACGCACGCACGCACACGCACGCACACACACCACGCACGCATGCACCACACACACATACGCACGCACACGCACACACATACGCACGCACACGCACACACATACGCACGCACACGCACACACGCACGCTCGCACGTACATGAGCGCATGTACCCACGCAAGCACGAACGCCAGCGCTCGCACACGTACGCACGTTCGCACGCATACACACTTGTACCAATGGTGCATTGTGGGTCAACATGTGTACAGGATGTTATAGGCCTACGTGATTTGGAACAGGGGGACCTTGCTGTACAGTCTCAACCAAAAGGAGTTGGGAGTGAATGAAGTCCATAACTCCTGAGGGAAAATCTCCATGAACAACCACTACCGCCCAAGACTCGATCTCACGACCCTAATAACGGTCAGATGTCGAGCTTCTCTAATCCTGCCCCCCAGCAGCACATAATGAAGCCCGAATGACTCAGTCAGCTCCAATCAATATGCTCCTTAACCGTATTCTGTCCCAAAGTGCACGACAGATAGCCACCCTTACATTTGTGACTGCCTCACTGTCTGTACTGTTCTACCATCCACGCTGTCCTCCTGATGATCTGGCAATACATTCTCACACCCAGACTGGCACTGCCACAATCCTTGGGAAGGGAGGGGAGGTGGGGATCCAGAAATCCACCGGGGAGAGAGGGAGAAGGGGTATCAGTGCTCGAAGATAGCTGTGATTATTGTAGATCCCTGTCATTTCCCGGCCCTTTAATGCTGGCTGCCCTGTGGGGACAGGAGGGCGTAGGTGACTGGGGGATTTGCTGCTTGTCTGGGCCTGCAGACAAGACTCCTGCCCTCCTTCTCCCTTGCAAAGTGTCATTTCATCTTCTGAGATTGTTGCACTCTCTGTGCACAAGATGACACAGATGGCTCCACCAACATAGCCAGCATGCAGTTTGTAATCTGAGAGTGACGGATTCAGCTAGGTTCTTATTTTGGTCCTGACAGTCCATAAGCGTGTTAGTGTGCTTCCTCAATGACTCCTCGGAGAGGTAAGAAGTAGAGACACCTCAGATAGGTAAGTAGAGACTCGTTAGAGAGGTAAGAAGTAGAGACTCCTCAGAGAAGTAGAAACTCATCAGAGAGGTAAAAAATAGAGACTCCTCAGAGAGGTAAATAGAGACTCCTCAGAGAGGTAAGAAGTAGAGACTCCTCAGAGAGGTAAGAAGTAGAGACTCCTCAGAGAGGTAAGAAGTAGAGATTCCTCAGAGAGGTAAGAAGTAGAGACTCCTCAGAGAGGTAAGAAGTAGAGACTCCTCAGACAGGTAAGAAGTAGAGACTCCTCAGAGAGGTAAGAAGTAGAGACTCCTCAGAGAGGTAAGTAGAGACTCCTCAGAGAAGTAGAGACTCCTCAGAGAGGTAAGAAGTAGAGACTCTGAAGAGAGGTAAGAAGTAGAGACTCCTCAGAGAGGTAAGAAGTAGAGACTTCTTTGAGAGGTAAGAAGTAGAGACTCATCAGAGAGTTAAGTAGAGACTCATCAGAGAGGTAAGAAGTAGAGACTCCTCAGAGAGGTAAGAAGTAGAGACTCCTCAGATAGTTAAGTAGAGACTCCTCAGAGAGGTAAGAAGTAGAGACTCCTCAGAGAGGTAAGAACTAGAGACTCCTCAGAGAGGTAAGACGTAGAGACTCCTCAGAGAGGTAAGAAGTAGAGACTCCTCAGAGAGGTAAGAAGTAGAGAGTCCTCAGAGAGGTAAGAAGTAGAGACTCCTCAGAGAGGTAAGAAGTAGAGACTCTGAAGAGAGGTAAGAAGTAGAGACTCCTCAGAGAGGTAAGAACTAGAGACTCCTCAGAGAGGTAAGACGTAGAGACTCCTCAGAGAGGTAAGAAGTAGAGACCTCAAGAGAGTGAAGAAGTGGAGACTCCTCAGAGAGGTAAGAAGTAGAGACTACGAAGAGAGGTAAGAAGTAGAGACTCCTCGGAGAGGTAAGAAGTAGAGATTCCTTTGAGAGTTAAGAAGTAGAGACTCCTTAGAGAGGTAAGAAGTAGAGACTCCTCAGAGAGGTAAGAAGTAGAGACTCCGAAAAGAGGTAAGAAGTAGGGATTCTGAAGAGAGGTAAGAAGTAGAGACTCTGAAGAGAGGTAAGAAGTAGAGACTCTGAAGAGAGGTAAGAAGTAGAGATTCTGAAGAGAGGTAAGAAGTAGAGATTCTGAAGACAGGTAAGAAGTAGAGACTCCTCGGAGAGGTAAGAAGTAGAGACTCCTCAGAGAGGTAAGAAGTAGAGACTCCTCAGAGAGGTAAGAAGTAGAGATTCTGAAGAGAGGTAAGAAGTAGAGACTCTGAAGAGAGGTAAGAAGTAGAGACACCTCAGAGAAGTAGAGACTCCTCGGAGAGGTAAGAAGTAGAGACTCCGAAGAGAGGTAAGAAGTAGAGACTCCGAAGAGAGGTAAGAAGTAGACACTCCTCAGAGAGGTAAGAAGTAGAGACTCCTCAGAGAGGTAAGAAGTAGACACTCCTCAGAGAGGTAAGAAATAGAGACTCCTAGGAAGTTAAGAAGTAGAGACTCCTCAGAGAGGTAAATAGAGACTCCTCAGAGAGGTAAGAACTAGAGACTCCTCAGAGAGGTAAGAAGTAGAGACTCTGAAGAGAGGTAAGAAGTAGAGACTCCTCAGAGAGGTAAATAGAGACTCCTCAGAGAGGTAAGAAGTAGAGACTCCTCAGAGAGGTAAGAAGTAGAGACTCCTCAGAGAGGTAAATAGAGACTCCTTAGAGAGGTAAGAAGTAGAGACTCCTCAGAGAGGTAAGAAGTAGAGATTCCTCAGAGATGTAAGAAGTAGAGATTCCTCAGAGAGGTAAGAAGTAGAGACTCCTCAGAGAGGTAAAAAGTAGAGACTCCTCAGAGAGGTAAGAAGTACAGACTCTGAAGAGAGGTAAGAAGTACAGACTCTGAAGAGAGGTAAGAAGTAGAAACTTTGAAGAGAGGTAAGAAGTAGAGACTCTTCAGAGAGGTAAGAAGTAGAGACTCTGAAGAGAGGTAAGAAGTAGAGACTCTGAAGAGAGGTAAGAAGTAGAGACTCCTCAGAGAGGTAAGAAGTAGAGACTCTTCAGAGAGGTAAGAAGTAGAGACTCTGAAGAGAGGTAAGAAGTAGAGACTCCTCAGAAAGCGAAGAAATCGAATCTATCGTTAAAGAAAATAGATCAACTATCCTGAGTTAATGTAAAGGTGTAGATAATACCAACTTGTACGTGTACATAAAGCAATAAAGCTATATCTTTTTAGATAAGAAATAAAAGTCGAGAACTTAATCATTTCTTCTC
>CM054147.1:38186117-38196117 GCA_028751875.1 Rapana venosa
TGGCGTCCCTAAAGGGGGGTTGATTGTTGAAAACAGTTGCTTTAAATTCGTTGTATGGTGGGGATTTTTTTTATTCTTTTATTTCGAGTATAATGGGATAACCAATCATGTGGTTTTTAACATCCGATCCTTGTGTATTTGTCAATTTTGCCATCCATTTCCATAGGCACACAATGGCCTACTCTTCAGAAAACAGAATTAACTATATATATATATATATATATATATATATATATATATATATATATATATATATATTCTTGTCTCTTCCATACCCACTGTTTACCTATTACAGTTCAAAACCTTTCTGTTAATGATTAAAAACTCAAACCAGGAGATGACTGGAATTGTGACTAACATTGTATTGAACATGCCATGCTATACAATACTGTAGGATACTGTAGAAATAAGAGAAAGACAATCAGTACAAGAGAAAGTCAAACAAGACAACTCTATGCAATGCAACGCAATGGAATGTAATACAATGCAGAACACTTTTCAGTTATACACAAAACAATACAACACGATTTGATACAATGAAATGTCATAAATAACCATTCAATGTGGCACAACGTGATACAAAGCATTTCAACGAAACAGTCATTGAAAACATAATCTGTTCCTTTCAATAAGAGAGCAGAGCTTGGGATGGAACTCTTGACCCCAGGTTCAGACCAAAAAAACAATTCAGCTTAGTTCCTTACTGTTCCTAATAGCAGAGAGGACATGAATGAAGACTACAATAGCCCTTATGATAGAGACACAGCAGGGATCTATGATAATCATTGTCGCGAGGAAACAACGAAGATACGCAGATAATTATTGCAATAAAGAAACATCATGGATCTACAATAATCGTTGTTTTCAAGACACAGTGAAGATCTATAATAACATTGCCATTAAGACACAACGACAAAGGTCTGCAACAGTTATTGTTATAAAGAAACCTTAGGGAACCACAATAAATAATCCCTGTTTGAGAGACCTACAAGAATTTAAGAACAATTATGTCCATTAGGACCAAAACAGATAATCTACATTAACCATTGTCCTGATATGACAAAACAGGGATCTTACAATAATCATTGTCCACGAGGACACAACAGAATCTACAGCAAGAAAACGCAATAACATTCTGCAATAATTGTCACCAGGTACACCAAAAGAATTTTTCTACCAATCCATGCATGACAACGTGTGGTCCAACACTTACGTCCAACAAAATTGAAAAGTAAAAGTTGGGCACCGATTTCTGTTTTAATCGCACTCGTTCACTCCTCAATCTTTTGTGTCAAAAGGGTCAGAATTCCATTTTCAGCCAGATTAAGGTCCCTTGCCTCTAGACAAAGCCGCTTAGTCAGCTTACAGCTAATATGCTTCTTGCCCTGGGAGAAACAGGACATTTTGATGCAATCCTCTGAGGGAGAGAGATTTCCGAGACGTTTCCTACGTCAACACATGAAATGTCGTGAGGTCGAGGGTTTGTATTTAGCAGGCGGTGTTGGGAAGCAGGCAGTGTAAACTGCCGTGGCTCCCTATATACATCAGCATTGTCTGCTTACTGTGGTAGTTGTTGTGAAAAGTTAGTCTTCTTCTAAGACGGCACAACCCGGTAATCATCAAGACATGGTTACCGCATTGTGAAACAAAGAACACAACATTATAATCAACATGACATGGTTACTGCATTAAAGAACAAAGAACACAACACGATAATCATCCTGACATGGTTACCGCATTGTGAAACAAAGACGACAACATTATAATCATCATGACATGGTTACCACATTATGAAACAATGAAGACAACACGGTAATCATCATGACATGGTTACCGCATAATGAAACAATGAAGACAACACGGTAATCATCATGACATGGTTATCGCATTATGAAACAATGAAGACAACACGGTAATCATCAAGACGTGGTTACTGCATTATGAAACAAAGAACACAACATGGTAATCATCAAAACATGGCTACTGCATTATGAAACAAAGAACGGAACATGGCGATCATCATGACATGGTTACTGCATTATGAAACAAAGAACACAACATGGTAATCGTCAAAACATGGCTACTGCATTATGAAACAAAGAACAGAACACGTAATCATCAAAACATGGTTACCGCATTATAGAACAAGGAGTACAACTCGATAATCATCATGACATGGTTACCATATTATAGAACAAAGAACACAACACGGCAATCATCAAAACATGGTTACCGCATTACAGAACAAAGAACAACGTGAAGTTCATATTCAGCACAGATGTCGCCTTCTGTCATACCAGTTTTCTCCCAATGTTTAATTACAAAATCGTTAATGCACAAGACATGACACATTCCTGAAGTCGGAATGCGGCTACCTTAATGGTGAGCACAAACGTCGCATACGCAAAAATCTCACCATGAGAGAATCTCGGAGCTCTAGCTGACATTACCGGCAATACCAGCTAGAATCACCCTACTTTCTATGAATATGCATGCCTCGCTTACAGCGTGTGATGTAGAAAAGAAATATATTCTACCAAACATATTGATGACATATTTAGGATTCCAAAATATGCACACATTCGCGCGCACGCACACACACCACAACACACACACACACACACACACACACACACACACCACACACACACACACACTCATTTTTTCTTTAGATAGATGGCTTGATGGGGGGAGAAAAAGGCAAATGCACTGCTTATTCAATGTACCATCTGAAAATAAAAGTTTGACTTTGACCACACAGACACACACACACAAAAAGGAGATGCTTCACACACACACACACACACACACACACACACACACACACAACACACAGAACGAGAGAGAGAGAGAGAGAGAGAGAGAGAGAGAGAGAGAGAGAGAGAGAGAGAGAGAGAGAGAGAGAGAGAGAGAGAGAGAGAGAGAGAGAGAGAGAAGCAAAAAGATGTTGATATGCCAGAGAAATCAGCCTCTGTAGGAGAAATGAGGGAAATGGGGAAAGGGAGCGTAACAGGACGGGACCTATAACCATTCCTCCTATAGACGTGCATTTCCTCTGTTGCTGCTGGGGGGGGGGGGGGGGGGGGGGGGGGGGTGCTTTTGTCTTTTTTTCTGCCTGAGCACTTGATCTCCTTCTTCACTTTGTCTGTTGTTATCATTTTATTGGTCATTTTCGAGGGGTTTCTTTTCTCTTTTCTTTTTTTATGGAAGGGGTGTGGCTATATCACAGAAAGACAGAGACAGACAGAGACAAAAGAAAGATAGACAGAGGGAGAGAGAGAGAGAAAGATTTAGAGACAGATAGGCAGAGAGACTGACTGACATACACACAGACAGACAGACAAAGATCCAGACAGTAAGTTCAACTTTTTGCTAGCCAGCATAAACAATAAATGATATCAAAGTGGTCATTATTTTACGAAGATTTTTGGGCGACAGTTACATATATATATATATATATATATATATATATATATATATATATATATATATATATATATAGACATAGATATAGATAGATAGACATAGATATAGATAGATAGACATAGATATAGATAGATAGATAGATAGATAGATAGATAGATAGATAGATAGATAGATAGATAGATAGATAGATAGATAGATAGATAGATAGATAGACATAGATATAGATAGATAGATAGATAGATAGATAGATAGATAGATAGATAGATAGATAGATAGATAGATAGATAGATAGATAGATAGATAGATAGATAGATATAAAGACAATAACCGTGTAACTGAAACCATAAGAAGGTTTCTTCAATCAAAATGTCATTTCACACAATAATTGCACAAATATGAACATTAATTGATTTCTACATTTTCTTTTCCTTCCAAAGATACTGTTTCTATATTGTTCTTATCGTTTCAAGAAACTACACCCACAAAAAGATAGAACCGGTGTTCCGAGAGAATCCTTTGGGATACAAGCAGTGGAAAGGATAGCCTATGTAGAAACCCTTGAGAGAAGAGAGAGAGGAGAGAGAGAGAGAGAGAGAGAGAGAGAGAGAGAGAGAGAGAGAGAGAGAGAGAGAGAGAGAGAGAGAGAGAGAGAGAGAGAGAGAGAGACCAGAAGTTGAGACAGAACAAGATACAGAGTGGAGGGGTTTGTTTAGATAATTTTTGCTTTTTATTTCATCAAATATTAGTCAACAGTTTTTAACTCCACTTCAAACTCTCGAAGGACAAAGGGCCCTTATCGCGGCCCTATCTATCTCACACAAACGTTCTGGACGAGAAGCCCCGATCGTAGCTTTTTTGTATGTTGCGAATTTTTGGAGTGGTACAAACTTTCATGAATGACGCACTATTTCATCTTAATGTGGTATTCCTTGACCTTTCTCCCTCCCAAAACGAACTGTGGCGGCAGACTGACTACCTAGATGTGGATCGGTGGTCTAGAGGTAACGCGCCTGTCTAGAATGCGAAAAGTCCGGGTCGGGTGTGTGCGCGGTTCGTACCCCGTTTGGGCCCGAAATTTTTCCCCATCCATTAGACCATGAGTGGTGGTCTGGGCGCTAGTCTTTCGGATGAGACGATAAACCGAGGTCCCGTGTGTTACACAAAATTTTCAGCGCACGTAAAAGAACCCACGGCAACAAGGGAGTTGTCCCTGGCAAAATTCTTAGAAAAAAGTCACTCTGATAGGGAAACAAATACAGTTGCAGACCAAAAGAAAAAAAAAGAGAGAAAAAAAAGGGTGGCGCTGCTCTTGTGGCGACGCGCTCTCCCCGGGGAGAGCAGCCCGAATTTCACGCAGAGAAATCTCGTGACTTAAAGTGGTATAAAATATAAAAATAAAAATAAATAAAAATAGATGGCTGTGTGATCCGGTGTTTTTGGATGTCAGAGTAAACAACCAAGTCATGGGCCTTTTCTTGATCTCATGGGCGCTTGTGCCAACATTACTGAATCAATTACTGTCCTCTAGGATATAGGTAAATGTAAAGGTGTCCCATGACCTATGTGGTCGTAGTTGTGCGAGGCATCAGATACCTCCACTTCTCCAGGGGCCAGCATATTGAGGGCGGCGCTCGTCTCTTCTCCCTCGCTGCTTTACCTTCCCCGACCCTAAAGAGGGCATGTACCTATTTACAGCTGGGTGAATTGGGGGACTGTACTGAAGCCAAGGCGCACAAACGGTCACCCATCCAATTCGATGCTGCTTAACATTGGCTGGGAGAAAGCGAGTGCTCCAATCAGTTAGCAGTCCCGTCCCAGAAATCATATCTGGACGTATCTTGAATTATTTTGTGGGTGAACAGACTGTTATGAAGACACTGAGCTGCCGTAGGTGTATGAATTGGTCAACCCTGTGTGTCAGTTTACTTTGCTTCTGGAGATCAAAGATGAAAGTAGAAATTTTTAATATTTGCAAACAAACTAACCCGGCATATCTCAAATCAGCTCGAAATAATTCAAGTCCTTGCTTTTTGTACTTATATGTGGGAAGGGGGGGCTACTTCTTTTTCTTTTTTTTATACCACTTTAACTCTCGGCAGATTTCTCTGTGTGAAATTCGGGCTGCTCTCCCCGGGGAGAGAGCGCATGGCCACAAGAGCAGCGCCACTCTTTTTTTTCTTTTCCTGTATTCAATTATCTTTGTTTCCCTATCAGAGTGGCTTTTTTCTGCAGAATTTTGCCAAGGACAATTCTCTTGTTGCCGTGGGTTCTTTTAGGTGCGCTAAATAATTTTGTGTAGTACACAGGACTTCAGTTTATCGTCTCATCCAAAAGACTAGCACCCAGACGTTCACTTATGCTCAAATGGATGGGGGAGAAAGTTTTGGGCCTAAACAGGGATCGAACCACCGCACATTTCCTACCCGGCTTTCTAGGCAGGCGCGTTACCTCTAGACCACCGATCCATTTGCAAATAGCCAGTTCCATGGAAAGGGAAATAACTGCCAGTCCTGACTGAGTTTTAAAATTTCGGACACATCACATAACGAATCCTGTGCGAAATGCATTATGATAAAAAACCTCTGATTCAACAACAGCTAAAGGGGAGCAAGATTGCTTTGCCACACTTTCCACTTAAGCTTCTACCATTGTCAGAGTTGGGGTGGGGGTTATTTTGGCATTTGGTTTAAAACGACAAACTCATGCCGACCACACAAGATACTTCTATTAACAAGGGATATACTACCTTTTTTACTCCTCGAAGTCGAATACGGCCATCTAAGTGGTGGATAAAAACGGTAGCATACGCAAAATATCACCTTTAGTGAACCTGGAGCTCTAGTCAAGAAATGAAAACAACAAAACATACTTTTCCTCTTCGGATGAGACTATATCGGAAGAGTAGGCTATTGTGTGCCGGTGGGAACAGATGACAAAATTTACAAAACCGCATACACATGGGAACTGGATGTAAAAAAGCACATGAGTGCTTATTCCATTATCCTCGATACAAAAGAATAAATAAAATAAATAAAATAAATACAGAAGGCAACAGTGTCAGACGAAAACATCAGATGTCATATCACAACGGCTGAGGTGGTACAACAACGTGTGTTAGTGACTATACTTAAATGGGGGGAGGGGGGGCCTACCTTTACAAATAACCAGTTCCGTGGGAAGGGAAATAACTGCCAGTCCTGAATGAGTTATAAAATTGGAATCCTCGTCTTAAATAATAAATAATAAACAATGGAATTTATATAGTCTATATCTTGCAAAAAAACCCAAATCAAGCGCTTAATATGAGACTCTTGATGAGACTCTTATGACATGACGAATCCTGCACTACACCACATGAAGTCCTTCGGATGAAACTATAAACGGAGGCCCGTGTGCGAACGCATGCAGAACATCTTGCGCACGCGTTAAGTTCTGTTCCGCTTTTCGAAAGAGTAGGCCATTGTGTGCCGGTGGGAACAGATGACAAAATTTACAAAACTGCATACACACGGGGACTGGATGTAAAAAAAGCACATGAGTGCTTATTCCATTATCCTCGATATAAAAGAATAAATAAAATAAATAAAATAAATACAGAAGGCAACAGTGTCAGACGAAAACATCAGATGTCATATCACAACGGCTGAGGCTGTAGAACAACGTGTGTTAGTGACTATACTTAAATGGGGGAGGGGGGGGGGGGTCGCCTACCTTCACAAATAACCACTTCTATGGGGAAGGGGAAAAACTGCCAGTCCTGAACGAGTTTTATAATTAGGACTTGTCTTATCACATGACGAATCCTGTACTACACCACATGAAAGCCCCGTCTTTGGAAGATCACAGGTCAAGTCAAAGTCAAGTCAAGTCAAAAACATTTTAATCATCCCATGAAGGGCAATTACAATACTGACAGGCAGATTGATACACATCAAAAATATCAAAGACACAAAAAGCTATATTTCATATGGGTTAAAACATTTCAAAATGACTTCAAATAAAATGTCACGAACACACACACACACACCAACACACACCAACACACACACACACACACGCGCACACACGCACGCACGCACACACATCAATTGTGAACACTAATTTTAAACCCATTGACTAGAAGACAGGAGGTTTTCCTGACAAAACGCTTGGTGTTTCAGAGCTACAATGGCCGTGTAACAGGAACTGCCAGATGTAAAGCCTGCAAAAGGTCACTATGCCACTAAGTTCTTGTTTTCTACGGGAACCTGTGTGCCCGACTTACACGATGCTCATTTCTCAGTGAAAGGCTGTGTCGTGTCTGTGGTCCCTGACCAACTTCTCTCGTGTTTCCCCCCAGCTTGTAGACCGCCAGCAATCTTTTGCTATTTTTCGGGTACACTCATTTCAAGAACAAAACTCTTCGATACTTGTTTTTTTCTGATTCCAGCCGCATTGTCTCCACTTTTGCTTTTTACCGGGGGTAATGTTTTTTTAAAAAGTAAGTGTTTACTGTATTTCGTTGTCTCCCTGTCTACTTTACAATAGCTGGTTGTGGGTGGTAGGGTTGGTTTGGGTTTTTTTTTTTGGTTTTTTTATGATCTACTCACACAAGCCTGGAATGTTGTTTTTTATAGTATCTTTCATTTATAATTATATCCCCCACCTCCTCCTCCTACTGGCATGGGAAACACCACATGGGCTCTGTTTCCAATTTGATTTCATGCTTAAAGATATATGGCTAACAAATGTAACCTTCCCCTAACCTACCCCTGCCCTTCCCCCCCCCCCTCCCTATTCTTCCCCCCTCCTCCTTCCCCCTAATCTTGCACAGGAGTGCGTGTTCTATCATCTTCGATATAATAGAAGAAAGAAAAAGAAAGAAACAATATACTCCCTTACCTCCCCCTCCTTCCCCCAATCTATCCCCTCCTTACTCTCTAATCTACCTCCTTCTCATCCCATATCTTTTCACCTCCTCCCTCCACGTTCAAGGGGATATTTTCCCATCAGTGCAGACTCCATTCTTCCCAAAAGTCCTTCGGATGAGACTATAAACCGAGGCCCCGTGTGCAAACGCACGCAGAACATCTTGCGCACACGTTAAATCCTGTTCCGCTTTTCGTAAGAATAGGCCATTGCGTGCCAGTGGGAACAGATGACAGAATTTACACAACCACATACACACGAGGACTGGATGTAAAAGAAAAGTACATAAGTGCTTATTCCATTATATCCGATATAAAAGAATAAAATAACAAATAAAATAAAACCTACCCTTTATCCTCCTTGACCTTCCCTCTCTCTACGTAGACCTCTCTACCTCCCCCTACCTATTCCCCTCCTCTCCCTTCCTATCTCCCACCTCCCCCTACCTCCACTCCCTATTCTACCCATTCTTCCACCCTAAGTTACCTCTATCTTCCCCCTAATCTACCTCTCTCCCCTATTCTATCCCTCCTCCTCCCTCAAACACATAAAATTTGCTTTACAAGATTCAGCGCTATATAAATTCCATACATTATTATTATTATTATAGAATCAAAGCTTTAAGTGCTGTATATTTATGTAAGTAAAAGAACTCACAGCATGTAGAAATTTGGCAAATTTCTATTTTATAAGAAAAAAAAATCACTCCTACCCACCCACCCCCAACGCCTACCCTAAACTAGCCCCTTCACCCACCCACCCCTTCCCCCAACTTAACCCTCTCCTCCCCTCCTCCTCCCTTGCCATCACTACCTATCGACCTCTCTATTCCCTGTCCCCTTCTCCCTGTCTTACTATCCCCCTCCTCCCCCTTCCAATCCCCACCCTTCCCCCCTCCTCCCAGCCTATCACCCTCCCCTATGTAACCCCCTCCCCTATGTAACCCCCTCTTCTTCCCATCCCCCACCCTTACCACCTCCACCCCCCACCCCTCCCCTTCTAGTTTTTCACCCTGCTTCCTCTCCTATCCCCCACCTCCTCCCCAAGGCCCCCCCCCCCCCCCCCCCCCCCGCCCCTCCTCCCAAAGCCCCAAGAAGAAAAGAAGAAGAAGAAGAAGAAGAAGAAGAAGAAGAAGAAGAAGAAGAAGAAGTTTTATTCTATTTTTATTTGTTCAGTTTGCAACTTCATCTGTAACTTTTTCACTTTTATAGTGGCATTTTATAAGGACAATTTGCAAGTGACCACTGTCTTCCAGCTGCGAACTCTTTTCCGTACAAATGCACCTTGATTACTTGAGTTTAGATTTGCAAACACACTGTGTGTGCTATTTTATTTCATATTACTTCCCCTTCACAAGTATCTTGAACAAGTATATCCCTTTCTATTGTTTGAAGTTGCTTAGAAGTCCAGATAAAAGCTTCCATCACATGGAAATGAAGCAACCATTTTAATATGAAATTGTAGAGATTGCTGTTTACTTCTCTGGAACAAGTACAGGGTGAAAGTAAATGATTGCAGACATCACTTTCTTTTTTTTAATTTCCAAACTATTATAGAAAAACACCCTTAAAGTTTGGAATTATTAGTTTAATGATATGTTGTAAACCTGAAAAGGAAACTGCTTTAACTGTGAGTTTGGAATTAGTGATCCCCCCCCCCCCTCCCC
>CM054147.1:38203617-38211117 GCA_028751875.1 Rapana venosa
TATGAGCAGGTATGTAACTTTTTTTTTGCATGCTGCATATCAATATAATTATGATCAACAGTTATACTATGGCTACATATAGGTACCTACAAGAGACATTACAACTTCGTGTGTGTGTGTGAGGGGGAAGGGGGAGGGTGTGTGTGTGTGTGTGTGTGTGTGTTGTGTGTGTGTGTGTGTGTGTGTGTGTGGTGTGTGGTGTGTGTGTGTGTGTGTGTGTGTGTGTGTGTGTGTGCGTTTGCGTGTGCGTGTGCATGTATGTATACGTGTGTGTTGGGCGATGGGTAGCCACCGTCCTATCTCTCTCTCTCTCTCTCTCTCTCTCTCTCTCTCTCTCTCTCTCTCCTCTCTCTCTCATCTCTTCTCTCCTCTCTCTCTCTCTCTCTCTCTCTCTCTCCCTCTCTCCCTCTTCCCCTTCCTTCTCTTCCTTTCTCTTCTTTTCTCTTCTCTTCTCTTCTCTTCTCTTTTCATATCATCTTTTTTTTTCTACTCCACACAGAGAGGTGGAAGGGCTGAGGAGGATAGGGATGGGGGGTGGGGGGGGGGGGGGGGGGGGGGGGCGGGGAGGAGGAATACAGTAAATGTGCTCAAGCAGCGAATTTTTTTTTTTACAATGAGACCCACACAAAAAATCGTGCCAACAAACCTTTCAAATAGAAACCAAAACAAAAACCTTTTTAAGGATGCAGTACAGATTTTGTGCCACAAACCTTTCATACATTTGACGCAAGCGAGAAACCATACATTTTACTCCAGGGGCGGAAAGCGACGGGACGGAAAAGCCATACTAATGGGCTTCCCTGCCCAACTAAACCAGTTAGCAGATTTTTTTTTATTCGTTTGAAAGGTAGGGTGTGGGTGGGAGATGGGGAAGAAGAGAAGAGAAGGGTGCACGGTGGGTAGCAGTTTTTTGTTAAATCATTGAGCAAGTGACATTCATTTTTGCCTGTTGTGTTTGTAACCTTCTGCGGTTTAAAGATTTCGAGGGTTTGAACATGTTTGGCACCATATGGAAACAGATAGATCTATACGTGCATGTAATTGACTGTCACGAACTGTCTGGTCCATCGGACAATATTTTTGTTAACAATACAATACAATAAAATACAATACTACACAATACAAAGGTCAGTATGATTGAGTTGGACATTTAGTACTGCTGGAAGAAGGAAGGTGGTGAGATGGTTTAGACGTTTGCCTGCCAACAAGAAAACCGTGAGGTTCTGGGTTCGATGCCCGGCCTTGCCCTTTCTACCCAGTTTGACGGGAAAATCGAACTGCATGTCAAGTCTTTCAGAGGAGACTCTGAACCAGTCTGACCCTGGAGCTAACAGACTTGTGCACGTCAAAAGAACCCACGACAGTTGAACATCAAAAAGAGCGTGGATGTACTTCCCGACTGTCCTGGCAAAACTGGTAGATTCAATTTCCAACTGTATCTCCGAAGTCGGAATGCGGCTACCTTAATGGGGTTCAGGGGGGGGACCCGAACACATACTCAACAATCTCACGTTGGTGAACCTTGAAGCTCTAGCCGAGGAGGAACAGGGAAAATGGACTACTTTAAAGGTCAAAGTGATGTGGCGCTCATCATTTGCCCATATCTTGCACCTTTTTTCTCTCAATAATAGACGATTGTAGGTAGATACAACTTGGTTTTCCTAAGGGTTACGCACTCTCAGGTTTGCTTCTATTCTGTCTTCGGTCTATGCAGCTCCCATTGGAAAACGTTCCAATGCTATAAAGTAATTACCAACGCCATCTTGTCCATCAACAAATGCAGGCAGTTTAAGGATTTGTGAGAGAATGCCATCACTACTAGTATTGGCTTTGAGAAGAAACAGAATGCTGTGATTCATAGCCTTGTAGATCTAGCTCTACGTTGTAGCGCATTTGGATTTTCTCTATTTCGAGTTTCTTTTCATTTTTCTCTTGTTTTCCAATGTCTTCGTGCTTTTTTTTTCTTCTCTTTATTTCTTTCATATCTTGTACATTTTTTGAGTGATATTCTTTCTCTTGCATTTTAAGCGTATTTTTCTTTTTCTATCCCTGTCCTTTCTTTCAAGTGTATTCCCTTTAGTTTTCATGTCTGTCTTGGTCATTTTTTTCTCTTCGAGAATTCTGATCATCCTGTTTTTCTGTTCAATCCAACTCTTAGATATGGCTGGTTGATAACGTTTTTTTCTGTTCTGTTTTTTTTTCCACTCTAGAAGATTAAATCTTAAGTTTCCAGACTTTCTATTGTTGAAAGCAGACAAAGAGCCCACATAATACAACTACAAAGTGATTGTTTGGAAGTTTGAGGTCATGGCCAGTCAACACGCAAGCGTCATAATTCAGTGTGACGTATATTAGTTCGCTTCTCTGGCCAGACAGTGTTTTGATCAAACTTTTTATATTTAGCCTACTTACGGTCTATGCAAATAGCATCAAAACAAGCACATTTTAGATTCATAGATGTCACTCAGCAAGAGGATGAAGCAAGATTGTGGCCCCTGAAATGTATTTCAGTTACTCCCATTTCCCTGATTCCGTAAATTCACTCTATATGATGTACTACTACAACCTGTCAGATATATAACATGCTGCCTCATGCAGTGAATGTTAAGCTTAAGTTTTTCCGTATCTTCTGCAGTCAAAACTTTACGCAGTAAATACGGCAACTCGTGGGTAAAACTTGTACTTGAAGCCTCTGAGTAGATGATTCAAAGTTGAGATATCGAAACTAGGTCCAGGGCTGTCACGTCCAAAGGCCAAAGTTTATGATATACTAGCTTTCTTTCTTTGAATAGACTCCATCAAAGTTAACATTCAGATTTTTCGTTGTTCCTCGGCTACAGTTCTTACTTTCACAAGTATTGAGATTTTTTGCGTATGTGACCTTTCGGGTGAGACTATAAACCAAGGCCCCGTGAACGAACGCGTGCAGAATATCTTTTGAACATGTTAAAACCCGTTCTTCCTTTTGGAAGAGTGTGCCATTTGTGCCGGTAGGAACGGATGACAAAATGTTAAAAACCGCATGCGAACTAGCGTCGTGATGAGACATTATCCTCGAAGTCGGAATGAGGCTACCTTAATGTTGGGCAAAAGCAATCGCGTATGCTAAATCTCACTATTGTTGAACCTCGGAGCTGTAGCCATGGAACACAGCTAAAAAAAATATTTAAAAAATGTTGAGGGCCAAGAACCAATCCAATCCAATCCAATCCTGTTGTTTACAGCCCCGCCGACCACAGAAGCCATATCAGGGCTGTCACCTCGTCAACTTCTAAATCTCAGATTAAAAATATGCAACAAAAAACCCAGCTCAAATATGTTTAGGATAGATCAATGCCAGTTAGCAACTGCTAGGACGAGAAGAACAAGTAGAAGATCTTCCAGAAGATGGCTGACACAGTCGTTGTTGACACTGATACAAGTAGCCTAGTCGCCATAAAACGGGATCCAAAAAAGTCTCAGTTTCGGGGGGGGGGGGGGGGGGGGGGGGAGGGGGGGGGGGGGGTAAAAGTAAAAGAAAAGATAGTACACGCGTACGAACGCTCAAAATGAGACTTAAATAACGAAAAAAAAAACTAAAATGTAAAAGGCTTCGTTCTAAAAACTTTAACTAACAACAAGAAAAGGCTACCGGTGCAATGTCAGATAAACTCCCGGGTTTTTTTTTTTTTTGCTTTGCCTTACTTGTTAATATACAAGCTTGTTTTCTTTCCCCGTATCCACCGAGTAGCACGTGCCTCTATAACCCAGCGACATGGTTAGGACTATTTCTCTGTGTTGTTTCTACCAGTAGTAAAACATATCTGTCCTTTCACTCACCCGTACTCCCTTTGGTTTATTAAACTGTTGTTTGTTCAGAAAAGGAACATCGCATACATAAATCCTCCCACATGCCAGGAGGGAGGAGGGGGGTGTCTGTCAGTATGAATAGCATCCCCACCATCTGGAAATTCTGTGCCAGGAATTCCCTTCTTTTTCTATCCTTCTTTTTTATGTTTCTGCCTTGTTCCTTTTTCTTCGTGCCACTTTCTTTCTTGCCTGCTTTCTGCCGTCTTGGTCCATTCTCCTGCCCCTTTTGTTCCCAGACAGACTTAAAAGATAACAATTCTCTCCCCTTTCTTAAAGTCGGATGCGCTGGGCCTCCTGACCTGTCAGGGGCTTAACGGCAGAGCAACGCATTTTCGCTCATATGACAGCAAATGAGAGCTGCTGTCTGAGCGTTCGACGAAGAAGAAGGTATGCAAATCCATCAGAACCCATCAACAAGCTAACAGCTTATATAGAGTATTCCATCATCAATCACAACGAGCTAGTGAACTGGCTGCTTACTGACTTGCTGATGAGGGACACACTCTTTGAACCCCTGGAGGGCCTTCATCGCACGGCAGCATTTGTTTAACATTTAACAACGTAGACAATTTCTAAAAAGCTGTCAAAACCTCGAACCCTGGAAATCTCCACCAACGCTTGTTGGTGTTGGTTTTTTAATGGATTATCAACACAAGCTTATCATTTCATGTAAGTAAAATACATCAATACGCTATAGCTATCTTACAAAAGAAGGACTGTGAGCTAACAACAGTGCCATGTCTTTCATTAATGAAACTTTTGCCAAGGTTTGTTCCACAACGGACTGGGAAGACGAGTAAAATAAAAAGTTGATAATATTTCTAAAATTTTAAAATAAAAAAAGAAGAAGAATGTGAGCGGTGGTAGTGTTATTGCCACAACTACATATTCCATGTTTCGAAAATTTCTTTTTTTAAAAGCATTGAAGTTTTAGACTTGCAGATGAGAGAAATAAAATGTCTATATTTGTGTGAAGTACGGTATTTGATGTTAATAAAGATACTAGAAAAAAAAAGTATGTAACTTTTTTTTAAATAACCAGAATCATGTAATTTCTTTTTAAAGTGTTTCCGGCATGCATTTCCTACAATGTCATAAGCTTCATCAACCGACAGAGGAACATGGGTTTTTTATACTGCAAGATCTATTGATGTGTGTTGCTTCTGATGTTGCCATTCTGTCAACATATTCTTGTGATTAAAGTAAATGACGTAATGCGATGGAATCCATCCCCCTGAAAAAAAATTCACGCTAGTGCCTCGTAACATCAGGAAATGAACCAAATGACCAAATTTTCCTCTTGAGATTTTGTCTCAATGTTTGTACTCATATTTTTGAGAGTATATATAAAACTGACTTGGTGAAATCAACACAGAAAATCGTCTTAATCATCTTAAAAGTTAGCAGTGTATTCTACAAAAAGAGCCAAATCAAACATTAACCCTTTTCATGGTCCTCGTGATAGCTTCAGAGAGGTAATTTGGGCGTAGGCCATTCCGCTTTACCCCAAGAAAGGGTTAACAAAAAATATCCTCAGTGCAGCGGTATAAAAAAAAAAAACCATACTATAACAAAACACGTATCCAGAACATCTTAAAATCCACGCTGATGGTTCCCTTTCGAGCGGCGAGGAGGTAGAAACTGCCTTTGTTATGCCACCGTTGAAAATAGAGAGATCATTTTTGTTATGTGTTGGGAGACAAAAAGATGTGTGTGTGTTTGTGTGTATATGTGTGTGTGTGTGTGAGAGGAGAGAGAGAGAGAGAGAGAGAGAGAGAGAGAGAGAGAGAGAGAGAGAGAGAGAGAGACAATGACAAATTCTGTTATTATCCACGAGAGAGAGAGAGAAGAGAGGAGAAGAGAGAGGAGAGAGAGAGAGAGAGAGAGAGAGAGAGAGAGAGAGAGAGAGAGAGAGAGAGAGACTATGCGCAATTGTTTGAACGATATAATTATGTTTGGTTATTTTTTATGTTGGGGGAAAAAACGGACGTGCGAGAGAGAGAGAGAGAGGAGAGAGAGAGAAGAGAGAGAGAGAAGACAGACAGACAGACAGACAGACAGAGGGAGAGACAGAGACAGACAGAGAGACAGAGACAGAGAGATGTATGTGTGAAAGAGAGAGAGAGAGGTGTATGTGTGAGAGAGAGAGAGAGAGAGAGAGAGGAGAGAGAGAGAGAGAGAGAGAGAGAGAGAGAGAGAGAGAGAGAGAGAGAGAAAGAGACTATGCATAGATATTTAGACATATAATTATACAACTACTTTTCTACTACTTTTGCATTATTTCCTTTAACACATTTCCTGTTGCTGTTTTGGAGTTGAGGAAGGAGGAGGAGGGGGGGGGGGGATAATACGCGACGTTTCTTCTTTGCAAGTATGCTTATGGCTGAAAATTGATCTTCTACATCAAAGAGCATCCATTCTTTTTATCTATGTTTCATTCTCTCTCTCTCTCTCTCTCTCTCTCTCTCTCTTCTCTCTCTCTCTCTCTCTCTCTCTCTCTCTCTCTTCTCTCTCTCTCTCTCTCTCCTCTCTCTCGTGCGGTGCAGTGAAGTGCAGTGCAGTGCAGTGCGGTGTTTGCGCGCGAGCACGTGTGTTGTGTGTGTGTGTGTGTTGTGTGTGTGTGTGTGTGTGTGTGTGTGTGTGTGTGTGTGTGTGTGTGTGTGTGTGTGTGTGTGCGCGCGCGCGCGCGCGCGAGTGTGTGTGTGTATGTGTGTGTATGTGTGTGTATGTGTGTGTGTGTGCGTGTGTTCATGCATGCGTGCGTGCGTGCGTGTGTGTGTGTGTGTTCATGCGTCCGTGTGTGCGTTAACTCTTATTAATAGTGTGTGTGTGTGTGTGTGTCCGTGCGTGCGTGTGTGTGTGTGTGTGTGTGTGCATGTGCGCATGAGTGCGTGCCTGCATCCGTGCGTGTGTGTGCATACGTGTGAGTTTTCAGGGTGTTTTTTTTTAATTCAGCGAGAAGTTGCCTAGTGGAGACTATTCCGTAAGTGCTATGTTACATCTCCTCAGTTCCTTTTCCTGATCTGTCTAATAATATACTTATTGATATTACTGTGTGGTGATTGGTCATCTACAATATCTTTGTTTATTTGGTTGTTTGTTGTTAACGAAGATCAATTTTCTTAAACTGAAGGTTGGATTTTTTTTAATCCCAAAGATGTGTGCATAGCCCTTTCTTCCAGTAAAACATTCATTCATTCATTCTCTCTCCTCTCTCTCTCTCTCTCTCTTCTCTCTCTCTCTCTCTCTCTCTCTCTCTCCCCTCTCTCTCTTTCTCTCTCTCGGCCTCGCTCGCTCTCTCTCTCTCTCTCTCTCTCTCTCTCTCTCCTCTCCTCTCTCTCTTTTCTCTTTTCTCTATCTTCCTCCTCTCCTCTCTCTCTCTCTCTGACATTCCTTTCCTCCATTAAAAAAAAAAAAAAGTAAAAGTTCATTCATTCATTCTCTCTCTCTCTCTCTCTCTCTCTCTCTCTCTCTCTTCCTCTCTCTCCCCTCTCTCTTCTCTCTCTCTGCGAATGCGAATGCGAAAGTTTTATTCAAAAAAGGGCCTTGGCCCTCATGAAGGGGGTGTGTGTATATAATCAACATTCCAAAACATGTTGCATAAGAAACATTTATGAACAGAAGAATAATATCTCAAGTACAGATAGTATT
>CM054147.1:38218617-38233617 GCA_028751875.1 Rapana venosa
GTAATGATAATAATCATTATCATTCTCGTCATCATTATCATCATTATCACCGTCATCATCACCATCATCATCATCATCATCATAATGATGACGATGTTTATGATGATCATAGTCATAGTAATATTGACAGCAATAATAAACAAGAAAAATAACAAAACCATGTGGCTTACAAAAAGCTGTCAGCAAAAGAGGATATCAGCCAAAAAGACTAAATATGATATAAACAAAATAAAATAGGCCACCAAAATAAGTACAAACAAAAATAATAGAATAAACAAGCGAAACATAACTGTGCCTCTGTCATTGGAGGCTTTAAGGACATGCGTGAGAGATCAAACTGTGTGGTGTGCCTCTGATGTCTTTTTTATGAAATGGATTGTCCAGCCTCTGTTTTGTTTGCTTTCACTGCAAGATGTGTGTGTGTGTGTGTGTGTGTGTGTGTGTGTGTGTGTGTGTGTGTGTGTGTGTGTGTGTGTGTGTGTGCGTGTGCGTGCGTGCGTGTGTGTGTGTGGTAGCTTCCGTGTCTATGATTATGAAAGAACTTGACAATTAAGTTAAACAACTTTTTATTCAATACGTGATTTCAAGCACACAAGCCTAAACTGATAAAGGCAAGCGAGCAGTTTTAGAATTGATTGTTTCCCCTTTCGTCACAATTATCAGAAATTATTTTGCCCCTTTTGAAATCGTTTCCTGTCATTTCCTTGGTATTTTTTCGGACTTTATTTTCTAAGAAATATGGCAGTTTTTTATGTGCGTATGCTGTTTATTTTGTTGTTCACAGTCACAATTGCACACAGGCTTGCTCTGAGGGTTATCAGATTGTAGAAGTTTGCCTGCAGAAAGCGGTGGGTTTTAATGCTTTGCTTCTAACTGCCGTGTCAACAGATGAAAATAACCCGAACTCCTGTTGGGCCACTTTGATGGTGCACAGTGGAGTCTGTGTTTTTTATTTGCTTTGTCTTTTTTGTTGTTTTTATTTTTATAATGTATGAACGTAAAAGAGTAGGTGACACTGTTATCTGATATAATTAGTTTGTTAGACATTGTATGATTTTTTTGTAATTCTTAAAAAATGTTTTTTATCTGAGTGTGTACACGTGTGTGTGTGTGTGTGTGTGTGTGTGTGTGTGTGTGTGTGTGTGTGTGTGTGTGTGTGTGTTTGTGTGTGTGTGTTTTACAGTGTATTGTTTTATTGTTTGTGGGGGGTTTCTTGTTGGTACGTTTTATTGCTAATGGTTGTAGTAATGTTGTAGTTAGACATCATTATTAAGTAATTTTTGTTCCTAGATAGATGGCTTACTAAAAAGTTTTTTAAAAGCAAATGCATTGCTTATTCAAGGTACCATATGGAAATATAAAAATTTGACTTGACTTGACTTGTTCTGATGCCACATTGGCAGGACACAAGGTATTTTATTCCCCCTGGTGATGGCAATAACAGCTTAGTCTGCAAAGCCAGATGAGGCCGCATACTGGATTTTGTGACCTCTTCATGCCCTTCCATCAAATCAGTGGCACCGACCCAGAGTGAAGAAGGACAACTACCATCATCTCAGAAGAGAAGAACAGATTATCCTTCTAAGACTCCGCACTGGGCACAACTGGCTAAATCATCACGTGTACACCTATAAAGCTGAAGCTTGTTCCTTATCCCCTGTGTGTCTGTGGTGGTAAAGAAAACCAGACTGGTTGTCCACACATCCTTCAAACACGCATACTGCACAGCGACCTGACGAAGACTGTGTGGCCGATGGACATAACCCTGCAAGCCAAGCTAGAGGACCCACGAGAGGAGATGGAAAGGATATGCCATTACTGTTCCAAGACACACCTGATTGTGTAAACGATCGAGACATTTAAGATTTACACAGTTTTACAAGAACACCAACGAACAAAGGATAGCCTAAAACCACAGCATGGAATTTCCTCAACGCACAACTGATGTACTAAAGGGTTGATAGGTGTTTTTAACTTTTAAAACACTTCATCTTTTTTCTTAATCGTTTCTGTCTATAAAAAGTCTCACTTAAGATCGAGCAAGGAATAAGCAGGTGACTTTAAAGGCGTTAGCTTTCATGTTTTTCATGGATTTTTCTCATGTCCTCATCGTTTCCTTATATTAGCACCGACGGTATAACTGATAGAATTAACCCCAGACATATGTAAAACGATTCACAACTTATTTTCATTTTATCTGAAGTTATTTTATTTAGCCATCTTCTGCACAGCTTAAAGAGGTATACTGGATACCTGATTTTTTTTTTCTATATCATAAATTAATGATCGATAGAAACATGAGATCTGACCAGTTCGTTGTATTATACTTTTGGTCATACACCTTCGAAGCTTTTGGAAGAGTAGGCATTTGTGTGCCGGTTGGAACGGATAACAAAATTTACAAAACTGCATACACACAAGGACTGGATGTCAAAAAGCACTTAATTGCTTATTCCATTATCCTCGATTGGTTTGGGTTGGGTGTTTCTTTTGCGGTGGGGGGGGGGGGGGGGGAGGGGGTCGTCCTTTCTATGACTTTGCAAGTTAAATGTCATGATGACAGAGTATTCTTGCACACTTTCTAACTTTAAGACAATATGAGATTGAATCTAAACCTGCAACAACGACGCTTTATTGTTTGAGGGGTGTTTTTTTTAAATATTAGATTGGATTGGAAGCGTCGTGTCGCGTCGTGTTGGGTCGCATCGCAATAAATTAGATTGGATTGGATTGTACACCAGTAGCAGTCATTGCTGTTGTTATCATCTTTATTTTTCGCTACTGTTATTATCATTTTCGTTGCTATCATATGTTTCTTGCTATCATCATTATGTTTGTTCTAACCATGCATCATCATATATTATTGTTTTTTGTTGTTCTTGGTTTTTTTGTTCTTGTTGTTCTTAAATGTTGTTACTATTATCATTATTATTATCATCATCATCATTGCTATTATTATCATGTCATTATCATTGTCATCTTTATTATCTTTACTATTATCCTTTTTCAGCATCAGCATCATCATCACCATCATTATTACTATCATTATTTTTGCTATTGGAACCGTCATTGTCGTTGTCGTTACAATACATCCCATCCTTTAATCCTCAACCTGCCGTTGCGAAGTTCAAACTTAAGACAAGTCACCCCCGAACCACCACGACCTTTCTTATTAATTTTTTTTAATCACTAGCTTATACATCCATTAGGAACCACCACCACGAGCTTTCTTATTTTTTAAATCACTAGCTTATACATCTATTAGGAACCATCACGAGCTTTCTTTTTTTTTAAATCACTAGCTTATACATCCATTAGGATGCCTACAGCGTCTGGCTTTTGTAGAGGTAATGCTGTTTTATCTTTCTGCAAGGATGCCCGCTTCAGCCTGTATTAGCTGACCTTCAGAAGTAGCCATCATTACCTCCTGTCGATGTCTCCTGACATATGAAGGAAAGGTCGTTTCACTTCCTTGTTTTGACCAGAACATCGTCTTTAGTCGTGCTTGTGACAAGCATCAACAGCTGATTTTTTTTTTTTTGTGGGGGGGGGGGGGGAGAAAAAAAGTTTGTCGACTTGTTGTCTGTCTGAACTGTGCTTTAGCTATGTAGCAAAGAGGAAACCAATATTATCACCACCATTATCATCATCATCATTATTATCATTATTATTATCATCACCATCATGATTATCATCATCATCATCAATATAAGCATCATTGGCATCATCACCATTACCATCATCGTTATCACCATCGTCATCGTCATCATCATCATCGTCGTCGTTGTCATCATCATAATCTGTATATAGCTGCACAGTTTTAATCTGAAGAGGTTGACGAGGTGATACCCCTGATATGGCCTCTGTGGTCGGCGGGGCTATAAACAACAGGATTGGGTTAGATTGGATTGGGTACATGCCAAAGTGTATGTGCAAGGCCTTATCAAACCTTGTTTCCTTTTCTTCATCTTTCCATTCTTGCCTCCTTTGGATTATCATCATCACTACCACCATCGTCAATATCATCATCACCATCATCATCATCGTCGTTATCCCTTGATCTAAATTGTCGACAGATTTTCATGCTGGTCTGTCTTCAGCAAAGAAACAAAGAAGAGAGCTCTCTCTCTCTCTCTCCTCTCTCTCTCTCTCTCTCTCTCTCTCTCTCTCTCTCTCTCTCTCTCTCTCTCTCTCTCTCTCTCTCTCTCTCTCTCTCTCTCTCTCTCTCTCTCTCTCTCTCTCTCTCTCTCTCTCTCTCTCTCTCTCTCTCTCTCTCTCTCTCTCTCTCTCTCTCTCTCTCTGTTATCCTAAGTCATATTTTTGTAGCTGACTTTTTGTTATACAGTAACATGCTGTGTCGTTACTATTGCTTTTACCCACACCAAAATACTAAGCAGTTTGGCAACCCCCTTCATGTATGGGCCAATGGCCTTTTTGGGAATAAATCATTGAGTTCGAGTTCGAGTTCTCTCTCTCTCTCTCTCTCTCTCTCTCTCTCTCTCTTCTCTCTCTCTCTCTCTCTCTCTCGATGAGTTTATTGTGCTGCGCTTTTGATGACTAGTTTTTGGGTACAAAAAACTAAAAGAGTCTGGTGTGATGAAAAGTATACCGTTCTTTTTCCTGTTGTATTGTATTGTGGCCCAATGGCCGATGTACATGAAACAAATTCCGAGTTCTCCCCCTCTCTCGCAATATATGTACTTGGGTTTTACATATATATATAGAGAGAGATATATATATATATACATATATAGATATAAATATATATATATATATATATGTAAATGATGTCTAAGAAAATTTAAACAAACAAACACACACACACACACACATACACACACACACACACACGCACACACGCGTGCGCGTGCACGCTAGTACTACAAGTAAACAAAGGTGAATCGCCGAAAGAGCACAAGCAAGATGTTTCTGACCGGGATTTTTTTCTGTACCAAAAAACTCTTGAACTATCCTTGGACTTACGAACACGAAAAAAAGGAAGGCAATAAAAGCAGACTGGAATGGGGACAGAACACAACAAAAGTAACTTTTTTTTAAAAATCACACAGACATGTTATATCAGTACTTTCCGTGCGAGAACTTTCCCCTCTCAAGGACATATTGAAAGATCTTTCTAACGAATGAATGGAGTAAAATCAAAAGATTAAACGTACATCTTTTATCGAAGAATGTAATTAGGCCTGCAAGAGGCTTTTGATGAAAGAATAATTAGCAAAAAATAACAGTCATGAGAACTCTGTATCTCTATCTCTATCTCTCTCTCTCTCTCTCTCTCTCTCTCTCTCTCTCTCTCAACCAGTGTGTACACAGAACTGTGTGTCAGCAGTGAATTGAATGCCTCGGCCACACCAGATTCACTTGATCTACTGTGTGATCCAGCAACAGACAACAAGATCGGTGTGTCTTCTGAGGCGTCTGATGTGCAGGCTGAGCTGACAGTTGGCTCACAGTGGATGACTCTGATACTGGTATTGTGAAACAGTATGTATCTACTCTAACTGACAAACGTGTGCAGCATCGATTAAGGGACAGCAAGAGAAACACACGGTTTCGAAAGGTGGTGGTACATAGTTCAGGCGATCAAAACATTGTGACATCACCCTGGAATACTCTTGGAATGGAGATCCTGGTGAGGAATCTAAGTGTGTGTTCTGGTACATCAAGCAAGAAGAGAAAAACATGTGGCCAGAAGAACGTGTCAGGCAGTGTACTAACACACAACACGCAGGACAGTGGCGAGTGCTGAGCGGGAATTACATCATCTTTGGGACCTGATCCGGTCTTACATGGGCTGACTTCGCTGGCTGTAGACTGGAAAAGTAAAGGCTGTTTTAAAATTGAGACACTTGAGACACAGACAATAATGTATCGAATCTTGATGTACATACCACTACTGCCATGGTTTCCATGTCATTGTAATCGCGTCGCGTTCGATATCGTTGTTACCGCGCCGCAGCGCTATATGGCTTGATTGCTAAATAGCAATAAATTTTGTCAATTGTCAATTCTCTCTCTCTCTCTCTCTCTCTCTCTCTCTCTCTCTCTCTCTCTCTCTCTCTCTCTCTCTCTCTCTCTCTATCTATCTATCTATCTATCTTCTCTCTCTCTCTCTCTCTCTCTCTATGTGGTGTGTGTGGCGTATGTGCGTGCGTGTGTGTGTGGTGTGTGTGGGGTGTGTGTGTGTGTGTGTGTGGTGTGTGTGTGTGTGTGTGTGTGTGGTGTGTGTGTGTGTGTGTGTGTGTGTGTGCGTGTGTGTGCGTTCGTGTGTGTGTGTGTTCATGCCTATAGTCAACACATCATTCATGATTTTGGAATCTTTATATGCAGGAATATATCTTTGGGTAGAGGCCAAGGTGTATGTGTCAGGCCTTATCAAACCTTGGGGTTTTTCTTCATCTTTCCATTCTTGCCCCTTGACATGTGTTGTGGCTTAAGGCTGATGGATTTCAAACCATTTCAGAGTTCTATCTCTGTGTCTGTCTGTCTCAGATTGCGAGCGCAATGTTCTAGTGGTTAGAACTTTGCGCTCGCAGTCTGACGATCGGGTTCGAATCCTGTTCAAGGGGATTTTTCCCCTGGAGTTAACAGCAGTGCAGACTCCACTCTCCCCAAATGAGACTATAAACCGAGGCCCCGTGTGCGAACGCACACAGAACATCTTGCGCACAGGTTAAATCCTGTTCTGCTTTTCGAAAGAGTAGGCCATTGCGTGCCCGTGGGAACTGATGACAAAATTGACAAAACCGCATACACTCGGGGACTGGATGCTAAAAAAGCAATGAGTGCTTATTCCATTATCCTCGATATAAAAAAAATCTCTCTCTCTCTCTCTCTCTCTCTCTCTCTCTCTCTCTCTCTCTCTCTCTCTCTCTCTCTCTCTCTCTCTCTCTCTCTCTCTCTCTGTTTCTCTCTCTCTCTGTTTCTCTCTCGCTCCTCTCTCTCTCTCTCTCGCTCTCTCTCTCTCTCTCTCTCTAAACAGAGACAGTTTGACAGACAGACAAACAGACAGACAGACAGACAGACAGATAGATAGATAGATAGATAGATAGATAGATAGACAGATAGATAGATAGATAGATAGATAGATAGATAGATATAGATAGATAGATAGATAGATAGATAGATAGATAGATAGATAGTCCACCATGACAACAAAATGTCTTTTTTTTTTCTTTATTGGCTTTAAATGTTTACCGTCACAGGATCCATCAGGAAACCTTTACAAAGCAGAACAGGCAAAAGGCATGACAGGAAACACCGTCAACATCTTCGTATCAAATATCTCACAGCCACTAAAACAAAATATGATTGTCAATGAAGCATAATAAACTCGTGTTTGTTCGCCTTCACAGCTTTATATTTTGAAGTGTAAACACACGCATACACATGCACGTGCGCTCTCTCTCTCTCTCTCTCTCTCTCTCTCTCTCTCTCTCTCTCTCTCTCTCTCTCTCTCTCTCTCTCTCTCTCTCTCTCTCTCTCTCTCTCTCTCTCGCGCGCTGCGCGCGCACACACACCACAAACACACAACGACACACACACACACACCACACACACACACACACACACACACACACACACACACACACACACTTAAAAGCATCAAAGGAAGCTCTGAAGCCGAAAACGAAGACATCAAACTTTTCCTAATGGTTTTGTTTGTTTGTTTTGGTGTTGTTTTTTCTTTTTATTGCTCATGTATTTTTCTTTAAAACGGGAGAGGTCAGTGGGTTAGGTTACATGGCAGTTTTGTCTATTGTTCAGCTCTTTTGTCCTTGCAAATTTCCTGTCATTTTCTTGTCTGGTATTTCTCTGTTTGCTTTCTTGTGTACGCGGATGTTTATTTTTGGGTTTTTTACTCTAAGGAACTTTCATTGCGTGCGGAGAATTTGAGCTAAAATTTGAAACAAAACTCTTTCTTCCTCGCTCGCATGTCTCTGCGGGAGATTGCCATTAGATGGCATCCGTTTTTAAGAGCAAAGTTTTAGAGGTGTTCTAATTTCACAAGGGGAAACGGGAGCATCAGGGCTTAAATTGCTGTGCAGTTTGTTTGGGGGGAGTTTGTTAGCATGTTGTTCCTCGCGCTCTTTTGGCGTATTGTTAGACTTCATCGTGAGCAGCAGCAACCTTGCGGTTATATCTCCATAATTAATCAAGGGGAAATGGAACACCTAAAACGTGCAATTTGAGTATAGCACTGGGGACGGGATAGCTCAGTGGTTAGAGCACTCGCTCTCTCCAAGCTAAGGTAAAGCAGCATTGAGCGTGGTTACCTCCTGGATGGGTGACCGTGCGTGAGCCTTGGCTTCAGTACAGTCAAATGGGTACCTGCCTTCTCTAGGGTCAGGGAAGGTAAAGCAGCTAGGGAGAGGAGATGAGCGCTACCCTCAATATACCGGCTCCTAGAGAAACTGAGGTCTCTGACGCCTTGCTCCCCAACGACTGCACAGGTTATGCGAAAAGCTTTATCTTTACTGATGAACTGGCTGGAAATGAAACAAGAAAACTAGTCGTGACTACTCTCCACAGCAAACTATGTCGAAAACCACTACTGCTTGCGTTATATGATAACGAATAAATTCATTGAAAAGCATTTTTCCCTTGGCTATAATTATATCAAACTATTAGTTGGTCTGTACTGTATCAATTACCATATACACAATATCTCCTCCGTGCATTTTTACTCTATGATTCACAGTATAGTGTTAAAACTGAAACCGGAAACAGTGCGGTAAGGAATAAAGGTTACCAACATGGTTTGCTGCGGAAAATAGATACATTGAATGACAAAAAAGTCGGTGACCTTGTTTGGTCTGATAAACAGACTTTTCACCCATTTTAAAATGGAAATTTACACAGAAAGAAGCTGATGACCAACAGCAACTTGAGACACACAAACACATTTATGTCGAGAGTCACAAAAGTTAAAGAATCTTGCAGCAATACATAGCCATGAATGATCAACAATAACCCTTTTACGAGAGCATGATGAACGATTGTAAAACCCAACAGCCTACTACACTACGGGATAGGTAAATATGACGGATTAACGGTTACAGTGCTGGCAAAACTCGACAGCACATGAAGAATTATACCACTGACACGAAAAACAAGTTCAAATCTCTTCACTGGTATCCTGAATATGTATGCACTCGCATAGACATTCCAGACAAATTTGTCACAAATTGGCACTACCTGTGTAACGGAACTTCTTTTTTTTGGTGCCTTCCCTTGAACTCAGAGGTTCACCAATGGTGAGGTTTTGCGTATGCAACCGTTTTTGCAGAACAGTTTAAGATATCTATACTCCGCTTGAATATCAGATTCCTCAGCAAATTCTTTTCTACCATCTATAAGAATTCTTTGAACAACGTTTTATGCAGCAATATGTTGTTATATGAAAAATCTGTGTTTTTCAACTGAAGAAAAGGCCGGTTGTAGATTATGAACATAACATTGATTTTAGCGCTTTAAGGCAGGGTCATTAACTCCATCCCTTTTTTCAGCTTCGCAAGAGCTGTTTCCTTTTCAATCTACGATTATCAATCATTTCCTCCCTTGTTTCATGTTAACTTGAAATTAATATGATGAGAACACAATGTACACACTCATACACACGCGTGTACACGCGTCTACACACTCATACACATGCACGCAGGCGCGCACAGCACGAACCCACTGCTACTACAACCGAGGATGTGTGAATCATCGAATGAATACAGGCGTTGGGTACTAGCATCTGTTTTCTTACATCAAAAATCTTCTAAACTATAAAAGGAAGCATTACATATTTTAAAAAATAATTAATAATGTAATAGCATTGGACAGGGATGGGGTGGGGGAAAACATCAAAATATTTTTAACCAAAATTGCAAAACAAGGTTCTAAATATAAGTATTTCATGTTTTTAATTTCCCCCTCTCAGAGACAATGAAAGATCTTGCTGAAAAAAAATTGAAGAATTAAAATCAAAGATAAACTGGACTCTTATCAAATAGATTTTTAAGATTTTTTTTATCAAACGGATAATTATTTCTTGAAGTATAATATATATATATATATATATATATATAATATATTATATATAATATAATATATATAATATATATATATATACATATAACATATATATATTGTGGGGGGGGGGGTGGGGTGTGTGTTGTGTGTGTGTGTGTGTGTGTGTGTGTGTTGTTTCCTCAATCATAACAACTGTCTAGTATCTCAAAATTTTTCTTTCTTTCTTTATTTCCTTCATTTTTTTTAATATCTCCAGCGTCATAAGGACCATACACTAAGCAGATAATTATTATATATTTTGGAGAAATGTGTGGAGAAAAACAAGTGCAAATGACCTTCATTTCATTCTCATCAGAAAACGATTTTTTTATCACAAGATTATTAAAAAATTACATGCTAATATATATATATATATATATAGAATATTAATATAAAATATATATAAATTATTTATATATAATATATATGTATCAATTTATTTCCTATCAATAAAACCAATTCAAGTTGAAATGAAATATATATGAACTCTTTTTTTCTGCCTTCACATATTATATATAGAAGTCCATACATACAATCGAGCGCTGTGCACAACACAACACACTATAACACTCTTTCTTCTCCTCCTCTCTCACATTTCTCTATATCTCTCCTCACGCCTCTCTCTCCTCACACACACACACACACCACACACACTCTCTCTCTCTCCTCTCTCTCTCTATCTCTCTCTCTCTCTCTCTCTCTCTCTCTCACACACACACACACACACTCTCTCTCTCTCTCTCTCTCCTCTCTCTCTCTCTCTCTCTCTCTCTCTCTCACTACACACATCACCACACACACACACACACACACACACACACACACACTGGAGACGAGAACTCATATTATCACACACACACACACACACACACACACACACACACACACACACTGGACATAAAAACTCATACACAGTATATTAAATCCTGAAGCTATAAGACAAACACATCAGATCTTTCAATTTTGTCTTTCATGCCATTTCTTTTTTTTTGTTTTTTTACATGGACCGGTCAGTGTGTTACGTGGCATTGTTCTATTGTCCATCTCTTTTGTTGTGCACATTTCAAGAGTTTTCTTTTCTAATCTTTCTCTGTTCATCGTCGATATGAACTCTTTTTCCCTTGAGAACTGTCCATTCGTGCAGAGACTTTAAAATAAAATTTGAAATTGAAAAACTCTCTTCTTCATTTTTTCTCTCTCTGCTTGAGATTGCTATTAGATGAACCCATTCTTATGTCCGAGTTATAGGCGGGGTGGGGGGGGATATTTCACAAGGGGAAACGGGTGAATCAACGTTTGAATCATTGTAAAATTTCTGCTTTGTATACATCGTTGTTGTTTACTGCCAAGATTGTCTTACAGGGAACAGGACAAGGAGGGAGACAAAGAGGCAGACAGGGAAAACGATGGGAAGACAACATCAGAGAGTGGACTGGCCTTGAGTGGAACGGTTTGCTACGAGAAAGCAGAGGAGGAAGGAGGAAGCTGGTTGCAAAATCTTCATTGGTGCCCCCACGTCCACGGGACTACGGGATAGGTGAGGGTGAAGGTGAGGCTCTTTACGTTCATTAACAGGTTCTTACAGCAAATCAAGAGCATGAAAACTACACCATCACAGCACAACTGCAGAAAAAAAAATACCACCGCTGGACACTAGATGCTTCTGTTACATCTTGGGTATTTTGCATTATGCACAGTATCGATCACTAATGACCAGATTGGCTGTAGAATCCAACATGACCAGATTGACTGTAGAATCCAATATGGTAGAATCCAACATGACCAGATTGGCTGTAGAATCCAGCATGACCAGATTAACTGTAGAATTCAATATGGTAGAATCCACTATGACTAGATTGGCTGTAGAATCCAACGTGGTAGAATCCAACATGACCAGATTGGCTTTAGAATCCAACTTGGTCGAATCCAACATAACCAGATTGGCTATAGAATCCAGCACCAACCTGGCACCTATGCAAACACCTACTCACAATAGTGGGAAAAGATAGAAGTAACGCAAGATTATTCTACATGAACAAGTACAGGAGATAATTATATTTTTAAAATGCAGAGGTCAACAAAAAGACGGTCTTGAAACAGAGGGGAAAAGACTGGCCAGGACACCCAACCAAAAAAGAATGGGGTTAATTACACGGCGAACATTTTGTCATGACGGCGCCCCTACACCTAAGTCCATCAAGGGGGAAAAAACATGGCAAGGCAAGGCAAGGCAAAAGCAGGACACATATGTTCATTTTTCTGCAGCTGACAATCAGTCTGTGAGGCTGTTGCCTACTCTCTGAATACTAACTACAAGTCTTCGGAACTCCTTTTCTGTGCTCTGGTTTCTTCTTTTCCTCCTCCTCCTCCTCCTCCTTCTTCTTCTTCTTCTTCTTCTTACTTCTTCTTCTTCTTTTCTACTCTACTACTACTACTGCTGCTGCTGCTGCTACTACTACTACTACTACTACTACTACTATTACTACTGCTGCTATTACTGCTGCTGCTGCTGCTACTACTACAAGTACACTTACTATTTCCTCTGCCACCATCATTACAACAGCTGTTACTACTATTGCTGTTACTGCTGTTTCTGCTACCACGACTGCTAATTCCATCATTACACGTACACAGGCGCGTGCGATTTTTAAGATTGAGTTTTATTGCTTTCTGTGAAAAAGGTGTTTTATAGATAGATAGATAGATAGATAGATAGATAGATAGATACATATATGGCTTGTAACCCACTTGTATTCCTCTGATTATTGAGATAATAAAGGCTGTATTGATATACGTTTTATCTTGCAATGTGTACGTGCTGATGCTCGTATACTTTGTTGTGGTATTGTCTGTGATAAATATTTTTTCCTATGTACATTTTCATATATACCTTGTAACCCACATGAATTTCCCTGTTTGTAAAATATTTTTTTAAGTATTTGAAATGAACTGAACTAAATTGAATTGAAATCGAATTACTCCTACCACTGACTTCTCTATTTCTTTTTACTTTAAATTTTAACAAATTAGCTCTGCTTCAAAACTAGGCATTTCTTGCTGCTTTAAATTTTCATGACTCCAAAACATTTTACAGGAACGCAATTACGTATGTAAACGCAGACATGCTCAGAAAAAAACACCAATTTCAAATAAAAATACCAAGCTAAAATGGCTTCCAACGTCATTCGATTTTCTGCGCTTTCCTTTTGTCGATTTCTTTTTTTCTGTCTGTCTTTTTATCTTTTATCTGTCATTCTTTCCACCTATGTGTATCGCTCTACTGTATGTTTGCCTGTCTATGTAATCATCTAGCTAGCTAGCTAGCTATCCATTTATTTGTCTTTCTCTCTACCTACCTATCTACCTATTATTAAGATGTATTATTGTTATTATGATGTTATTATTAAGATGTATCCCTACGGCGGGGACTGGATGTAAAAAAGCACATGAGTGCTTATTCATTGTCCTCGAAATAAAAGAATTTGTCATTGTCATTGTCAAAAAGAATTTGTCATTGTCTACCTATCTATCTATCTATCTATTGATCTAATTATCTTCCTATCTATCCACCTATCTATCTCTATGTCTGTCTGTCTATCTATCTTATCTACATGTGCTTCTGTCTATCTGTCAGGTCTACATCTTTTGTTAATCTATCTATCTGTCCATCTATCTACCTTTCTATCTATCCATGGATCTATCATATCATTTTTTGTTTATCTATATCCTTCTATCTATCTATCTATCTATCTATTTATTTATCTGTCTAGATCGATATATCTATCTACCATTTGTTATCTGTCTTCCTACCAATCTATTTATGAGTCTCTGTCTGTCTGTCTTGTCAGTCCATCTGTGTAATCTGTCCCTCTGCTATCTGTCTGTCTATCTGTCGAATACTTGATCGGTCTGTTTGTCTGTCTGTCTTTCTATGTAGATAGATAGATAGATAGACAGAAGACAGATAGATAGAATGATAGATAGATAGATAGATAGATAGATAGAATAGATAAGATAGATAATAGAGACACAGACAGACAGACAGACAACAGACAAATGAAAAACGACGACCACAAACACAGCATACAACATACATACATAAACACATTCAAACATATCATCCATACATACATGTACACATACACATGCCACCACGCACGCACCACACAACACAACATACATCATCTATCCCATCCAAAACTACATCGTCTGGTATCAGTTAAGTGGAAAACGTTAAAATTGAAGTCTTACTTACTTATTTAACATACAATACATACATTTCATACAACATCACAACACAAACCACCAACAGACACTACACACCATACACACACACACACAACTAAAGCATGCGGGCAGACCTCCTGCAAAACTACAATCGAGATTGGAGGTACGGGCACTACACCTCCTCCTTGCTGTAAAAAATCGCTGGAGATAGAAGAGAGAGAGATAGACGAAAGAGGATGAGAGAGAGAGAGAGAGTATGAGAACAGAGATATGAGAAGAGAGAGATGAGTAGGAGTAGAGAGAGAGAGAGAGAATGTAATAACACTCGATCAGAGATTTCGTATGGGAAACCTTGCCAAGAGGGGTATATGCCATTTAATTAACTGACGCTTGTGAACTGCATCTTTTATCTCCATTGTCCAGATCATGGTCCACTTCGTAAGATTCGCGCGGTATTTTGTTCTTATCACTTTCTAATAATGATATTCTGTTGTGATATATACTTCATGAAAACATTATATAACTCAAAAACATCTTGATTTCCTCATAAACAGAGATATTATTGTAAAACAAAGATATTATTGTATCAATACACAGATATCGTAAGTGGTTATCTACACTAGTTTTTCCTCAACTACTATTTCCCCAAATAAAACAAAAGATACTATTGGCAACTATCTCCTCTACATCGATAAA
>CM054147.1:38238617-38248617 GCA_028751875.1 Rapana venosa
CAGATGACTTTTTTTTTTACTAATAACATTAACGATGTCATCAATAACAGGGGACAACACTAACTGTGGAAACTATGACAACGACGATGACAGTGATAGGAGCAGCACATCTCCCAAGGCGGAATGCGGCTACTTTAATGAATGGTGAGTAAAAATGGTCATAAAATCTCACCATTGTTGAACCTCCGAGTTCTCTAGCACAAGAACGAAAAAAGAAAATCAACACTATCAACCACGACCACATAACAGCAGCAATACCCAAACAAAAGAGAGAAAGACAGACAGACAGACAGACAGATAGATTCTGAGAGAGAGTGTGTGTGTGTGTGTGTGTGTGTGTGTGTGTGTGTGTGTGCGTGCGTGCGTGCGTGCGTGCGTGCGTGCGTGCGTGCTTGCGTGCGTGCGTGTGTGTGCGTGTGTGTGTGTGTCAAAGTCAAAGTCAAAGTCAAAGTCAAACTTTTATTTTCAGATGGTGCATTTGCTTTTTTTTCATCAAGCCATCTATCTCAAAAATAAAAAATAAAAGTGTGTGTGTGTGCACGCGCTGCACACGCGCCCATATGAATGTCTGTCTGTCTGTGTAGACAGACAAACCTCATTAAATTAAGAGAACAACAACTTTTTCAACAATCATTCGAACTAAACAAATCCAGCCCTGTCCAACCAGTTTACCAATGCAATAAATCAACCGCCTTCAGTAGTCACATAACAAAAAAGAAAAAGACCAAAAAAGACCAAAACTCAATAAATGAAGAACACAAGGAGTGTACACAGAAGAGAGAGGAGAGAGAGGGAGAGAGGGGGGGGGGAGAGAGAGAGAGGGAGAGAGAGAGAGAGAGTCAGAGAGAGAGAGAAAGAGAGAGAGACGAAGCACACAAAAAACCAGATTCATATATCTCACAAAAACAATCAAACGGAAGTCGTTTTATTACAAACGATGATGTACAACTTTTTCGAAAATAAAACACCTTTAAACCCTACAAACCAAAAGAAAAAAACACATACAAAATTCAAAACTCTGTCAAAACATTCAAACATACGACAAAAAGAAACCTGACTTTCACATATCATATAAAGATCTGAGATTTTTTTTTCCTGAGAGAAGGTAAAGGCTAAATGTGTCTGTCCAATAACATAAGGCCAGAGAGTGTTCGAATTCCTGAATAATTTGCAAAAAAATGTCTGTTATTTTTAAAGAAACATTCACTACACTGTGAAGAAAACTTGTCAGAGGTTTTTTTTAAAGAACTGCTCCAGTTTGGTTTGAAACTTTCCAATGAAAGATGACCATGGCAATCTTTTTTTATATAATTTGAATGAGAACTCTGTCTCTATCTCTCTGTCTCTGTCTACGTCCCTCTGTATCTGTCTCTGCCCATCTCTCTTTCTCTCGCTTTTCTCTCTCTCTCTCTCTCTCTCTCTCCCTCCCCCCTCCTTTCCCTCCTTCCTTTCCCCCCTCCCTCTCTCTCCCCCCCTCTTCCTCTCCTCTCTCTCTCTCCTCTCTCTCTCTCTCTTCTTCTCTCTCTCCCCTCTCTCTCTCTCTTGTAATTGCCCTTCATGGTATGTTAAAGTGTTTTGACTTCACTTGACTTGACTCTCTCTCTCTCTCTCCTCTCTCTCTCTCCTCTCTCTCTCTCTCTCTCTCTTCCCTCTCCTCTCTCTCTCTCTCTCTTTCTCTTCTTTCTTTCTCTCTTCTCTCTCTCTCTCTCTCCTTCTCTCTCTTCTCCTCTCTCTCTCTCTCTTCTCTTTCCCTCTCTCTCTCTCTCCTCTCTTCTCTCTCATCTCTCTCTCTTCTCTCTCTTTTCTCTCTCTCTTTCTCTTAGCAAAATCATTTTCTTTATGTCAACCTGAAATTATTAGTTGTAGTTCTTAAGGATAGTCCCTTCTCAGGGCAAGGGCCCCATGAAAAAAAAAGTATGTCAATACTTACCTGTAACCCTTGGGAATAAAGATTATCAATCCATCATTCAATCAATTTCTCTCTCTTATTTATTTATTTATTTATTTTCCTGGAGGGTGTATATATATTATATATAACTATATTATAAAATATAATTTAATATATATATATATATATATATATATAGTGGTGTGTGTGTGTGTGTGTGTGTGTGTGTGTGTGTGTGTGTGTGTGTGTGTGTTGTGTGTGTGTGTGTGTCGTGGGGGGGACTCTGTCTGTGTCTATATTGACAATCTGTACTAAATCAGAAAAAAACAAACACATAAACAAAATATTTTTTAATTCAACCCCTTTCCAACCATTTACCTAGAAGTCAATAACTGCAATTAACATCAGATTAACAAACAAAAAAAAACAAGGATTGAATGCCAAAAAGCAAGAAAACAAAAGAAAATGGCTAGTAAAACAGGGATGGCAAACTAAAACACAAAAACAATACATTTTACCATAATAAAACATAATCAATAATTTAAACAAAATAAGCCAAAATAAAAACCACCCAAAGTTCATAAAACTGTCAAAATAAAAACAAGACTATCAAATATAATAATAACTCAACTTTCAAATAATATATAATATATAATATATAATATAAAATAATAAAATAATAATAATAATAATAAATAATAATATATAATAATAATAATGATAATAATAATAATAATAAAATAATGTATGGAATTTATATAGCGCTGAATCTTGTAAAGCAACAAATCAAAGCGCTTTTTTTTTATCGAGGATAATGGAATGAGCACTCAGGTGCTTTTATTTTACATCCAGTCCCCGTGTGTATGCGGTTTTGTAAGTTTTGTCATCTGTTCCCATGTCACAGAGAGAGGGGGGGGTGGTCTCTTTTTTTTTCTTAAGGGAAGAAGGTGAAGGTTAAACGTGCCTACCCAGACACAGAAGGCCAAAGAGTGCTGCTACAATTTCTGAATGACTTGCAAAGAACGGTCTGCTTTTCAGGAGCATCAGCAGCAGCTGCTGCTACATGAAGACACTGATCTATTGTGGTGGACAAGCTTTTACAGTTTTTGTTGACGCTTTCCAATGAAAGTTGGTCATGGTGTTTGTTTTAATTTGAATGACGACTCTCTCTCTCTCTCTCCTCCCTCCTCTCTCTTCTCCTCTCTTCTCTCTTCTCTCTCTCCCTCTCCTCTCTCTTCTCTTCTCTCTCTCTCTCTCCTCTCCTCTCTCTCTCTTCTCTCTCTCTCTCTCGCCTTCTCTATGACTCTCTTCTTTCTCTTCTCTCTGTCCTCTCTCTCTCTCTCTCTCTCTCTCTCTCTTCTCTCTCTCTCTCTCTCTTTATTCTAATTTAAAGAAGATCAGTTTCCCGGTTTAGCTCTCTGGTCTGTCTACTGTTGTCGTTGCTGTGTGGCTTCTCTTATCCTCTTCTGTTCTTATAGACTCTCTCCTCTCGATCTCACTATTCTCTCATTTAAAAAAGTTCAGTTTCCCTTTGCCTGCTTAGGTGCATAATGTTTGTGCTTTGCAATAGCTCGTGCCTTATCATTCTCTTTTTGATAGACAAATCTAACACAAACAAAAAAAATTTGTCAACAAACCATACAGAAACAAATCAGCCCTTTAGCAGCTGATAACTTTACTATGCAAATAAATCCGACTATCCTTACATCACTAACAAACAAAACAACAGACAACAAAAAGGAGGACCTTTTGAGTGCACACAAAACCTACAAAAAGAGGCACATGCAGAGAACAGAAAAAAAAAGATACACAAAAGCAAATCAAATATCTGACAGACCTCGAAAAAAATGTGAGGCACACAGTGCGCAACAATTAAGAAACAAGATAGAACCTGTTGGAAAAGGGGGAGGAAACCCAACACAATCAAAAATTCAAATATCTGACAGACACAATGAAATGAAGAATTCCTATACCAAATTTGATGCAACACGTTTTGTGGATTTCGTAGAAAGTAAGGTTAACGTGCTTTTAGACACAGAAGCCAAATTAGACCAATTCCCAAGTTCAAAAACTCTGTCAAATTACACACGGACTTAGAGCAACAAAAGAGAAACCCATTTCAGAAATACTTTATTTGGATGGTAGGTTGGGTCTCGTTTTGTGATTGAGTTGATGTTTCTTAGGAGAGAAGGTGAAGGTTAAACGTGCCTACTCAGACACAGAAGGCCAGAGAGTGCTGCTACAATTCCTGAATGACTTGCAAAGAACGGTCTGCTTTTAAGGAGCAGCAGCAGATGCTGCAAGGGGAAGACACTGATCTTCTGAGGAACGACTCTTTACTGTTTGGTTTGGTTTTGGTTTCTTTTGCTGACACTTGCAAACGAAAGTTGGCCATGGCTTTCTTAGGAATGAGGACTCTGTTTCTGTGTTGTTTTTTTCTGTTTCTCATTCTGAGTCTCTGCCTCTGTGTGTGTGTGTGTGTGTGTGTGTGTGTGTATGTGTGTGTGTGTGTGTGTGCTGTGCGTGCGTGCGTGCGTGCGCGCGCGTGCGTGCGTGCGTGCGTGCGTGCGTGCGTGCGTGCGTGCGTGCGTGCGTGCGTGCGTGGTGGTGTGTGTGTGTGGTGTGTGTGTGTAAAACAAAGATTAACCTTTACCATTTTTAAAAACAAATATGAGAACAACACAATGATATCGTATACAGGTTCAGTGATCATCCAGTTCAAATGTTACTGTTAAATTAAATTTTGAACATCTCCTAGCCCTCTACCTCCCTCCCTCCCTCCCTGCCCTCCCCCCACCCCCCCCACCCCCCCACTCCACCTTTTCAAACTTCTTGCCTAAGTTCTGGTATTTATTAGAGAAAAAAGTTACTACCGTTGTGTCCAGATCCTATTGTTAATCAGCTCTTTTTACAGGGTTGCCGAACGGAGTATGCTCAAACACCGAAATGCTATATGTAAAAAAAAAACGTGTGGCAAAGTAACTTTGTTATAAAAAAAAAAATATATATATATATATATGCATACATCTTGATCCTGTTTTGAAATTAGCTGTTTTTATCCAGGGATGTTCAGACTAGATGGCTTACGTATCATAGTTTGTTGTTATACGATTGTTATTGTTGTTATCGTTACACGGGAGAAAGCCCAGTAAGTAACTTTAGCTACAGACAATGGCTGTCAATACCAAGTTTGAAAAGTAAAGCCAAGGCAGAGAAATCATCCAGACAAACATTGAGGGGGAAAAAAGGATGAAGATTTCGATTAAAAAAAAACAAAACCTTCTGACATTTTACAGGCAATAATATGAACCAGGGATGTGCAGTGAATAAATTCTCTCTCTCTCTCTCTCTCTCTCTCTCCTCTCTCTCTCTCTCTCGCTCTCTCTCTCTCTCTCTCTCTCTCTCTCTCTCTCTCCTCTCTCTCTCTCTCTCTCTTCTCTCTCTCTCTCTCTCTCTCTCTCGTTGTGGTTGGGGGGTTTTTCTTCCATGTTCCATAGAGTTTTACATACCAGTATGTGGATTCTCCTCCTTCCCCCAAAATCCGTGTATTGTGGCCTAAGGCCAATGTACATATTAAACACGTTCGGAGTTCAAAGTTCTCTCTCTCTCTCTTTCCTCTCTCTCTCTTCTCTCTCTCTCTCTCTCTCTCTCTCTCTCTCTCTCTCTCTCTCTCTCTCTCTCTTTCCCTCCCTCCCTCCCCTGCCCCTTTCTGTCCCTGTCCTTCTTCTTCTCTCCATACTGCAAATGCCGTTGCCATACTTTGGTCAACTGTAGGGTAAACGCAAGTTACGAGATAATATATAGAGATATTTTTCATGTTTTTCGAAAATATTTCCGGTTTTTGTTTGTTTGGGTGATTTGGGGTTTTTCGTTTGTTTTGGTTTAGGGCTTTTGGAGATTTGTTGTTGATTTTTACTTTTTGCTTTTGTTTTTTGTTTGGGTTTTTTTTTTGAGAGGGGAGCTATCCTCTTTCTGTCTTTTCCTGTCCTTCTTTATTTATTTATCTGTTCTATGAAAGTTGCTTTCTTTCTTATCATTTCTTTTAATTTTCTGTTTTCTTTCTTTTTCCTTTTCTCTTCTTTTTTTCTTACTTTCTTTTGTCTTTTCTTTTCTTTTTTACTTTCAGTTTTGCAAAACGGATTAAGTTCCATCAAAGCGATAGCTGGCGTAAATAAGGAACACTTCCTGTTCACTATTGAATCTGCTAGCATCCCACCTCCACCACACTCCCCTTTAAAGAGAAAAAAAAATAAAGGAAAGAAGGGCAACAGAAATAGACGAAAACAAATAATGAATCCAAATAAACAATCAGACAGAAAGATATACTTGCATAGAAAGATTAGGTTTCTAATGAATGAAAGAAAACACAAATTAGTAACATATTTAAAGAAAGAAACCCAACCTTGAACTAAATAAAAAATTAAAAATAAAACACTAGCCATCTTGGTTAGAGAGGCCTTGGATTATGGACTCAAAGGTCGCGGGTTCAACTCCCATAAAAGTCCGTAGATATTGGCACCTACAGTGTTGGTCATGTAATTTGAACAACGCTTTCAAAACACTATCCGTAAAGTGGATGAAGCTTCAGCTGTGTGGTCCTAGTCTTCCAAATGAGCCCATAGCAAACTCACTCTGGGTAGAAGCCGGCCGGGGTCTGAAAAGCCCTATGACTCTTAAGGGATTCGACCTTTCAGCCTGTGGGCCCGGCGGCTTGGTGTCTGTGTGAAATTTGATTACAGACTGAGATTGTATGAAAGAGAGGGGTGGGGTTGGGGTGGGGGTGAGGGCAAAAGAGATAGTTCGAGAAGGGACGTAAGTACAAAGAAAATGTAATTTACTACAAAACAATACAGACTGGGATAGATAGATAGATAGACAGACAGACAGACAGACAGACAGACTGACTGACAGACAGACAGACAGATAGATAGATAGATAGATAGATAGATAGATAGATAGATAGATAGATAGATAGATAGATAGATAGATAGATAGACCATTGTATAGTTACATACACAAGCTACAATAAGACCATAAAAGCCGTATAGATGCAGACTGTGGTGTACTTGTCTTAAAGTTTCTCTCTCTCTCTCTCTCTCTCTCTCTCTCTCTCTCTCTCTCTCTCTCTCTCTCTCTCTCTCTCTCTCTCTCCTCCCTCTCTCTCTCTCTCTCTCTCTCTCTTAATGAAAGAAAAGCACATGCTACTTAATCATTATCCTGGAAAGGAAAGAACATTGCCTTGCTCTCCCCCCCCCCCTCTCACACACACACACACACACACACACACACACACACACACACACACACATCACCCACAAACTCGGAATTCATTTTTTACATCACAGATTAATATATACATAGCTAAAACTTACACAATGACGTTCTACAAGACTTAGGTTCTTTGAGTAAATAAATGAATAAATAGACAACAGAAAAAAATTTACAGAGAAAAAATAATACAAATTCATTCTCTCGAAAACCAGACGTACATACAAACAGATATATTGCATAAGCAAAGGAACCTAAAACAACAAAACAAAACAAAACCACCTCAAGTAGACTACTTCTGTTCCGAAAAAAAATGAAAATAAATGAAATAAATATTCACAGAATATAGAAAAGAAAATGGAAAGAAAAGACAAGGGCACGAAATACAGTTAGAGCACCGCCGCCACCACCACCACCACCACCAACAACAACAGCAAAACACCGTAATCCTTCACAATATCATCACGTGAAAGAAAATAATGTAGCTGTCGGTCCACGCTTCCAAGCAGAAATCACAAGAGCATAACAAAAAAGAATAATCCAACTAGCTAGGGACAATAATAAAATCAACAGACAGACAGACAGACAAACAGACACAGAGAGATACAGAGACACACAGAGAGAGAGAGAGAGAGTCAGAGACAGAGACAGAGAGAATTATTTTTTATTTCGAGGATAAGGAAGAAACACTCGTGTGGGGTTTTTTCTTTGTTTTTTTACATCCAGTCCCAGAGAGAGAAATAATACAATCAAGAGAGAGAGAGAGAGAGAGAGAGAGACAATGAGAGAGAGAGAGAAACAGATTCTTTTTATTTCGAGAATAATGTAGAAAAACTCATATGTTTTGTTTTGCAGAGAGAGAAATAATACAATCAAAAGACAGACAGACAGACAGACAGACAGAGACAGACAGACAGACAGACGGAGAGACAGACAGACAGACAGAGACAGACAGACAGAGACAGACAGACAGAGAGACAGAGACAGACAGACAGAGACAGACAGACAGAGACAGACAGACAGTCAGACAGAGACAGACAGACAGACAGAGACACACAGACAGACACACAGAGAGTTGCGGGTGCTCATCGGGACAGGAAATAATATTTATTTACCCAAATCCTCAGGAATCCCAATTTTCTGGTGCAACGTGCAACATGCGTGCTAACTTCTTAGACAAAGATGCCTTGTTTTGATACCATTCCGTCTTCTGATGATGTACTTTGTGTTGTGCATCTTTCTGTCCTTGTCGTCGTCATCATCGTCGCTGTCGTCGCTGTCGTTGTTGTTGTTAAAGTTTGGTTAAAGGTTGGTTGGTTGGTTGGTTGGTTGGTTGGTTGGTAAGTTGTTGGTTGTTTGGTTGATTGGTTGGTTGATTTCTGTAGCTGCAGTTGAACTTTAGACAGTTTATCATATTCATCACCCTCTTCCTCTTCCTCCTCCTTTTCTTCTTCCTGTTCCTTCTCTTCTTCTTCTTCTTCTTCGTCATCGTCGTCGTCTTCTTCCTCTTCTTTTTCTTCTTCCTTTTTCTGTTCTTTTATCTTTCTGTGCCATTCTTTTTCCTCTTCTTTTCTTTCTCTTCCTCCTTTGTGTGTTTTTCTTTCTCCCGTTCTTTTGTCTTTTTCATTCATCTACTCCTTCCCCCCCCCCCCCCCCCCCCCCCCTCCTCCTCTCTCTTTCTCTTCTCCTTCTCGTCTTTCTCCGTCTTGTTCTTTTTCTTTCTCTTCCTTCTACTTCGCCTTTTTCTTCTTCCTCATCCTCCTTCTATTCCTTCTCTTTCCTTTTCTCCATCTCCTTCTCCTCCTTTTTCTTTTTCCTTCTCCTTCTGCTCAACCTCTTTCTTTGTCCCTTTTTTCTACTTTTTCTCTTTCTCCTTGGGAACGGATGACAAATTTTACAAAACCGCATACACACCGGGACTGGATGAAAATAAGAACATGAGTGCTTAGTCCATTATCCTCGAAATAAAAGACTAAAAATAAGAATAAATATTTAAGAATCCTTCTTCTCCTACTGATTTTTCTTCTTATTTTCTCTTTCTCTTTTCTGGGTTTGTTTTGTTGTTGTTGTTGGTGGTGGTGGTGGTGGTGGTGGTGGTTGCTGTTGGTTTGTTTGTTTTTATTTGGGGGCTGTTTGTTTGTGGGTTGTTGTTGTGTGGTTTGTGGTTTGTTTGGAGGTGTTTGTTGTTGTTGTGGTGGTGGTGGGGGGGGGGGGGGGGTTGGGGGGGGCTGTTGTCTTCTTTCCCTGCAATTACTACTTATGGATTATATATAACTGAGTTTCTTTTCGGGTTTTTTTTATTATTATTATTCGTTGTTACATCATGTTTTCTTCTTGTTTCTTTTTTGCCAGGGGTGAAGGGTGGGGGTGTATGCTCAAAACATCTTTCTGGTGTGGGCTTGGTTTTGTTTGTTTGTTGTTGTTGTTGCTTGTTATTTGTTTGCTCATTGTTGTTGTTTTAGCTCCTTGCATTTTTAGCATAGCTCCCAGAATGGCAATCACGGATGGGTGTTTTTTCTTTTAACCATTCTTCATTGGTTTGGTTTGGTTTCTTTGTTTGTTCCTTTGATTGTTTCTCTGGAAGGTGGGGTGGGGAGATGTGGTGGGAGTGTTGGCATTTTTAGTTGGGATTTTTTTCAGGGAGGGGGGGGGGGGGTGTTGTTTGTTTGGGGGGGTGTTGTTGTTGGGTTGTTGTTTTTGGGGGGAGGTTGCTTTTGTTTTTGGGGGGTGGTCGATGAGTTTCGTTGCTTGCTTGCTTGCTTGCTTGCTTGCTTGCTTGCTTGCTTGCTTGGTCGTTTGCTATGGGTTTTTTTTTAATTGTTTCTTTTTTCCGTTCCCCGGCTA
>CM054147.1:38253617-38323393 GCA_028751875.1 Rapana venosa
TGACTTTATAATTCGAAAGACCAATTGCGCAACAGAATTTCTTTTTCAGTTTGTTTTGCTGTTGGAGCACTGAAAACAGCGTCCTGAGGGCAACAATTGAAATTTTGAAAACAAAGCATAGGAAGCAGGATTGGTCAAGATACAAGTCACCTTGTGTACGAGCTGTTGATTGCAGAACGACTTGAGATGTCTTTGTTCTTTTCCAATTGTTTTTAGCAGATTGTCACAATTATCTGGAGACCTCTATGAGTTTTAATACTTTCTACTTGTATTCCCAACCATAGGTTCAAGTCAAGTCAAAAACACTTAAATCATCCCATGAAGAGCAATTAATATAGATAGATAGATAGATAGATAGATAGATAGATAGATAGATAGATAGATAGATAGACAAACAGACAGACACAGACAGACACACACACACACACACACACACACACACACACACACACACACATACATACATACATACATACATACATACATACATACATACATTAATGCATGCATGCATACATAGACAGACAGACAGACAGACAGACAGACAGACAGACAGACAGATGTGTGTGTTTATATTTACAATACATAATGCATCGGCTGAAACTTTTTTAATTTTATATTTACACCTCATATACTCAATCAGGTTGGGGTTGTTGTTTTTTTTGCTTTTGAATGTTTATGTTCAGAAACTTCTATGACACCAACAGAATATTATAGAAAACACATTTGTTGCTTGAAAGTCAGCTTTGACGTCAACTTTCTACTGCATAACTATATACAGACTTTTTGCACCATTACTTCTCTATGTTTGCAGCCTAAACTATACTCCTATGCATCAAAAGACCAATAAAAGAATAATAGTCATCTGGATGATTGTCTGACCAAAAAAGAATATATAGAAGGCTTTCATGGACCAACCACAGAATTATTTGTATATGTAGACAGATAATCGACAAGACCACAGTAAGTAAAACATAACTGGAGAAAGATTGCAGCCTTTCAGCTTCTGTTGACATCAGCCCTGGCTTTTGCATCATCCAAGTTGATTTGGGAGGAGGAGGCAGTAGGAAGGTGGGATGGAAGAGGGGAGAAGATGCCAATTGCCTGGATCTTTCATTTGCACCTTCTCATTCCTGAAACAAACAAACAAACAAACAAAAGCACCATATAATTGTTCTTCCTCCTGATAAAAGTAGGTGCGTGTGTGCGTGCGTGTGTGTGTATGTGTGTGTGTGTGTGTGTGTGTGTGTGTGTGTGTGTGTGTGTGTGTGTGTGTGTGTGTGTGTGTGTGTATGTGTGTGTAAGTGTGTGTGTGTGTGTGTGAGTGTGTGCGTGTGTGTGTGTGTGTGTATGTGTGTGTGTGTGTGTGTGTGTGTGTGTGTGTGTGTACACTGACACACAGAGGTGGTTATTACTGCACACACAGACACACACAGACAAACAGACACACACACACACACACACACACACACACACACACAACACACACACACACACACACACACACACACACACACACAAACACACACACACACACACACACACACACACACACACACACAAACACACACACACACACACACTAATATCACTTTAAGTGAACAGACTTAAAATCAAACACACACACACACACACACACAGAACTTTATTGCGCACGTGTGCACACAGACAAATCTAGATTGTTTTGTTATGTTTAAAAAATAAATGTAAACCATGAACAAACACACACACACACAAAAATGCAGAACGCATGCAGAACATCTTGCGCACACGTTAAATCCTGTTCCGCTTTTCGGAAGAGTAGGCCATTGTGTGCCGGTGGAAACAGATGACAAAATTTACAAAACCGCATACACACGGGGACTGGATGTAAAAAAGCACGAGTGCTTATTCCACTATCCTCGATATAAAAGAATAAATGAAATAAATAAATAAATACACACACACACACACACACACACACACACAGATCTAGATTGTTTTGTTATGTTTTAAAAATAAATGAAATCCACGAACACACACACACACACACACACACAGATCTAGATTGTTTTATGTTTTAAAAATAAATGAAAACCACACACACACACACACACACACACACAGCTAAAACCATCAGGAAATGGACACACTTTACATGTTAGCTCTGTTTGTGTCTAGATCTCCAAAGCAAAATGCCGGACTGCTCCGTGGAGCAAAAATAGATCTAGAACCCTCTTCCATGCTGCTTACTGAAATTCCATATTTCTATGCTACTGTCTGTCAAATGATCACTAAACGGTCATCAAAATACGAAAGATGAGCCCCAAATGCTAGTTTTCATCTTTCATCTTTCATGTGAGTGACATTTCTTATTAACTTAGATCAACAGATAAAAACAAGTGCGTCGTCTGCTACAGTCTACAAAGGGCGTTGGAAGATCAGGGTCTTCGTCCGTTTCACTGTCAGATATGGTCTTCTCTAACTCCCAGGTCTCCTCACCTGAGCTATCGTATGCTTATTTTTCCGTGGCAGAGTTATCGGAGCTCATGTTTGAAGAGAAGGTTGACCAGGGCTTGTTGGGGACAAGGTGAAAAATACAAGATGGCGGTGAAAACAAATGTGGAAGTGACGTTGTTGTGTCACGTTTGGCAAAATATTTCGATAATAAACTTCTTTTTATAATAAATGTGTTTGTTTAAGATTCTTTGAGTAAATAATTGCTCGGAGTTATAGAAATATAATTTTATGTAAGATTTTTTTTTCAAAAAAAATCCATCGACAACCAGGTATCAAAACCAAGGGAAAGAACTCTCACAAATTGGGCTTCAAAAGGAGATGATTCATGGTTAATAAATAAAACAAAGATTTCATATTCAAGATCAAGGTAGCTTAAGTAAAGCTTGTGTAAAATTGAAAAATATATATACATGCTAGTTAAACATCATAAAATATCAAGGTACTGATTATACTATAATTATGTATTTCAAAAAATAATATTATAATATTCAGTATAAAGCAACATTAGGTCATACACAAATCCAAGACATAAAGTTGCAATACCCGCAATTTACAACACGGTCAGTGTTTGATGATGCTGTGTGTAGAATGCTTTAGCAATACTCACACTCTCATAAACACTCTCTATAGTGTTAGTTATTACTATTTTAGTTAATATAGTGAATATATAAATTGCTATATATGAGATTAGAACCTTGCAGAGTAATCACTGCAGTATATTACAGAGTAGGCTTATAATATGTAAGAAGCGTAGTGACCTTTTTATAAAGTTAGAAATGTTTTTATTGGCTTAACCATATACTTTACGATGGTTAGGGTGAGAACCTTGAGGTATTCATATAATTCTGCAAACAAGATGCAACAAATACAAACCAGATGATTGCTTAACGAGTCTGCTTTGGGTAAACAAATTTTTTTAATTCTAAGTAGGCTCTCTGAACAGGCTTAAGATATTAGACCTAATAAATTTTGAGCTATCCCAAAAAATCAACTCTGCCAGCTGGAAATTTTGGTCTTTTAGTGCCATTGACTCGCGAAGTGTGCCTACAATAGTGTTTGTTTAGTGTCGGCCAAAGAACATGAGGGAATAGATGTACATAGCAGGAGTGTGCATTTCTGGGTACGATGTCTGGATGAATATAAAGATTTACAGGTGACTCTCAATATATCACATTTCTCGTACACATTATTATTGTGGTGAATCTTGACGCCTAAGTTGTGAATTATATTTTCCACCAGTTGAAAAGCAAATCTACCCCCATATCGGTTGGACAGGTGTAATAATCGTCAGGTAGGAGTGTGTATGAAAAAAAGCCACTCTGTTAGGGAAAAATACAAGAAATTCTAACAATATAGGTTGGCCATTCTCGAGATTGAAATCATGTTTTCAAGATTTATCCTTTCACCTTTTGGGGTAGGCCTATGGAGAGGATTACAATACAAGAGTTTATCGCATGATAAGCAAACAATATTTACTACATTTATGAAATTTCAAGACACACCTGCAAGAGATTTGCATTTCGTTAGCCTACAACAATTATATCGGGAATAAAATCTTGTAAATGTTTTTAGTGGGGACATTTCAGACAGCGTAAATACATCTGGTAGACAAGTTATATATTTTTTCATACCAAAACCAATCTTATAAAGCTCAGTTTTCCATTCATTATTAACTGTGTGAATCAATTATCTCTCCCATAAAGTCAAATCTGCTTTGTACTAAAATATTTTTTTATCTTATTAAAAAAACACCATGATGATTGAATGATTTGAGGATAATTTTTCGGACTGGATTTCTCAAGCAGCTGCATCCAGACCATTACATAGACAAAGCCCATTTCTCCATATACTAGCGAAGTTAACGTACGCTTTAAACGAAAAAATTTACTTTAAAACCCTTAACTGAAACTTGGCATGGTTTATGGACCATCTGAGATATGGGCAGTGACCTTGAAAGAAATAGCTCTTAGGCCAGAAAGTAAAAACCAACACTGGTGGTTCCTGGAACATATCCAGCCAGATGTTTTTTAGTGGACGCCTGGCGTCCACAGTTAGTCATCAAGGGAGACGATCCTCGGGTTAGTTTTGTTTACTTCAAGGAACCTTCTAACGATCGTGAAAAAACGTAAACTTAAATGGTATGGGCCACGGGGACACTACGGGACAGATAGATAGATAGAATCGTTATTGGGAAGGTTCTGTATCAATAATTACTAAACTACTATTGAATATGTGCACTCTTGGGTGTGTGTAGTGTGGTCGCTATACATTCATTTCTGGGTTAAAGATTTTTTTTAGTTTCAGATGATTACTCATGTTTGTTTATTGCTGAGCGTTTTGATCCTGTTGAAACATCTAGTATATGATACATTTGCGGTAACTGAGGAAAGTTTGTGTGGGAAACAAACTCTCAGTTTATAAAGAAAATCAAAGAGAAGAGAACATGCATGAACAATTTCTAAAAGCCCTCCAGATAATAAATGAGAACATTGATGAAGATTTGTTTAATCTCATTTTTTTTTAAAAACCAGTACTGTATTGTCAAATGATAGACGGTTTGATAATTAAAAGAATGAAGTCTTACCCTAAAACGTTAAAGAATGAAGACCAAAAAAACTTGTACAGCAAGAAGGGAATTTTAAATACATGCTTGAAAAGAAAAAGTATAACAAGACATCTTGCACATATGTCTTCCATCCCTTCTAGAAGAATATTAAGAAGGTTTACATTACAGGTGAACACCAAGCTGGTTTTAAGAGACGCATGTCAACATTAAATCTACATTTTATCCAAACAACTTTTTCCTGTTGGGGGTAGTAGCGGGAGGGAAGGTATAGCAGGTGACATCATACTAACCCAACTTACATGCCCAAAGGAAGAAAGGAATAGCAGTAGCGGAAATTATAAAAATTTCACAACAGATAACTGACCGACTCTTACACAACTGCTCCTGTGCTGTGTATAAAATCACCACCTACTATAGCCTAACATAACATTTTCAGTTTGCCCACCATTCAATTCACAACAGTTTATTCCCATTAACTCTTTTGAGCTATAGAGAAACAAAAAACATTCATACCAATAAATGAATGACGGGTATAACGAGGAAGAGCAAAGACAAGTACACAAAATGACAATAATAATAAAAATGAATGAGGACATGGTTAAAATTGTTAGGGTTGATGCACCCTATATAGATGGCGAATTACTCATGTACTTTTACGCCCACTTGCAAAGCAAGAGGGGGGGAAATCCAGTAATTTCTTCCTGTCTTTCTTCCCTTGCCCTGCAATTCAGGCCAGCTGGTCTTCTTGTTGGATGGGATATTTTGCTGTTGATCCATCGCCAGTCTTTCCGTCAAAGCAGAAAATTGTAATTCGTTGTCTTCTAGTCGCCAATGTCAGTTCCTTCGTACAACAACGCTCTGTTTCCGTCGGTAGTGCAACTGACACAATAATTGTGTGTTAGCTTTGTGTCACCGGACTTTAAGTGTGTTTGTTTTGTTACTCTCTCTCTCTCTCTCTCTCTCTCTCAATAATATACCATGATAGGGCATGTAGTTGGGGTTTTTTTGTTGTTTTTTTTAATTTTGTCACCTATTCCCACCCCCGTAAATGCTCTTCCAAAAACAGAACAGAGCAGAACAGGTGTGCATAATGTTCTGTGTGTGTTGTTGTTGTGCATGTGAGGACCGGTGTGCACGTAGCACTGCTTGTACAACAAGTGTGCCTAAAAATGGACCTAGGCTTGGCTGTTAGACTAGCTTTTTGCCTTACCTAACACCTTCAATGCCTAAAGCAAAAGTATCAAGCCCTAGGCCTAGTCTACCATTTACCACATGAACCTAGCCAGATAAGCCTGTCTGCCTGCCTCCCTTTCCTGGTTAATCACGGCCTAGGACTTTGTCTAGCCTACTAGGTTTTGTTAGGAAAGACTGATAAGACACACACACACAGGGAGAAGAATAGAGACACAGAGGGAGACAAAACGAAAATGAGAAAAGCAGAGAAAGAGAAAAAAGATGTAAGTGACAGAGGCAGAGAGATAGTTGTTATCAGTTTCACTTTCCCGGCAAGGTGTTCATCTTTTCAGACAATTCCGTGTACCCTGCAAAACAACAGCAACGATTACAACACTGTTACCATCACCACCAACAACAACAGCAACAACAACAACAGTGTAAAAAAAATTGGAAGAAAAGGAGGAGGAAAAGAAGCTACTATAGCGACAACCATTGACAAAGTGTGTAAGTCAAAGTCAAACTGTTATTTTCAGATGGTACATTGATTAAGCAGTGTTTGGTTTTTTTCATCAAGCCATATTTCTAATGAAGAAAAGAGAGAGAGAGAGAGAGAGAGAATATGATGTATATGCAGATATAGATTTTTTTTAACCTAATCAATGATAAATCATACAAATCAAACAAGAGAAGACAAATAACATATGTATACATGGAATTAAACACAAAACAAAAAACCCTGAACAATATTAAACCATACAATTCAAATAATTTTTAAAATATTGAAAATATATCCACCATATTACAAACAAACAAGCAACAAAGAAAAACCAAATCAGAACAAAGAAGACAAAAACATTTTTTTTAAAGGCACACCAACTGCTCCCCCCCCCCCCCCTTCCGACACACACACACACACACACTCACAAACCTTCAACCATGCAAACAACTGAATAAAACAAACAAAAAGAGATAAACCAACAAGAACAACCACAACATGCAAATAAACAAACAAACCCAAACATACGTACACAACAACAACAACAGCGGAAACAAACAAACGTAAAACAAGAATAACAGCCAAAACAAATAAAGAACAATATAGAATTAACAAAGACGAAAAAACAGTCCAAAATACCCCCTCCCCCTCCCCAAGAAAACCACCCTAAAACAAAGGAAAACCCAAAACAAACATCACTCTTTTGGGACATAATCCTTTGTTGATACATCTTTGAGAGTTTAGGCCTAGGGCCTAGCCTGATACTTATGCTTTAGGCATTGAAGGTGTTAGGTAAGGAAAAAAGCTAAAAAGTGTGTGTGTGTGCGCGCGCGCGCGCGCGGCCACTGATGTAAACGTAAGTAGGCCTAAGTGACAAGTATTGCAAGGTATTACATTCCATTCCCCAACAAAGGGGGGGAACACTTTTTTCATTTGATTTCCACCTACTAATCTAAACAAATTCAAGCTCCCAGCAATCACACAAAACTTACCACAAAACAAGATATTTTCTTACTGTGTTCTATTGTCGTACGATAACAAACGTTTCACTTTGATCGGGAAAGTTGAGCAAACTTGTTTTTCTTGCGTTGACGTAAAAATTACGCTTCTGATGGTATAAGAACGACTACTGCTTTTCTCTCAAAGATGTATCAACAAAGGATTATGTCCCCTGCTCTTTCGCCAAAAGAGTGATGTAGGCCTTCTAGTTACAAGAGAAATCTTGCATCAACTGCGTACATACGCACGCTCATATCTACGCGCGCGCGCACGCACACACACACACACACACACACATATTGCGTTCCGCCCATGAATGCTTATTCTGTTATTCTCGAAATAAAAGAATAAAGAAAGGAATAAATGGGTGAATAAATAAATGAACGAAAACAAATTCACTTCTTTAGTCAAATATTGATGAGCAGTCAGTAATATTTGATTACAAGAACTGGTGCTGTTAGCAGCAAAGAGAGAGAGAGAGAGAGAGAGAGAGAGAGAATGTGAGATATCTAAATGGTGATGATGAACAAAGCAGAATGGCAGGCATTCTCAGCTAGGCTTCAGTTGTAAAATTAGGTAATTTTGACTTGAGAAAATTTAATTGAATTGTTGAGGGGCAGTCATTACCATGTTGTGTGCTTTTTTTTTTTTTTTTTGGGGGGGGGGTGTTTTTGTTTTGGGTTTGTTTTTGCTGGGAGGGGGTGGTGGCGGTGGTGGTGGTGGTGGTGGTTGTTTAGGGGGGATTGTTTGTGGGTTGGTTTTATTGTTATTTTTACTTTTGGTATTTATTTAGTTTTTTGCTTTTTTTTTTTAGGTTGCCGTGTGGTGTTGAGAGAACTAAGTTTGACAAGGAGGTGATAATGCGTCGAGTTTGAACTTGAAGTAAATGTTCATTGAAGTCTTTGAAACTGGATGAAGTGACAGTCGTGATATGACATTCGTGGTTGGTGTGGTAGCCACATGAAGTGAAATGTGTTAATGAAATATCCTGGTGATCAGTACATTGATACTATACATCTTCTGCTCTCAATCTCTTGGTTAAGTCTTCTGACCATCACCTTCATCTTCATCTATCTCATACACTAGTCACTCGTTGGGGCACCATTGAAGAATTTGCAACCAGCTTCCTTAACTCTTCGCAGTTCTCAGCAGTCCGTTAGTATGTCGTTCCACTCAAGGCCAGTCCATTCTCTGATGTTGTATTTCCGTCGTTTTCTCGGTCTGCCTCTTCGTCTTCCTCCTAGTACTGTTCCATGCAGGACAGTCTTGGCCAGTCCAGATATTCGTGTGACGTGCCCGTATCATTTCAGTTTGCGTGTGGGTTGTTTTTGTTGTTGTTTTGTTGGGTTGTTTTTTGTTGTTGTTGTTGGGGGGGGGGGGGGTTGGGGGGGAGGTTTATTTGTTTGGTTGGTTGAGGGGGGGTCTTTTTTTTTTTTTTTTGGGGGGGGGGGTCTTTTTCGTTTGTGGGGTTTTTTTTCACTCACTGAAATCAGAAGCTCTTCATACTGCCATATGGCATTTTTAATCCTTCCTCGTTGGCTATGTGATCTCTGTACGAGTCACCAAGAAGTTTGGGAAAGCACCTCAACTCTATTGCTTTTATTCTTTCAATGTCTGCTGTTGGGGTCCACGCTTCACATCCATACAAAAATACATGCACATGTCCAGGGAACGCATCAATCTGATCTTGAAGCCGATGGCGATGTTCTCCTCGTTCTAGATGATTTTTAGTTTTATCATTGCAGCTGTGGTCTGGGCTATCCTGGAGAGAACTTCAGATTCTGATCCTTCGTCCGATACTATAAGCCTTGCTTCCAGATATCTAAAGCTATGGACATCTCAGTTTTCTTGTTGTCTAGGGCAACGTCAGTGCTGATGTCATTGATACTATTTGTCATCAGCTGGGTCTTCTCTGCACTGATCTACATGCAAATATACCCAAGAGGCCCTAACAAGGTGATTTACCAATACTAGAGATACTGACGTGCACAAAAAATACACTGATCCAAAAGCTAACTTTAAATTGGCTTAAAAGAAGAGTGTGAAATGGGGAGAGGAATTCGGTGGCAGAACTGGCTTGTCCAGTCGGTTCAACCTTTATCTTTTCTTCTGTAACAAACTTCTCCCTCCTTACATCTGTCAAGAATCGGTCTTTCAAGTCAAGTCAAGTCAAGTCAAAAACACTTTAATCATCCCATGAAGGGCAATTACGATACTGACAGGCACATTGATACCTATAATTATCTCACAAGACACAAGAAAAATGCATTTCAGGTTGTTAAAAGCATTCCAAGATAGCTTTAAAAAATTATCATACACAAACTCAAACCCAGGTACGCACGCACGCACGCACGCACGCACGCACACACCACACACACACACACACAACACACACACACTTTTTTTTTTTTTTAATACCACTTTAAGTCACGAGATTTCTCTGCGTGAAATTCGGGCTGCTCTCCTCGGGGAGAGCGCGTCGCCACAAGAGCAGCGCCACCCTTTCTTTTTTTTTTTTTTTTTTTTTTTGCTGCAACTGTATTTGTTTTCCTATCAGAGTGGCTTTTTTCTACAGAATTTTGCCAGGGACAACTCTCTTGTTGCCGTGGGTTCTTTTACGTGCGCTGAAAATTTTGTGTAACACACGGGACCTCGGTTTATCGTCTCCTCCGAAAGACTAGCGCCCAGACCACCACTCATGGTCTAATGGATGGGGGAAAATTTCGGGCCCAAACGGGGTACGAACCACGCATACACCCGACCCGGACTTTTCGCATTCTAGACAGGTGCGTTACCTCTAGACCACCGATCCACCTTTTCCCACAATAGTGGATTTTTTTTCTTCTTCTCTTTTTGCCGAGAATTTCACTTCTACCTGTCATTTCATAGTATGATTACTACAAAACAAACAAACAAAAATTGAAACCAACCAAACAAAAACGAAAGATTAGAGATTTTCATGTGTAGGCTAGTGCCCTTTTTTCTGTTTTTGCACAGGCAGAGTATAACCTGCTGGTTTTAGCCTGCTCGAATGTGGATTATTTACCCTGATTACCATACTGTCGTTTGCATAGAGAGGACGAGAAGCAACGATGGCAGGTCTAAAGCAGAACGTTGAGATTTGGAAAAACAAATTGGACAAATTCCTGCATGAAAAGAATGGTTTTACCGACATTTTGGAGCAACTGGAAAAGAAGACTGGAGTGAAGAGACTTTATATGGCCCTAGGTAAGGCCTGGTTTATTTGTTTGTTTGGTTTCCAGTTAGCTTACTGAGTTGGGAAGGAAAATCACTGCAAAATCATGTGATGAGTCTAGCCCTTTGCTTTTTTTTTTTTTTCAAAGGGCTTGCCTGAACTTAACATTTGATTGATCATCGTGGACCATCAGGCTGGTTTTGTCTTCTGCAGAACCAGTAATTCTATGTTTTAGTAATTTTTTGGTGTGTTTTTGTTAGTTTTTTTTCTTTTGCATAGTATGTTGTTTGGGGTTGGTTGGTTGAACAGTGTAACTGAAAGTAAGATTTTAGGGGTTGATCGATTTTTTTTTTTGTGGGGGGGGGTTGGGGGGGGGGGGGTTATTGGTTGTTTGGTTTTTTTTTTTATCTTGTATTTGTATGTGTATATGTGGTGTATCCACACCACAGGCCATTGCTGGAACTTGAGAACAAGTGCAGTAGTGGAACAACTACTGAGTGAAGCTTACTTCAAATGGCCTAAGAAAGGGAATTAGAGGCTGCACAAGTGCTGTCTTTTGCCCTCCAATAATCCGTATTAGAGAACATGTAAATATCAGAAACAGCTTTTTCCTGTTTTTGTAGATAAAAAATGTTCACTGCTTGACAGGATTTTGTAGGACTGAGTAAGCTCAGGGAAGTACTGCAAGCAGTATTTTTTAAAGGGACATCTTAACAACACCCAAGGCAGAGTATGTCAACAGAGTATGGGCATAAATTAGAATAAGACCCTAAATGATCTGTCCATGCATTTCAAAGGGTAAGACAGGGTTGTGTTCTGTCATCCATACTATTAAAGGCATATGATACATGGGCAAGATTACTTACTATACAACCCAGATCCAGAACCCTTAAGAGACCTGCAATTCAGTGAAAATTGGAATATCCTCAGCAAAATCTAAAGATACTGTAAAGACGCAGACAACCAAAACAGTTTATTCATGAATACTTATGCATGATCAATTCAGGCAATGTGGATCACATCATTATGGTGTACTTCTGAAAATTTATATATATATATTAATATTTTGTTGGACAGAAGCTCCTGTAGAGTTTAAATACTAAGAAGCATACATTTTTTATATAATTTAAATAGGGTTACCCCATAATAATTATGGTTAAATAAACTTAAGGCACATATCAATAGAGAGTATGATTTACATAAAACGTTTTTTGTTGATACTTTGCATTTGGTTCAAAGCTGACTTTAATTATGTCATGTTCAGCAAAATAGGAAGAAAAAAAAGAGACATGACTCAGTCAAAAATAAAATTATTTTGGGGCATGAATAATTACCACGGGTTCTATTGATGGTGCTACAACCTGTTGTATGTAACAGCTGGTGGGAGCAGTGTGGCTGTTGTTCTGACAGCGCACAACAGTATACACATACACACACACTCACACACACACACACACATGCGTCACATATTGTGTGTATGTAAGCAGAAATAAAATAGATCTGCTACGGAACTGAGTAGAGTCTGTTAAAAGAACTGTGTTTCTCTTGTGTTTAATGAACTATGTAAAATGTCTGAGCATGAGGCTTTTTTATATTATATATATAATGCAGTTATGAGGAAAAATCAGTCATTTTTTATCTCGCACACACACACACTGCTTACGTACATATACATTTTAGCAATATTGCATAATAAGAACAGAACAGATGATTTCAGAGTCTTGGTATTCTTCAAAAAGGGATGTTATTAATAGATCTAGATAGAAAGAGAGGGGGGGAGGAGGGGGAGAGCGTCAAAGATAGGTCATATATACATGACATACACACATACATATACATAATTACATACTAATGCTAAACATCACACACATACATATTAACATAATGTTACTACAACTACATACATAATATTACATATTATCCAATAGATACTTAGATAATTAGATACATACATAGATAGATAATGCAGGCAAAGAAAGGAAACCTGGGTAGTCCTGCAGTGAGACAATATACTCTTGAGAGTGCAACCCAAATTATTACTCTGTATCTAGAAAAATCAGTTGTGACAAGAAAGGGAAAAACTCAGCAAAGCACAAATCAGTATCAAAAGCCTGGGGAATAAAGTTCATCAACCTGGTGACAAATGACCTTGGCTGGGCAAGATTTTTTAGCTGTCAGCTAATGAGCTATATATAGTATTAATATAGATCAATACTGTTCCAACGCCTCTTCAAATTATTTTGTTGATTTTACTAGAGAGGGTTATTCTTGACAGTGCTTTTTAGTTTAGGAGACTTCATGAGCATAGTCACTTGAATGAGAACATCATGTACTCTGGAGAGGAATTTTGTAGAAAATAATACTTTACGTGGGTAAAAACAAACTTTGGTCATTGATTTTTGAGTCACGATTATCCTCACCTGATATCCAGTGATACTGTTAACTTGTACAATACACAGTCTATACATATGTATACATAAAGTATGCACACAGATACATATGTATACATAAGCATGCACACACACACACACACACTCACAAACACAATAGAATATATATATATTAGAATATATATTACATAATATATATTATACATACATACACACACAATACAAATACACACACACTCATTATGCATGCATTTTTCACACATATATGCATGGACACACACTCACAGTCACACCCACACATGCCATACATATGTACAAAGCTTATGTTCACACACAAACAACACACACACACACACCACACACACAACACACACACACACACACACACACTTGATGCACACATGTCATTCAATATATTTTCAAGTCACAAACTTTTTTTTTCCAAGTTTTATGTCTTTATGAAATGTCTGAGACTGGGATGCTTAGGATCACATGTCACAACCCAGTATTATTCTGTAGGTCCATGAGTGATGATGCAGTGTTTGAATCATGAAGATCATGATCTTACCATAACTTCATATTAAAATTAACGCTGACTTTTAGTTTATTACATCATATATTGTCATTTGTCTGTCCATATATCATTTGCTCTGCCCAGAAGTCCATAGATATTCACAGTGCTTCCTAAGTGGAATGGCTCTTCTAGTCAGTCTCCTGATTAACATTCTGCGTTTTACACTTTGTTCATAATAGAAAAAAAGGGAGCAGAATAGCCTAGAGGTGAAGGTGTCAAACTCATGGTCTGATCAGTAACTGAAAACACAGGCTCAAGTCTATAATTCAAGGGGATTTTTCCCCTAGGGTTTATACTGGTACTGACTCCACTCTTCTGAGATCCTTTCAATGAGACTGAAGAGTAGGACAGCTGTGGCCGGTGGCAGGGAAGACACAGACTTGTATACCAAGCATGCATGCACCTTGCTGCCTGAAAGCAAATGGACTGCCAGGTTCAGTATGTTCATGACACATTGCCTAAAAAATTCCATGCAGTACCTTTAGCCATTCAAGAGGTAAAGGTAGGCGTCAAGTCAAGTCATGAGTGAAAATCTTCCATTACATAGATTTAATTCTTCATTTACTCCAAGACATTGATTTACACCAGTAATCGTACAGACACCATAAAAGTAGAAATTCGTATTATATCAATAAGTATTTTGACTATGAATGGAAAAAGTCCAAATCAAAATGTAATTTTCAGGTTGTGAAACAATGTTTTTAAAATGTATTTTGAATTAAATTAATTGCAGTTTAAATATGATCACAACATGATGTCTATCTCATATCTTTGTTTGGGGCAGATTGTATACAATATAGTTATAGATACTCATAGTTTTGCTCCTGAGTGTGCAAACATATATCCTAAGAATGCGTGTCTCCTTGATCATTGCTGATGTGTTTTGTATGTTCAGGTTTCATTGGATTTTTAGCCTTATATCTGATGGTGGGCTTCGGCGCTCAGTTCCTCTGTAACTTCATTGGATTCCTCTACCCTGCTTATGCCTCGTGAGTTTTTCAGATCGTTTTCTTTTAATTTTGAAAACTGTTTTTACGTTATTGATATAATCCAGTTGGATGGGAAAATATATTTTACCGTTGTTGTCATTGTCAATGTCATGTGGAAATATTCATGAATGTATTGACTGATTTAGTTTAAGACACCGAAACAATGATCACATTTTGCTGCTTTAATAGTACCATAGTGAAGAATGAGTCTGTGGCCTGGGGGTGACTTGCAATTGATCTAAGGTGCAAGACTATGTGATTCAATGTTGGAATTCAGCAGAACTCAGATTTTTTTTCTGCCCTCTCCTTTAATATTGAAAAGTCGTCAGATAGTTGTCTGATAAATGAAGCAAAAAAACAAAAGCCCCATGTTTGCATACCAAAAAAAAAAAACTCACAAATCTGTAGGAGACCACACTTATATTGAAAAATTCATCTGCAGAGTTTCAGAGTATAATTTTTTTTTTCCTGGTTCCTCAGCTAGAGCTCCAAGGTTAACCAGTACCGGCAATGATGAGATTGAGTGTATGTGACCCTTTCTACCCACCATGAAGATAGCCACTTTCAAACCTTTGCAATAGAGGATAGATCTATACATATACATACATACATGTATACATACATACATACATACATAGGTACATGCATACACACATGCATACATATACATAGAGAGAGAGGAGTTTAAATAAGAATTGTAGATGGGGAGAAAAAGCTTTGCTGCTGCATGGGAGGCCTACTGTATTGTTGGTCTTTGTATTGGTGCTTCATCTTCTGTGTTGAGAGTTGTCACTGTGGTTGCTGCCCTGACCTTAGAACAACAGTATACACATTATGTATGCATGACAGAGTTGTTCTTACAGTCCTAATCCAACAGGGAGCTAGCTGTCTGTTGTCAGCTCACCAATGCTCTGACACCATCCAAAGGTGACTTGCTTTGTGGATTGGTTCTCTCTCTCTCCTCTCTCTCTCTCTCTCTCCTCTCTCTCTCTCTCTCTCCTCACTCTCTCTCTCTCTCTCTCTCTCTTCTCTCTCTCTCTCTCTCTCTCTCACTCCTCTCTCTCTCTCTCTCTCTCTCTCTCTCTCTCTCTCTCTCTCTCTCTCTCCCTCACTCCTCTCTACTCTCTCTCTCACTCACTCACTCTCTCTCACCCCACCACCCGCCCTCTTTCAGTGTCTTATGTCTCTACCTTCATCAGTTTATCAAATTTGATATCAGCTTCTGATGGTAACACTGAGTGAGACTCGCTTAAACTTTTAAGTGTTTTGTTATCAAAGAATAAATCAAGGATGGTTTTGTGTATGTCTGTGTGTATCTATATGCGTGTGTGTGATTATCTGTTTAAAAGTTTTCATGGTTTGAAGGTAAGCGAGGGGTCAGTGATGATAATGGGATGGTTGGTAATTTCAGGATCAAGGCAATAGAAAGCGAGGACAAGGATGACGACACCAAGTGGTTAACGTACTGGGTGGTGTACAGTGTCTTCAGCCTGGTGGAGTTTTTCACCGACATCCTCCTCTTCTGGATTCCGTTTTACTGGTTTTTTAAGGTGGGAAAGGGAAATTATACCTTTTTTTTTTCTTGATGTTTTATATACAGTGCATGTAAATTCTATCCATAACTGTTTTCCCGCATAGTTTGTTTTTCTCTCTAAATTTTCATTCAGATTTATCATGAGAGCTTTGCTGTGTGTTTTTTCTTCTTCTAAATGTTCATTCAAATTTATCAAGTTAATGCCTTGCTGTACATCAGATGATAGAAAGAAGGAAAGGGAAAAAAGCGAACACTGCAGTATCGTACAGTATGTTGCATGCATTACAGTGCAGCGCCAAACAGTACAATGTCATCATGCTGTCCTCTGCAGTGTCTGTTCCTGATCTGGTGTTTTGTGCCTGCAACGTGGAACGGTTCCAGCATGCTGTACTACCGCTTCATCCGTCCCTTCATCCTGCGCCATCAGGACAACATCGACAAGGCCCTGGATGATGCCAAGGATGTCTTCAATGAAGGTCAGTGTCTGACTGAGAGAGTGTGTGTGTGTGTGTGTGTGTGTGTGTGTGTGTGTGTGTGTGTGTGTGTGTGTGTGTGTGCAGTGTTGGGATGGAGGCTTCATCATGAACAAGCTTCAAGTTATTGGATTAAGTTTGTTTAGGGTTTTTTTTTATTTTAATAATGATAAGCTCACGTATTATGTGTGTGAGAGTTTGAAGTTGGTGTGTGTGTGGGGGGGTGGGGAGATGCAATCTTCAAATTGTGGGGTTTTTTTTTCAGTGTTGTTAAGACCCAAGCGTATTTGTGTTTAAGTATACAGTTTGTGTGAGAGTTAAAATCTGCATGCATGTGAATGTACGAAGAAGACAGCAGATGGGCATACTAATGCATACATATATATATATATATATGTTCCCATGAAACACTGTTAACTGAAAAGGTTGCACAGAATAATTATGTTGAAGGTCTCTCAGATTAAAAGAGTCAATTTTGTTTTTAAAGAAAAACTTGAAATAATGGAAGGACAACACTGTCTGTATTCCTGCGTCTTCCATCCCTTCATACCTTTTACCATTGGGGCTTGTAAGTGTACAAATTATTTTGAATACAGAATCCTTGATGTTGAATTCAGATTACCTATGCCCGGGTATTTATAGTACTTAAACCGCTATGACATTAGCCAGAACACTGATAGTACTGTGTGAGTTCAATTTCAGCAGAATACACCAGAGTATACAAGACTATTCTTATCAGTATGCTTCCAGTTTTTATCTGTGACATAAGGGAAACACGTGTAAGGGGTGAATTTAGTAGTTTAGATTATGCTGTGTGGATTAAGTTCTCAGAGACTGAAACCTCACAAAAAGCTGGAATATTTAGAAAAAGAAAAAAAATCAGACTTCTTTTTCATTTCAAGAGGTTTTAGATTAAATTGGTCCTTATGTCACCAGCTAACATTATCTAGTGAATGAGGTGTTGGCTTCTAGCTGAATTCTGTTAAGTTGAAAAAAACTCCTTTCACAGTATCTAGAATTTGGCATCAGTTTAAGTTTTGTTTTGTTGATTTTAAGTGCACATAATTATGTAAAAGCAGACAGGCAAAGTGATATTTATCGCCACGGGCATGCAGGGAACAGAACCAGAATATTCTTACTGTAATACCCACTAAAGCGGGAAATGGACAGGAAGCCAACATTATACTTACTATCATGTCAGTAATAGCCATACAATATGGATTGTTAAAAGGATGCTTTTATGATGTAACTTACCAGCAAAACAAGAAACCAGTTTGGAGTGTTTCTGTAAGTGCAGTGCATTTCAGCTTAAATGGGACATTTGTAAAGACTGGATAAGTCAAGCGTACCCAAATCTGTTCTCTTGTCTTGAAACATTGTGATTTGTTCCATCAAAAAAATGCATTGATGCCAAATGCTCCATTTGTGAAAATATTTTAAGAATAGTCTGTAATACATATGCCCTTGCCCAGGCCCAAAACTTTGTCAGTTATTGATGTAAGCTGATTGCCAAGAAAATGATATACTGAAATTGTCATCACATATGACGGTCTCTTAGCATATTAACCTGCACCGTTCTATAATGGGGGAAAAAAACTGGTGGAGTTGAAATATAGCTGTCCATATGGCAAGGTACTTAAAAAGAGTCATACATGCAAACTTCTCATCCAGTGTGTGCTAATGCGGATCTTATTGTGATTCTTAGGTGTGATGAGTGAGTCAGAGTGCATATTCTGGGTGACCCCCGGGGGTGTTAAGCTGGGGTATATGGGACAAAAAGGTGCGCAAATGCGCATGAGCTTAGGGGCACACATTGTGCATGTATGTGCACGCATGCGTGTGTGTGTGTGTGTACACACAAGAGAGTGAAACAGGCAAATCTGGTTCAAGGTTGAGCTGTTTGTTCTCCTCTTGCTATAATAATAATAATAATGTATGGAATTTATATAGCGCTGAATCTTGTAAAGCAACAAATCAAAGCGCTCAGATGACTCTTTTAAATATATCGAGGATAATGGAATAAGCACTCATGTGCTTTTTTATATCAGTCCCCGTGTGTATGCAGTTTTGTAAATTTTGTCATCTGTTCCCACCGGCACACAATGGCCTACTCTTTCGAAAAGCGGAACAGGATTTAACGTGTGCGCAAGATGTTCTGTATGCGTTCGCACACGGGGCCTCGGTTTATAGTCTCATCCGAAGGACTTGCTAGCCATATAACATATCTTCATTCTTGTATCACTGTTGCAAAAAGAAGGGGGAAATAGCAATAGTCACAGCTGCACAGATTGAAATATATGTAATGCATGTTTGTGCATCTCAAGTGGAGGTTTTTATTCAGTGCTGGTTTTGATGTTCGACTGTGCAATCATTGTATGCTGTACAAAACAGCAAGGTTTATGAGAGCTTCTAATGTACAACCTCAACATATTGATTTGTGGGACCGGCACATTAACATCTGCATCTGGTCACATGGGCCACCCAATCTCTGTCTCTGTCTCTTTCTCTCTCTGTCTCTCTCTCTCTCTCTCTCTCTCTCTCTCTGAATGCCTATAAAGTAACAGCAGGTTGTATGGCAACACTCACCAGTTAAATGTTACACTGTTAAGGCCTGTGTGTAAGTGTGTGTGTGTGTGAATCTCCAAAGTATTAACAGCTGCACTCTACATTTACTAGATTTAGGTGTACACACACACCACACCACCCACATGCTTGCATGCATGCATATGCACACACTGTGATAAGATGTGTAAATCTTTCTGTAAGTTGTACAGTAACAGCGTGTTATCACGCTGCAATCCACAGTCAAGCAGTGTACTTTGTATGCAGTGTCTGAGTGTGTATGTGTGCATCTGTATGTATGTGTCGTTTGTGTGCATTGCTCCAGACATCTGTCAATCTCATAAGTGACATCAGGATATGATAAGGCTGCACTCCTCAGTTATGCAGTGTTGTTTTGTTGTGGGGGGGAGGGGGGAGGTTGTTTGTTGTTGCTTTTGGGGGGGGTGACTAAAAATATAATCAGTGTGTTAGTCTACATGCCCAATTTTTTTTCCTACATTTTATTCTATTATTGTGTGTTGTTGTGTTTGTTTTGTTTTGGGGTTTTTTTCTCAAGGAATAAACTTCACACATTTTCAACAGATTTTTTATTGAATGAATTAATCGTGATCTGGCTACCAGGTTTTATTTTGTTCTTCTTTTTCTCTTATGTTCTCTTTTAACAAGGTATTAAAAACGTTGTGGTTGGATGAAGCATACAATACTTTTTCTGCGTGTGTTTCGTATTTATAGGGAGTGAGTGTGTGTATGTGTGAGCGAGTATGCGTGTGTGAGCAAGTATGTGTGTGTTGGTATTTGTTTCTGTTTATGTTGTCTTTTTGATTATTTTGAAAAGATTTGCTTGTGCCATATGACAAGATCATTATACTGGTGCAAAAAAAAAATGTTAACATTATCCATGTGTACCACAGTTACCTAAGGAAACGTGTGCATGTTTTGATGTGTAGGGGTGTTCGTGTGTGTGTGTGGGGGGGGGGGGGGGGGGGGGGGGGGGGGGGGCTTGCATGTGTGGTGAATACATGAAGAAATATTATTTTTGTTACACATACCCTGTGTGTATGTTATATCCACAAATCCACTGATCTATATACTTGTTACATTAACCCTTAATCGCATATTGATCTAACAGTCTCAGGTTTGGCCAAGGAAAGCTTGACCCAGGGTAAGTGTCTATGCTCTAAGCAACATGGTCAATATGGGGAAAGGTATACAAGATAGTTATATATGTATATATATATATTGTAATTAGCATTGTACATTGGGATGGTGCCTGGCTTAGTTTATAATGGCATGTCGCTGCTTTGTGGTGGGGGGGGGCGGGGGGGGTAGGCTTTTAATTTGCTGGTTTATGTCAGGGTGTGAGAAAGAGAGAGAGATGATGTGTGAGAGAGAGAAACTATTTTTATGTCCAGATGGTACATTGAACAGGTAATCAAGCCATCTGTATAAATTAAAAGAAATCAGAAAAGAAAACTTCATGAAAAAAGATAATACTGAAAATATAATAAAACACACACACTCACGCACGTGCATGCACACACACACACACACACATGCGCGCACATGCACACACATACACACACACTTACTTTTATCTTCTTCATAAAAGACAACCCATATGAATCGTTCAGAAAATTTACAGGTGTCAGCTATCAGTTGCTCTCTCCTCCTCTCTCTCCCTCTCTCTCTCTCTCTCTCTCCCCTCTCCCCTCTCCAGAGACTGTTTTGCAAAATTTCAGCTCAGGGTTTGTGGTCTAAAAAATTCTAAAATTTGGTATCGCAATGATCATGTGGATGCAATTGCCCATTCTGTTTAAATGAATTGGAAGATGAAACCCACTTCTTATTCCACTGCATAGCATATGAAGATATCCGTAAGAACTGTGCTATACTGCAATCCTTCTCTGGTATGCTTGATCAAAAACGAGTTGCAATGATTTTGTCTCAAACTGATGAAAATACAATTCTATGCCTTTCAAAATACATAGCTTTGGCATTAAAGATAAGGAAGCAAGTAGCAAGTTAAATAGAACTGTTTGTAGTAATAATTATGTTCAAAGCGATCCCGTATTACTTCTTTCAGTATAAGTATGACTGTGGATGTTGTTCGCGTGACACAGGTGCATGTACAGGTGTGCTGACAATTGCCCACTTGGGTAGAGAGAGAGCTGCATGGGTGCGAGCAACATATACATGCATGCAGGTGTAGTTGTGTTTGTACGTATGTGTGTGTGCACGCGCGCACGTGTGTGTGTGTGTGTGCATATGTGAGTGTGCATGCGTCAAATTAATTGGTGATTCTTTTCTCGTACTTTGAATTTATTATCCCCCTTGTCTAAAGGGCTGTAATGCTATAGACAATAAAATATTGTCATTGTCTCTCCCCACTCTCTCTCTCTCTCTCTGTGTCTCTCTCTCTGTCTCTCTCTCTCTCTCTCTCTCTCTCTCTCTCTCTCTCTCTCTCTCTCTCTCTCTCTCTCATTCTCCTATTTTTTAGATGAACCTGACCTTTCACTTCCACTTTGAACACATTGCATTTTACTGCTGCTGTTAGGGGTACAGCCAAGTACAAAGTCCAAGGTACAAGCACACATATCAGCATCACTGCGTTTTTGTCCGTGGCTAGAAAAATGCTTGTAAAGACAGTCAGACACAGCAGGAGGGAGTGGTAAGAGGGTGGAATACTGATAGTGAGACAGTATAATGATGTCCTTTGTGTAGAGGTGATTGTATACATGTACGTTTGCTTTGTGGAAAGGTCATCAGAATTTTTTTTTTTTTAAACTGGTCAGGACTTTTGGTTGACTGTGTAGTACTATCAGAAATAGGATAGGGGTCTGTTATCACTGTGGGTTTTTTTGGCTGGAGTTGTCAGCTGTAGCCAGTGGTTAAAACTGGTTTAACTTCAGTCCCATGGGTCCATGAAGCCATGAGTTTGAATCTCAGCAGCTGTGGCTGGTGAATCAAGGGTGGGGATTTTTAAAATATCTCCCAGGTCCGCTGAAAATGCAGATTTGCCAGTGCCTTAATTCCCTTCGTGCGTGTGTGTGTTTGTGTGTGTGTGTGTGTGAATGTGTATACTTGATATTCTGCAGTGCGTGTGTGTGTGTGTGTATACACACACACACACACACACACACACACACACAATGCAGAAGTATACACATTAAAGATCCCACAATTTATGTCAGCATCTGGTGAATCATGGAAACACGAATGTACCCAGCATGCATCCTCTTCAATTTAAAAAAAGTTGCTCTGAAGTCAGAATGTGTTGGTAGAGGCCAGCAGGCAGACCTGCTGTAGAATTACAAGCACAGGAGAAGACTGGGCACAAGGCACCCCACTGGTAAGGGAACACAGAGAAGAAGAAGAAGTAAGCTAACTGAAATGTTATACATCCAATGCTTACGTACATATAATTTTTATATGTACATGCAATGTGTGTGTGTGGTTGCTGTGTGTCTCTGTGCTACTCTTGTTTCTGTGTAGGCAAACAAAAATGGTAGTAGTGATCGTCTGTCACTCTTTTGTGTGTGTGTGTCTGTGTGTTGGAAGATAAATAGGCACTCTGTATGTAGATGGGTGGGTGGATGTGTGTGTGTATATATATATATAATTATATATATATATATATATATATATATATATATATATACACACACACACAACACATATATAGATATATAGAGAGAGATATAGGTATGAGTGGATGGGTAAGTGTAAATATGTGAAGTATGTGTATGTATGTGCGCACATGCATGCATACAGAAGTATATCCACGTGAGTTCACACGACAGCAAACACATGTACATTACTTCCTTATACATCAGGGTGAAATCTTCAGATGACTATAAACTGTATTCCATAAATCAACATCCTGTTTGATCATACAGTTAGTCTTGACTCTCATAAACACAAGAATTTTTTTTATAAAAAACAAAACTTGGTTTTTAAGTTCTAACTGTTTCCAGTGTGAATGTAATGGTCCCATCAAACAGGAGAGTGTCAAGGGTTCTCTTACCAAATACAAGGAATGTTTTATGGCTGGTGTTACGGAAACTCATTGTCCAAAACACTGCTCGTTTCATGTAAACCCTACTTATCTGTCTAAAGCGTAGCTTGTAACCAGGATGTGATTACACTTTGACTTTTACTCCATGGGTGTATTGTAAAACAGTAGGGGCACTTTTTTGTCCCACATCATACATGATACATCCTGTTGTATGTTCAAAACATTGTCACTGTCTCTCAAGATGTTTTCTTCTTTGATATGTGACAGTGTGGATGAATCTGGATCTGTTGGAACATATTGATCCATACATTTCTTTCTGTGAAGGGTGTTTTTACTGTAATTATTATTTGATATCGTAACTTTGGTGAATCGTTGACAATTTTCTGTGATGTTCCTGTTCAGGAGTACTTGGGTAGCACCAGTCTCTAGTAGTTATACCTTGTTTTGTTAAGCCATGTAAAAAATACGAAGTGTGCAGGCACACACACACACACACACACACACCACACACACCACATACCACGACAACCACACACACACCACCAAACACACACCACCACCACCCCACACCACCACACACACCAACCCACACACACACACCACACCCAACAACACCACTACCACGCACACACACACCACACACACACACACACCACCACACACACCACACACACACACCACACACACACAACCAACCACACACACCACACACACACACACACACCCACACACACCACACACACACACCACACCACACACACACACCCACACACACAACCTCACACAACACACACACCCCACACACACACACCACACACACCCACCACACACACACACACACACAACCACACACACACAACCTCACACAACACACACACACCACCACCCTCACACCACACACCACACACAACCACACACACAACACACACCACACACACACAACCACACCACACCATCACACTACAAAACACTTTTATCCACAAAGTCAAATGCAGCTACTTTTATAGTGGGTTAAACCGGTCACATACAATAATGTATAAAAGCTCACCATTGGTGAACCTCGAGCTCTGCTGAGGAACGAAAAAGAAACAACTGTTTTGGAAATAGTATGTAACCTGAGCTCTGTGTATCAGTGCATATATAATGAAGGAATGATCAGATAATGTTTCTCATGTTTCTTTCTTAACTGTTATATATATGTGGTGACTTGCTCACACACTACACTGTACAGTTGGCACAGGCTGAAAGCTTTATCAGTGATTAAAATGTGATCCTAGATGGGAGACTGACTATTAAATGTGTGCGTGTGTGTGTATGGTGTGTGTGTGTGTGTTATTTATTTATTTATTCTTTTAATTTGAGGATGAAGGAATAAGCACTAGTGTGGTTTTTTACATCCAGTCCCAGTGTGTGCGTGTGGTATGCATGTATGTGAGTGTGGTGTGTGTGTGTCTGTGTGTGTGTTCATTAGTATATCCATTGTATACAAGTCCAATATATTATTCTATAGCTTGGATTCCCTAGATATGCAAAGAAAGGGGTACACAAGTGTTCATTATGGCAGATTAAACCGAGAATAGTCCTTAAAAACAAAAAGTAGGCCAGCATTTAATCTAGATCTAAAAATAAAAAAAGGAAAGAATGAATATGTTTCTTATGTGAATGATCCGAAAGAAGAAGGAAAGTTTGTTGGGTTTCTTTTTCCTTTTTTCAAATAACCCAAATTAAATCGGACGCTTTGTCCTGGTTTGGTTTTTCACTACTATGCATGTGTAAAGAAGGGAATGGATTTCCTTGCATTGGTGGTAACTTTGATTTAGGTTGAAGTCGTCTCGGAAAGTTTGCTTGCTTTTTTATTGTGTTTTTGTTTTGTTTTTTTGTTGGTTGGTCAGTCAGTTGATTGGTTGGTTGGGGGAATTTTTGGTGTTTTATTTTTGTTTGTTGGTTGGGGTTTCTTTTGGGAGGGGTGGGGAGAGGGTGAGTGGGGAGCTGGAAAGTAGGGTTTTTTAATAACTTTCTTTTTCGTTGCTGCTGAAAAATTCTTTACAGAGCTGGCACAGGGCGAGGGAGGGGGGTATTGTTGCCTGAGGGGTGAAGGATGTGGGTATTTTGTTTGCTGGAGCTGAATCACATTCGTTCGAGTTTAAGGTGTTATATGATTTTGTTTGCTGGTTCTGAGGTGGCATGAAAGATAAAAAAGTGTTTAGCAAAGGTACTTGTGGTATCTATTGCATGTTTATGTGGTTGAGTATAACATATATCACTGAGATGAATGTGCACTTTGATGGTATTGTTTTATAAAAATAAAAAAAGTTCACAAGGCCAGTTTGTGACAAGCACATTGGACCATTATGAGACTGTGCATCAAAAATTTGTACTGGCACTTGGGTGTTTTATTGCAGGGACACAAGGCCTTGGCATCGAGATTAAGTCCCTTTTCTTGGCATCTGACTGACTTGAATTAACTCCTTGAGGAGTCGTTAGAAAACTGCACTGAGTGTTCTAGGAAGTTTGGTATCCATGGGCAAGTTGAACCTGGCAGAGCCCACCTGTTTCCAGGAAGTAAGGTGCATGCTGGGTATGCTTTGTGTCATCCATCCAAAATGTTATGACGTGACAGCCCTGATTTGGCCTCTGTAGTCGGCAGGGCTATAAACAACAGGATTGGATTGGATTCTAAGATTTAACATTTTAGGAGGTGACGGTCCCATTATGGCCTCTGTGGTTGGCGGGGCTATAAACAACAGGATTGGATTGGTTTTGGCCATAGCTGGCCTGTTCACAAAAGTGACTGGGGTTTTAATGTGTGTGCAATGTGTGTCCTCGTTTGCACTCAGGACCCTTAGTTTATAATTTCGTTTGAAGGACTCTGGGGAGAGTGGAGTTGGTTAGGGCTACTATTGACTAGGGACAGAATTCTCTGGACACTCAAACCTGTACTGACAGTAAATGTTGGATCATGAGTACCGTGTTCTAGCCACTGTGCTGTTCCACCTGCTGTGACTTGACCTGAGTGCAGGTCTAAAGAGCCTTCCCACACACCAGCCAAACTGACTTCTTCTTTTATATGGAGTTCAACTCCTTGAAAATAGGGAACGATGATCCTTGTTGTTAGCTTTTTATTTTCATTCCTTTGCTAGAGCTCTGAGGCTCACCAATAATGAGATTTTTTTTTTATGCAACTGTTTGCCCACCATAAAGGTAGCCACATTCCCCACTTCAGGGATGATGTCTAAACAATCCATCAATGTGGTTGCATTTGGATTTTTTTTAATTTTGTCATCTGCTCCTATTAGCATGCAATGGCCTACTCTCTTGAAGTGCAGAATTGGTTTTAATGTGTGCGCAAGATGTTCTGCATGCATTTGTACATGGGACCTCCGTTTATAGTCCCATCCAAAAGACTTTTGGGTGAGTGGGTGTTGGTACTAATGTTAACTCTTGGAGGAAAAATCCACTCAAACAGTTGACTCGGCGGTGGCACAATCCAATGCCATCAGATTACGAATTCAACACTCTCAACCACTAGGCTATCTCACCCCCAGCCTACCCACCCACCCCCAGTTTCTATTTCAATTCCTCAGTTCCACCTTCTGACCATTGTCCTACAAAACTGAAGGAAAAGTTAGTATTTTTGATGAACACTATCCCTACATTAAGGGAGAGAACCCCTCTTTCCAGGTACCTGTGCACTGTGCGCATTTGTATGCAACCGTAACCCCAGTAGTGGGTGATACGAAGGGAAGGGTGAGTAGATGGTTGGTTACCCTATATCGGGTTATGAAGGGAAGGGTGAGTAGATGGTTACCCTATATCGGGTTACGAAGGGAAGGGTGAGTAGATGGTTGGTTACCCTATATCGGGTTACGAAGGGAAGGGTGAGTAGATGATGGGTTACCCTATATCGGGTTATGCTTAGGGAAAAGGTTAATGATATTCCACCTCGACGTCTTGTCCAGTCTTGACATTATCCTATGTTGGTTGATGTTGCAGCTCAAGACAAGGCAGAGCAGATGATGAAGGATGAGGCTGTTCAGCGAGTGGTGCGCTCCTCAAAGGACGACTAAGAGGCCAAGTGCTGACTGCTACCTACCCCGCCAGCCCCCCTAACCCTTCTACTTCAACTTCATCACTTTCCTGTGGATGTATTTCTCCTGAAATGGTTCTGTTGTTTGTTTTTTACCCCCCTTGTGTACAGTACTCTGATGTGATCTGAATGAGGTCTTCCATCATCCCCCCTCTTCCTGTTCTTTGTTGTCTGGGCGCTGTAGGTTATTTTGAGATGTTGAGGGGTTATGTTGAGGGGTTCGGATTATGTTTCACTTCCAAATTGTACAAAACTTGGAGTGCTTTATTCGATGGTTTGTAGTACAGTGAGTGTAACGGCGATGTGTATGAAAGTGTTTACATTCGCATATATATGCACATGCAAAGACATACACACGTGCATGCGTGCGCAGGTGCGTGCACTTGCATGCACGCACGCACACACACACACTTTTTTCTTAGGTTGGGTGTTTTTTAAAAACTAATTTACATTATGGGGCATACAAGAAGCATACATGTCGTCTCCCTCCCATCAGAAATTAAAGAGTTTTGTTTTATTATTTCTTTCCATCAATTTGTTTCTATTAATCCATTGTTTGGACATTTCTTGATTACATTATTAAACAGCATCAATATGTATCAATTAAACCAGAATTTTGCCCTGTTATAACAAGTCCTTACTATTTTTGTACTCCCTTTTTTTTTTTCTTTTTTAAGGTTTTTCACTCCATGGGTGTGCTTATCTGGAAACCATGTTTTCAAACTTTCTGATGTTTCTCTTTTGAGATTTTTCTTCTTCTTGTACACCATTATTTTTTATTTATTTAATTTTTTGTTGTTATAGATATTTCATTTCTTTACAAAGCGTCTCTCTGCCTGAAGAACAGTTTTGTCTATGGTAGTGAATCATTCTCATTGCCCTCTCTCTGTCTCTGTCTCTCTCTCTCCTCTCTCTCTCTCTCTCTCTCTCTCCTCTCTCTCTCTCTCTCTCTCTCTGTCTCCCCTTCCTTTTTTCCTTCCTTCCTTTCCCTTCTCTCTTGATAATTTTTTCCAGAGTAATTTAAAAAACATTTTGTAGTGAGTCTGCACTTTCATCAGCAAATCTGATGTCATAGACTGATATAAATTCATACCAACAATCCATACACCACTTAGATTGTTATGATCTTTTTTTTTTTTGACTTCTTCATTTTGTGAGTATATTTGGTGTATATTTTGGGGAAACTCCTAGGTAAAATAGGTATCGAACTTTGGGCATCATTATTTTTTTTAACCTGTTTCGGTTTTTTAACTCATGAATATCACAGATCCAAGAAGTGAGGTATATTTTACTTGTCGTTTTATCAGATTATTTTTCTTCCTTTCTTGTGGCTAATTTAACCTTTGTTGAAAAAGATTTCAGGAAGAAACTATTTATCGAAAGCATACTCACATTTTGATATGTGCCTTTCTGTTTGACATATCAGATCAGAGATGTTTCTGTGCTTGTGTCTTATCCTGCACAGGCTGTGTTGTGAGGCCTTTGATAGGCTAAGAAACCCCCCCCCCCTCCCCTTTCCCCATTTCTTTTAATGTAGATGGATACATCTGGTTTAAACCAAATCGGAACCAATTCAGCAGCAAGGCAAGAGTGATGATTACAACAAGCACAATCCTGTAAGACATGATGAGGGAAGCATTTTTTACATCACTTTTTAAAAATTGTTAAGTAAGACAGACACCTTGTAAATATGGTATGATAAAAAAGGTGGTGAGCTATGAACTGCTCATAAAATAAGCCATTGTCATGTGAGAAAAGCTGCTCAGGAGAAATGAAAATCTGTGAATTTACAAAACGAGTTAATTGCTCAAGTTTTACTTTAAACTCCCAATTATTTCCAGAACGATTTGTGACTTGTTAAAGTTTGCTGACATATCTGAAAATTGAGAATTGATGATAAAGTGCTTCAAGGTCGTTTTTAGAAATAGTTTTTAAAATCTTGGCAAAGCTTCCAGCTGTAAATGATATCTTGTTTGTCAAAGTCTGAGAATCTGGGCATAGATTATTCCGTCTTCCATTTATTAAAAAGATATTGCTCAATGTCGTCATAAAATGTTTGCGCATGGATGCTATTCAAGTTACGATGTATTGAAGTGATTGTATCAAGCACGGCCAAATTGTTTCATTTTTTTGTGGGAATGTGCCTTTTTTCCACTGAGACTCAAAAGCAAATATGACAACAGTATTTTGTCTCGTTTTTTGCTGCTCAAGTATGAAATGAATACCTTTTTAGCCTTAGTTTTATTGTCCATTTTACTTCCATCTGCATTTTGGTCTGACAAGTTTAAGTGAGATTAAAGTGAAGTAATCACATTATGCTGCCTATACAAATACCAGAACAGTACTGAAATGAAGCTGGACTGAATGCCAGTCAGAATTGTAATATTGCGAAGTTTTTGTTCAGCAACATCAAAAGCAAAACATAATGCCACATTCTGAATGAGATATTTTGTTTAATGTTTACTCTCTCATTCTGGCCGATTTAAAAGACTCTGTAGCCACATTGGTGACTAATCACACGAGTCTTCAGGAGAGTGTTTCTGGGAGTTTGTATAATATGGTACAGGATTGTATGTATTTTGTTTTAAACATGGTTTTATCTCTGATATGGCCTAAGGTTTTCGGTTGGTCTCTAAGGCAAAAGAATAACCACATTTCTTGGACTAGACAGGTAATATGGAAAAGCCTGATCTTTATCCAGGTTTGACAAATGTTAATTTGTTGTACATGATTGATGCTGTGGTCATAACATTCCATCGACCACACGTTAGTCTAGGTGTGTTTGATATAGACTGAATTGAAGAGTGATATCGAGAGATGGGATGAAGAAATGCAAGTGACACAGTTACTTTTACAGTTAAGCTTAATGTGGATTCACATTTTGTCACTTTGATAGCAGGGGGGAAAAAGCTGCATTCGGTTTTGTTATTCTTGAGTAGAGGTTTCATCTACAGCAGTTTGGGATTGTTTTTTCTTGGTTTATCATGTCGGACCATACATTTGTTATTCCATATAAATCAAGCAGCCCTGGATCTTACAGTTGTGATAGTTGATATTGTATAATGTATGAGTTTCGTTTAAGATGTCCCCAACACATTCCTGAGTTAACATAGTTTTAATCACTATTTGTTTAACAAGAATTGGAATTAAACTTGTCTTGCTCAAAGATTTGTTTTGTACTCAAAACTATTTATAATCGGTTTATATTGCCTTTCGTATTTGGAAATGTATCAGTGATGGTGTTATTTCATTCATGGATTCGTGTGCAATATTATCAATACTGACAATGCTTGTGGGATTTTTTGCCCAGCCTGCCTTCTTTTTATTTTTATACTAGCTTACAGTTTAATTTCATGATCGCAATCGCATGGTCCCTGTTTACATATCTCTCTAGTCCTTAACTGATTTTTCACTGAAGTATTATGTTCCAGATTCATACTGCACGATGCTTATCATTCTCAACCTGTGTTTAACTTATTTTTTACCCCCCAAAAATGTACAGATTGTTTCTCCTCAGTGTATAGTTGTGAGTACTGAATAGATTGTGATGAGGTTGTTGGAAAGGCAAGGCAGATGATTTATTTTTTGGTTGATTGTATAGAGATCTAAGGCTGTGTTACATATTGTTGTATTGTGTGTGCATGCAAATAAGTCCAACATGAATCCCATTCTTATACTGTGGGCACACATAAAGAATTATCAGTTGACGAATTGTCAGTTAAGCAGCATGGTAATGCGTTGATCAGAGGAAAAGCTTTTTCTGCAAAATTAATACAAGAAATGGGGAAATTATTTTTAATAACTAACAAAATCCACTAGTCAGGAGATCAAAGAGAACAGAGTAAAATTTTTATGAATATATTTTTTTCTTGCACCACTGGAAACTTGTGTCTGAAAAAGATAGTGAAACTCATCCTGTGGCTTACAATGATCACAATTTGGACAGAATCTTGATCCATAAGAATATTTTTTTAAACCAACTTTTATGACAAGGGAAATCCCATTTTTGTATGACATGTTTTCTGTGTTTGGGTTTGTTTTGTTTTTTTAGTGAAGACTTTTCTGGTGGCAAGAACTAAGAAAATAGGCTGGGAATGAATTTCCAGCTACACCAAGAAACACAGGCCAAGACAAAAAGGTATGTTTTTGAAAACCTTGTAATAATGTTCAAAGACCAAAGGGGAAACATGCCATAACATTCCTGGTGTGCAAGAATTTATAGTTTAAAGAAGTTACATGTTTCATTTGATAAATCTTGCAATGAAAACTTGATCACCTTCAAGAAATGATAAGTATATAACATCATTAGTAGGATAGCATTAAAATAGATTTGTCAGAAAACCAATTGCATGTTTCTTTTGGTTTTCTTTTGGATTTAGCATTTGTTTGGGTTTGAAACAACACAAGTTTTATCTTGAAGTAAACTGATTGCTTATCCACAAAATCAATTTGAGCTTGCAGTTTATAAATTCAATTGTATCACATTTTTCTATCTGATTAACCAAAAAAAGAAAAATATTAAATTTATGGTATATGGTTGTCATTGATTCAGTCTTTTTAATCTTCAGGAGAAAAATTAATGTCATTGTAATTTTCTAATAATGAATGCTCATAACTATATTCAGTGTGTATTACTCACTTGATTTTGTTCAGAATTATTCTTTTGGGAGGAAATGGTCATCCAAAGTTTATGATTTAAAGATTTGTTTGGATTCAAACAGTTCTTTAAAGGGGAAAAGGTTTTCGGAAAATAAGATTAGTTATTTATGTGTGGCAGATTTGGTCTTTTTTTGGTTTTTGCATGTTTATGTATATTGCCAATTTTTTTGGAAATAGCTGAGTAACTGTGTTATTGTTCTCTAAACTGCATACTTCATTATCAAAGGGGGATGTTCTAGTTTAAACTTGTTCATTTACATCCAGTTGTTAATCTTGCTGAATTTCTTATTTTGCAATAAACTGTTCTTGTCCATAAATTGTGTTTGTTTTTTTCTCTGTGTGTTTGTGTATGTTTGTGTTTGAGCAGTATTTGCATATACACGTTTCTGTTTATATTCTTTTGTTTACTTTTAAAATAGTATGTGTGTGATCATGTGTGCATAGAAAAATTTTGAGGTCAGAATTATACTCTTTGTATCACTTTCTTTATCTCTGAATTGTCTTCTCTCTCCAAGTTTTTGTGTGTTTGGGGTTTTTCTGTCTCATAACTTTACAGACCATCAGATGAGACTATAAACCGAGGTCCTGTGTGTGAACGTATGCAGAACATCTTGCGCACATGTTAAAATCTGTTCCGCTTTTCGTAAGAGTAGGCCATTGTGTGCCGGTGGGGACGGATCACAAAATTGACAAAAGTGCATACACACGGGGACTGGATGAAAAAAAGTACATGAGTCCTTATTCCATTATCCTCGAAATAAAAGAATAAATCAGTTTTTTTTAATTTAAAAACTTAAGCTTGTCAAGAAAGTCGCCATACAGGTCTGATAAATTGAGTGTCTTGTTTTTTTTACCATTTACGAACCTGGAATATTTGAATTGCTCATGTTTCTTTTTTTTTTCTTTTCATTTGCTCTACTGTCTAATTTTTTTTCCAAGTCACTTATGCTAACAAATGCTCTCTCCCTCTTCTGTCTCTCTCTGAGAGAAAAGTTAAGATTACAAGGAGGGTCAATGGTGCTTGCACGTCACTCTGTGAGTGTGTGTGTGTGTGTGCGCGCGCATGCTGCATATGTGTGTGAGGTAATTTGTTTACATTGCTGGGCTTTTTTTTAACCTATTTCCTTAACAGAATCCAAATTCAGCTGGTTTAGTGACACGAATAATGCGTTTTTCTTAATGTCTTGGTGTCTTGACAACTGTAGACAGTGTCCAACAGCAATTACAGGGAGATAACTTCTGGTAAAGCGATTACTTCCCCTCTCCCCATAACAATGAGACTTTTCTCTTTGTTTTCGTTGTTCTTTTTTGTTGGTTTCCTAACTTGTTGGTTTCCTAACTTGTTTGTTTCCTAACTGGGAATATGTTAAAAAGAGTAAGTTAAAAAATCATACTAATGATAGATAAGTTACATTTGTAAACACCATGGTTTGCCTTTTGTTTGAATAATCCTGAGAAATATCAGATCCAATGATCAAGAATACAAGAGACAAATTATTGATATGATATTTTGAAACAATCAACTACCTTCAACAAACGGTATCACATACAACAGGGGGCAAAATCGTCAGTGAGACTTTCTTTGTTGATTTTTTTTTTAGTGTGTTTGTAATTTGCCTGTTGCATAGGTTTCAGGGGAAGGTGTGTGTGTGGTGTGTGTGTGTGGGGGGGGGGGGGGGGATTGAGGGTGGAGATGAGTGACATTTTACTTGGTTAGTTGGTTTTTGACAGGAGATAAGGAGGAAGGGGGGGGGGGGGCGGGTTCCTGATGTTAAATGTGGTAATGTAAGCTGAATGTAGGTTTATTTGTTAAATTATTGTGATCTGGTCAGTCTCTGCCAGCTGTCCTCCACATTTACAAGCTGGTTCGGTATTGGTCTCGTGTTCCTACTTTGGTCATTGGCATGGTTTTCTGGACATGCTATCAGCCTTCATGTTGCCTTCGGTTTTTTTGGCTAGGCTATAAAACAACATGAATAAATTTTGATTTCCAGCCTTTGAATTTTAAATTTCCAGCCTTTGAATTTTAGATTGCCCTCTTTTGAATTTTAAATTTCCAGCCTTTGAATTTTAGATTGCCCTCTTTTGAATTTTAAATTTCCAGCTTTTTAATTTTTAATTTCCAGCCTTTGAATTTTTAATTTCCAGCCTTTGAACTTTTCATTTCCAGCTTTATGTCTGTGGTGTGACAAAGGAAACAACGTGAATGCTGCTGCATTGGAAGTTGTGAGCATGTTTTGAAATTATTCTCTCCCCTGCCACCATGGCTGTAGAAAAAGGAGAGCATGTGTAGTAAGTAAGGTGGTAGTAAGGGTTTATCACTGATAACAGTTCTTAACAGCTGCGCAAGTCAAGATATCCAACAGATGGTGTGTTTTACAAGTGGGACTAACTTTGAGGTCATGCATTTACTTCTAATCTTGTTAGTTAGAGGCCGTGGATGTAACTGGTACTTAAGCTGATGTGTGTGTGTCCATGTGTGTGTGTGTGTCCATGTATGTTTGTGTGATAGGGTGAAGTGGCATTATCACCATCCTCCCTAAGAAAAAATATAACATGAAAATGATACAAATGTGTTTTTTATCATATGTTCACACACAAGCGCACATGTTCACACACACACGCACACACACACACACACTTCGGATGAGACTAAACCGAGGCCCCTGTGCGAACACACGCAGAACATCTTGCGCAAATGTTAAATCCTGTTCCGCTTTTCTTAAGAGTAAGCCATTGTGTGCCGGTGGGAACAGATGACAGAATTTACACAACCGCATACACACGGGGACTGGATGTAAAAAAGCACATAAGTGCTTATTCCATTATCCTCGATATAAAAGAATAAAATAAATAAATAAAATAAACAGGCGCAGGCGCGCACACACACTCACACACTCTCACTCTCTCTGGCTGAAATATTTCTTTTCTCCCATCCCCTGAAAGTTGATTTATTCACTAGAGAATTGTGCACTCACATATATACACACATACACAAAAGCACACACACACACACACCAATGCCATTCATTACCATTCCTCTCCAGCTGTTCTTCCCCTGAACATATATTAATTTTGTGTTCAGTTGTACTTGTAGCAGTGAGGAAATGGAAACAAAAAAGGGGGGGGGGGGGAGTAATATCAATTTTTAATGCTTATTCATGTTAAGGGACAAAGCTGTGAAGGCCAGAAACATTGCCATGTAAAGTATAATTATACCTGTAATTCTGGTCCTGGATCAGTAGAAGCAGGGTAAGCACAGGATATCCACAGAGACAGACACACAGAGAGTGTGTGTGTGTGTGTGTGCCCGCACGGGCGGGTATGTGTGTGTTAGTGTGTGTATGTGGTTGTGTGTGTGTCCACACATGGCGTCCATGCACTGCTTTTGTGCGTGTGTGTGTGTGTGTGTGTCCGAAATTGTTGGTGTTCACTAACTCTGGTGTTGGTACCACACACTCTTCTCTCTCTCTCTCTCTCTCTCTCTCTCTCTCTCTCTCCTCTCTCTCTCTCTCTCTCTCAAGGGTTGATGTTTTAGAACATATCACCTTCACACTTTCCCTATCTCAAAGTAGTGGCCGACCGCTGGGGCACCACTGAAGAATTTGCAACCAGCTTCCTCCACTCCTCGCGCTAGTATGTTTTTCGTTCCACTCATATCCAAGCAATTCCCCGTCTCTGATGGCGTCTTTCCATCGTTTTTTTAGGACATGGATCTATACCGGCGGTGAAAAATTCAGCTGATATAACAGTTTTTATCTACGGCTTCATTCGTTTTACGTCAGTAGGCCTTTATCTGGACCTATGTTGGCATGTACCCGACAGGTTTCTGGCGTAAGCTAAAGCTAGGCCACAGCTCGATGGTCCGGTCAAGGCTGTATCAGGAATGTCCCACACACTTATCAGCTAAGCCTGTACCATAATTTTCTCTTCTCTGCTTTCCTTTACCGGTGAGGTGCGTGATGCACATATTCTAGGCGGTTTCAGAGCTTTGTCACTTTGCGAGGTCTGCCAGCTGGCCTCAGCCGACACGTTCTGACTTCAGAGCAGCTGATTTATTGTACAGGTTGCATGCAGGGTATGGTTTGTGGTTCCATAACCCCGAATGCTGACATGAATTACAAAGATCTTTAATATGCGTATTTGATCTTCTGCATGTGTTTCACAAAGGGAATTAAAAGCACTGGCAGGTCTGCATTTGAAGGTGATCTGGAAGATCGTTAAAAATCCCCATCCGTAATTCACCAGACACCGATCACGGAAGATTCGAACCCACGACTTTATGGGCCCAGGGATTGATGTCAAACGGCTATAGCGCCCGTTGCGCAACATTTTTTCATTATGTATCACACGAAATTGGGATTGAACGATTTCCATATGAAAGACCAGGGACCCGTTAACAAATTCGATTATGAGGGACTGCAACATTGCTCAATGTGCATGTTCAGGTTACCATGACGCATAAGCGTCGTTCAAGTTGCTGGCCATGTTAAAGAATAACGATTGACTGTGTGGTGTCCGGTGTTGACACACAGTACACTGTGTTAGGGCCTAACGACGTTTTCAGTTGTAGTTTACACAGTCAAAATCTGCTTTTTAAAATTGTTTAAAATTTTATTTCGGGGGTAATGGAATAAGAACTCATTTACTGATTCATTATTATTTCGAGGATAATTGGAGTAAGAACTCATTTACTGATATATCATGTCCATTATGAACAATATATAGCTTTTGATTAAATTTACTCTAAAACAGCTGGCATTGCCATCCAACACAACATGCCATGACATCCGTTGACTTTTTAACTTTGGTTTTTTTTTCAATCTTTAGTTGAGATTGTGGAGAAGCTTCTTCTCCACAACCCAGGCACTTGCCCACAATCGCTGCAAATGGAACCAACTGGTGCAACGTTCATCACTGCAGTGCCCTTACGACCCCGGTCGGGGTTACGGGAGCAGATCGGATGAGATAAGTGTTGAGATTAAATTTCTCCATTTCATTATCGGGAGCCCAGCAATAATAATGTAGATCTTTTTTAGTTGATCGACTTCCCGACAAAATTCGTCAGTCATGGTAATCTTCTGCTTATTTACATAAATGATTGACTACACTGTCCTTATTGTCCCTATCTACACTAATATCAGTCTGAGTCTAGTCAGACAGCCCCCTATCAAACTCAGAAGTCCTGTTGATAGGCCTCTATATCAACCGTTATAATAGCCTTGGCCGAAACGACAGTTGTACTTTCCAGCAAGTGTTCTTAGTCGCAGCCAAAGTTTACTGAACATTAACATTAATTATATCTGCATGAACATCAATGACTGCATAAAATGACTGTAGGGCATGGGAAAATTCATCTGTGTATATTTAAACGTCCGCGGCCGTATAACGTTTCATGAAATTAGAATTCTTCTGTTTGTTATCAATAAAACGTTTTAGGAAAGTAGAACATTGTGGGTTTGGCGGTAACATTGGCTTTTTGTGCAACCATTCGAGAAATTATGTCAGTTGGTGTTTATGGTTTTCCAAGGGATGCTCTTATAACTTGTGATATAACTAGAAATAAATATAAATTATGTTTAAACCAACTATCAAGTTTAACTTGTGACATATTTGGATTAGTTGTAATCCCCACCTACCCAGCAAACTATGCTGTACGGCTCATGAGAGGAGCTGGAAATGACTTGCCACTATTTCTCCCAAACATCTGTAAAAAGGAAACAAGAGAAGGAGAACGTCCCATCCCAGTTAAAAATTAACTTGGGTCTCGGCCACCCAGTGATCAACACAGCTGAACAGTTCGGTGTCTGAAATTCAGGTATTTCCCTGGTGAAATTCAGTTGAATTCTAATCCACCAGTAGCCTAGCCAAATTTCCCCTAAAAGATCAACCTTTACTACCAGGATCGTTTTTTTCGCTTATGAAAACGACCTTGAGTTTCTTGTTTTTCAGTTGCCTCTGTCCCGGATTATTTTTGACTTGTTGCTTGCTGCAAGCCATGAGAGTGCATTTTCCTCGACATTTCATTACGCATCAACAGTTGCAAATATTGTAGGCTGCGGCATCTGGGCGCAGTTGCATCTCATTGCATGTTGATGACGCTGAATGTATTCTCCCGTTGCGTAAAATGTTGACAACGCCAAGACGACCTTGCCCCAACCTCCACAGCTGGCTCCAGCCAGGTCACCGGCTTCGTTTCATGACGGCACGCACGCGCCCCCAGATTTGCACCAATCAGAAGGCTCCGTTTTGCCGACGCCCCTCTACTCAAGCGAGAGTCAGCTCGTGCAGTGGTCGCATTGGCGCACTTTATCAAAGCCTGCCGAAGAACAGCGCAGATGTGTTACAGGCGTATGAAAAAACTAAGATTTTTTTTAGCGAGAGGAAACAAGTCTGGGTGCAAGTCTTTCGAATGAAACGGTAACAACATGCATTTAGCCCTAGTAACAAACTTTTAAAAAAAAAAATTTCCGCTCATGGGTCCCAGGTTCACTTCAGTGAGATTTTGCGTATGTGACCGTTTTTGCCCACCATGCAGGTAGCCATATTCCGACTTCAGGGGTTGATGTCTAAATACGACACCAGTGTCCATGCAGGGTTTTTTGTGTGCTTTGGTGTTGTTGTTTGTGTGTGTGTGGTGTTGTTGTTGTTGTTTTTACAATTTTGTCATCCGTTCCTAAAAAAAACATTCAATAGCCTTCGACAGGTGGAAGGGGTTTTAAACGTATGCACAACATGTTCTGCGACATAAGCACACAGGGGGGCCTCAGTTCATAGTCACATCTGAGGGACCTTTCAGGAGAGTGGAGTCAGTCAGCACTGATGTTAACACCAAGGGAAATATTCCCTCGAACGGGCGCATCGGAGGTGGCTCGAGCCCCGGCCGTTATATCGCGAGCTCAACGCTCTAACCACTAGGCTATCCGGCCACAAATACCCAGTCTACAAAACACAATAATTGTACCCTTGTCTCCAAAAGCTTCGAACTAAGATGCTGCAAGACTCTACTTACTGGTCTCCTTCGGAGAGACTGCCAGAGAGAGAGACAGAGAGAGAGAGAGAGACAGACAGACAGACAGAGAGAGAGACACAGAGAGAGAGACAGACAGACACAGAGAGAGAGAGAGACAGAGAGAGAGAGAGAGAGAGAGACAGAGAGAGAGAGAGAATGACAAATTCTTTTATTTCGAGGAGAGACACAGACAGACAGACAGAGATAGAATTTATGCGCGCGCGCGTCAGTCAGCGATACAAATTCTGTTATTATACTTTTAGCAAAGTGTCGTATGTCCAGTTATAAAAATGCTGTGAAACATACAATTGTTATTATGTTGCTTCAAGTGGCGCGTAGCTCTGAGTACCGTGTGTGTGTGTGTGTGTGTGTGTGTGTGTGCGTGCGTGCGTGCGTGCGTGTGTGTGTGTGTGTGGTAGTAGTAGTAGTAGTAGTCTTCAATTGTGATTGTATTTACGTTCCAGTGGAGGTTTCTGATTGAGAGAGACAGAGACAGAGAGAGAATGAATGAATGAATGAATGAATTGGGGTAGGGGGTCGATTGAAAGTAGAAATTCTGGGGGCGCGCGCGCGCGTGCGCAGTACGTCTGTGTGTCTGTCTCTTCAAGCACCTGTGTGATTGTAGCTGAATGTAACATTTTTCATAGCATGAAACGAAACTATTCGCTAAACATTAACAAGGATAGACCGAGTCTCACTGTTGAACAGTGATATGTAACTACAACAAATGGCCCTATAGATAGGACTTAACAGTAAACCCTTCGCAATATGAACATTTACTTGACCTTATCTAGAACTTGTTCAGGGGAAGTTTCAGGGAAATAGGTCAGCAAGGTTTTAAAATCTCGCATTCAAGTACAATATAATTATAGGCATTTGAAATATTGCATTTTCCACGCACACCATAAACACCCTTGCTGTATTTTGTGATACATGTGTTTAATCTGATACGAAAAAGCAATGCATGAAGTAATCTTTCTTTGACAATAGTTGTTTAAGTCTTTTCACGTTGAAAAAATGTTTTTTGGTGCAAACTAGTTGTTGTTGTTGTTGTTGTTGTTGAAGCATTCTACTGAACTTGTTTGCAGATGTTTCTTCTAACATTTGGTATGTATCTTTCTTGGATGGATAAATAACCGAATATGTAGCCTAAATTGTTCCACTTTTTATTGCTTGCACATTGTTTTTCTTTTCTCCACCCCCCCCCCCCCCCCCCCCCCCCCCCCCTCTTTTAAGAAAAAATTGCATTCCTATCAACCTACTCATTAAAGTATAATCTTATTTTTGAAGGTATCCAACAGAAGGTTTCCAAAAATGTCTTAGACCCAATGTGTGTTTGGCATAATTCTTGTAATCTGCAGATTGTATGGTATATAAAACTGATTTACAATACACACAAAGTAGGACATCAACAAAAATGGATGGATGATCTAACACGTATGTTAAAGCAATAATAATTGCAACTAGTTCAGTTGTGAATCCTGATCGATTTCTATCACCATAATATGATTTTTTTTTCTGCTTTGATTGCTGATATGACAAAAGATGAACCAGCCTGGTAAATTGTCTTAGACTAATTACGATAGTTGTCATGATTATACGATCCTACATTAGTTGCCATAGCATTTGGGATTTTCATCCTTTTTAATATATGTCAAAATGTGTTTTGTTGTGTGTGTGTGTGTGTGTGTGTGTGTGTGTGTGTGTGTGTGTGTGTGTGGTTTTGTGTGTGTTGTAGCAGCAGCAGCAGCAGCAGCAGTGGATCAGAAAGTTCGTCAGCGTAAGCTATCATTCGTGTACTGTGTCATGTGTGCGCGCGCTGTGCGCCGGTGTGCATTCGCGCGCGCGCGCACACACAAGTTGATTGATCGATTATCTGTTCCCCCAAGGCCTACAGATATTATATTGACAGAAGATATGTTGACATATTGATACATAAGACCATCAGAAGTGGATGAGCTTTTGCGGGAAAAGACACACAACAACAACAAGGAATGGAGAAAAGAAAGAAGCATAGAAAAGTGGAAAAACAAGAAGAAAATGGATGAACTCCCACTTTCCACTATGACCACTGAGATCCAAAACCTGCACTAATAATAATAATAATAATAATATATGGAATTTATATAGCGCTGAATCTTGTAAAAAACAAACAAATCGAAGCGCTTGCACTCAATCATTTACAGGCATGCAACTCTCCTTAAACATAATGAGAAATCCATGCGCGCGCACTACGCACGCACACGCACGCACACACATACACACACACACACACACACACACACACACACACACACACACACACACACACACCACACACACACACACACACACACACACACGGAACAACACTTAGACGGTGAAAGATGCTGTTGAAAATTAGGGACAGATATGTGGGGGAAAGTCTCAGGTAGGAAATAAGTGTGTTTTGAGGCTGGATTTGAAGGAATCAAGTGAAGGCTTTTGACGAAGTGAAAGAGGGAGGTCATTCCAGGTGGATGGACCAGAAACAGAGAAGGAGCGACGGCCAACAGTGGTTTGTTTGAATCTGGGTGTTCGAAAGCACAAAGTATCTGCGGCTGAACGAAGGGAATGGGATGGAGTGTACAGGTGAAGACAGTTACAGAGATAAGAGGGTGCAGATTTGTGGAGACATTTGAAACAGAGGGTATTGATTTTATACTGCAGTCTTTGTGAGACAGGCAACCAGTGAAGAGATCGCAGAAGAGGAGTGATGTGTTCAGATTTTTTCTTTCTTAGGACCAGTCGAGCTGCAGAGTTTTGTATACGTTGAAGAGAGTGGATAGATGATGCTGGTAGGCCAGCCAAAAGAGAATTACAGTAGTCTAAACGTGAAAGAATAAGAGATGTGACAAGCTTGGAAGTTGCATCAGTGGACAGATACTTGCGAATCGCGCTTACGCGCCGTAATTGATAGTAGCAAGACTGGCAGGTCTGGGTGATGAATTTTTTCATAGAGAGTGTGTTGTCAAGAACTACTCCTAAATACTTCACAGAGTTGGACAAAGGAACTGACGTATTGCCGAATTCTATTGAAGTTTTTGTGATAGAGGAAAGTTTATGTTGGGTCCCTATGAGCATGGCTTCGGTTTTATCGGCATTAAGTTATAACTTGTTCTGAGTCATCCAGTTTTGAATGTCTTGAAGGCAGTAGGACATATTTGTCAAGAGGGAAGGCAAGTTTTCAACAGTATCGCTGCACTGAAGTTGAGTATCATCGGCATAGAAATGATGATCAATAGGGTGGTTGTTTATTATATGTGAGAGTGGAGCAGTGTATAGAGTAAAGAGAACAGGGCCCAGGACTGATCCCTGCGGGACTCCACATTCCATTTTGACAGGTTTTGATTGAATTTTGTTTACAATAACTTTCTGGAACCGGTCTGTGAGGTATGAAGTAAACCAGGTGAGGGCTGTGCCATTAATACCAAACGTATTTTGGAGGCGAGAAAGAAGAATTGAGTGATCTATGGTATCAAAGGCTGCAGATAAGTCAAGAAGAGTGAGGAGGGAGATTTTTCCTGCATCAGAAGCAAGTAGAAGTGTATCTAAAGTATGGACTAGGGTGGTTTCGGTGCTGTGGTTGGGGCGATAGACTGAAAAGTGGGAAGAAGATCATTGGAATGAAGGTGACTGTTGAGCTGTTTGAGAACAACTTTTTCTAGTACTTTAGAGATAAAGGGTAAGTTTGAGACAGGCCTATAATTCTTCAGAATGTTGGGATCGAGGTCGTGCTTTTTCAGTAGAGGTGTGACTATTGCTGTTTTAAGAGCTGATGGAAAATTTCCTGACTGAAGAGATGAGTTTACTATTTTAGTGATAATAGGCACAAGTTGTGGAAGGCATTGTGCGAAAACAGGAGCAGGTATGGGATCAAGGTCGCATGATTTTATAGTCATTTCCTTCAGAATTGTCATGATTTCTTTTTCACTTGTGGGATGGAAGGAAAAGAGAGGAGTGCCAGTGAACTGGGGGTCAGGAGGCGCAGGCTGGAATTGAGTTTGATCAAGTCTGGAGCGTATGTTTCGAACTTTATCTGAAAAGAAGGCAGAAAATATGGATGGAAGTTCAGACAGTCAGCCACACACCATAACCATTTTCCAGGGGGTTGAGATGCCACTGATCCGTTCAGTTCAGAGAAGAGATTTATTTCTGAGTGCCTTGATTCCACGTGGTTATAAATCCCTCCTCTTTAGGGGACGGGGTAGCTCAGTGGTTGGAGAACTCCTTTCCTACAGCCAAGGTTAGCATCGAGCATGGTTACCAAGTGGATTGGTGACGTTTGCGCGCCTTGGCTTGAGAACAGTCCCCCCAGGTCACCAAACTGTAAATGGGTACCTGCCTCTTTAGGGTCAGGGAAGGTAAAACAGCGAGGGAGAGGAGATGGGCGCCCCCCTCAATATTCTGGCCCCTAGAGAAATGAGGTTTCTGACGCCTCGCTCTCCTACGACCTTATAGGTTATGGGACACCTTTACCTTCTTTTTTTAAGCCTTCAGATGAGACTGTGAACCAAGGCCCCATGATTTGCCACTCGCGCATAATAACCATTCGTGTTATGGCATTACTAAAGCCTGTCTGTCTTTGATCAGTGCCAGGAAGAGTGGAATAGCTGGATGAATGACGAACACTGACTTTCAAAAGACGTTGGTAGGCACACTTGGTTTAAATAAGGTTTATTCATTAATAGGCGCACTTTTCGAATTTGCATTCACCAAAAAAAAAAAAAAAAAAAGGCAAAATCATGAAGTTTGGCTAAGACCAGGATTAGTTTTTATGCTTTCATCTATAGATACCAAACAATATTTCCGTTTTGCGTTTAACTTAGTGCTAGTACCGATTGTTCTTTTGACATAGTGGGTGGCCCAGAGTATACCGAAGGCTTCAGTCACAGTGCTTTTGCTTATTAATTAATTTTTGGCACAGTTAAAGAACCTTTAATGCTAAATGGCGGATATTGTCACGGTGGTAAAGCAAACATAGAACCAAACTTCACCACGAGTTTGTCTGGGTTTTGTTGTTGTTGTTGTTAAGTATTCATTGTCATATTTACCAGGATTGCTGTTAACACAGTTATGAAAAAAAATATATAGCTTCACTCCGAAACCCACACTTATTCCTGGCTCATTTTGGAACCTGTATCTTTTTGTGTGTTTTATGTTTGAGATACATATGACTTTCTTCTAGTCAGCCTTAGGGTTAGTCCATAAATCGGAAATCTCCGTTGGGGCGTAAATTATAGTAACCACAACAACAAGCCTTAGGTCCGCAATAATGCACCGCACAAGGGCTTAGAGTGACCACTCTCTGGCCTGCTTAAAGTGTAAGTCCTTCTAGTCAGATGACAGAAAATAAAAAGCCTGACCCCGATTGTAAACCATAGAACTACAGACAATTCCAACATGTCCAATCCCACGAATTCCATGCAGCAAGTAAAACCGATATCGTTGGCACACGATAAAAATCCCAGCAGAAGAATACACCAATACAGAACTTTTAGTTGATGGTAGAGATCAGTGGCATCATCGACATTATATACAGCATACAACTGAATGTGCATGAACTGACGAAGACTGCCAGCTATGAAACATTATTTTATTAGTGTGTGTGTGTGTGTGTGTGTGTGTGTGCGTGTGCGCGCGCGTGTGAGCCAGCAGCATGTTTCGTGTTTATAGTATGTACGTGTCTGCGCGCGAGACAGAGTAGGCCTAATATGACTGCACTTGTTTCCGCGTGGACTGGCCTGAGGGTGCACACGCGTGTGTATCTGTAAATGTGAAGTGTGGTAGGCTGGCCTGAGGCAGGACAAAAATTATCATGATGTCATAAGCCTATGGATTTTCATGGAGCTAGTCCTTCAAAGGTGACCGCCGGGAAAGACAATCGGCATGATTCGACGTCTCTGCTTTGTGCATCTGTAACCTACGTTGCAATGCAGATAGACACGGTTGATATTTAGAAATCAATAGGAACATATTGAAAACGTGGCAAGAATACATCCTCTAAAACCCCAGTGTTTTTCATTGTTCGGCCATTCTGCCTGCCAAACCGGGCGAAACGAGACCAGCTGAGCAACAAGCATTCTGCGCATGTCGGTCACATGCAAATGAGGTCAAGCCGCCGGGCCGAAACGAGATTGCAGTCAGAAAAACCAACTGGGTGGATACTAACTTACTGTTCACAGTGGGAGCTTGAAATTGTACATATTAGATATTGGTGCAAAAGATTCAGTGATTTGTGACGGCTTTCGTGTGCGGTGGATGGCAAGATTTATAAGGTAAGTAAATCAGACGATTCATTTTACCTCAGTCAGACCACACGACCAAACCTTCTTTCCAGCAACTTTTCACAGTTGACAGAATAGAATGCTCGAGGTTTTCAGCGTTTCAGAGACAAGCTTCCCTGAACCGTGCAGTTTGTTACGATGGCTAATATTTCGGTTATTTTATTTTTGCAGGATCTGACTCTAAAAAGCGCATGTTGTTGTGGCGTTGCGTATGCTGTTGTTGCTGACTTCAAGCGCTATTTTGGGCCACTAGCCAAGGCCGATGCTGAGATAGCCTAATTTATCAGCTGATGGCAAAACAGCCTTAGCATATATAGCGTAGTAGCACTGGTACTGGTATACCAGACGACTTACTTAACTAACAACGTCGATTTCCCATGTGTGGCTGATGTTTTTTTTCCAGTACGCAGGTTATTTTGGGCATCGTAAACACGGTACTTGGCAAAACAAGTCTGAACAAAATGTGGATTTTGTGGAAGAGTTGGAAGGAATTTTACTCAGTTTCATGAAATGCATTCTGCGCAAAACGCGTACGTATACGTCCAAAGGTCAGGGTCATTTTAGAAACCCCATTCCCCTCCTCCCCCCCCCCCCCCCCCCCCCCCCCCTATGGGTGCGCTCAAACACACACACACACCACACTCACACACGAGTGCGCGCGTGCACACACGCATGCACACACACAGTCACACACACACACACACACACACTCTCTCACACACACACACACACACACACACACACACACACACACACACACACACACACACACTGTAAAAGTGCATACATCAGCACCCCTCCCCCAACCACACACATTCACACACACACACACACACACACACACACACACACACACACACACACACACACACACACACACACACACATCTGCACCAGTTTAGTTAAACCCCCTTGTTATTGTCAAAGGGTATAGTTCTGTATGTTTTTGTCCATTTCCCAGTTTGCTCTCTTGATTCCCACTTTCCTCCCCCCCCCCCCCCCCTTCCTCTCCTTCTGCATGATAAACCAGGTGTTTACTAATGGAAAGGACTGTAGTCAGGTGAAACTGGGTGTTTCTAAGGAGACTGTTCCTGACCGCCAAGGGTGGGGAGAAGGGTTGGTGTATGACAGGAATGAAAAAGGCCTAGAGACTGAGAGAGGGATTTAGTAGCCTAGTGTTTTTTAATCTTGATTTGTTCACTTTTGACATGTTGATGTTAAAGGAATTGTTATTGTTTTATGTTCCAGAGGTTTATGATAGATTGTTGAAGAGAAAGTATGGATTGATTGAGTGAGTGAGTGTGTGTGTGTGTGCGGATGTGCGTGTGTGTGTGTGTGTAGCTCTGTGTGTGTGTGTGTCACTGAGAGAGGGGTGGAGAGAGAGAGAAGGGGAGAGGGACTCATGTGTATGTGTGTGTGCATCACTGTGTGTGCATGAGTGCATGCTTCTACAGGAGGGGATGGAGTGCAGGGAGGGAAAGAGTTCAGATACTGAGATAAGTCTATAAAATTTATTTAAAGCATTAATAGTGAATGAGTGATCATTGATGTTAAAACTAAGTGACTTTGAAACTAAATGAAGGCTTGTTTATAACAACTTACATACTTGTAAGTATTTGAATCCATTCTGTGTTAGAATTGATTTGCAATTTTGGTAGGCATAATTTGTTTTTTTTGGAAGACTTGTCTATCAGAAGTATTCGAATCCATTCCGCATTAGAATTGATTTGCAATTTTGGTAGGCCAAAAATTTTTTTAGACTAGCTAGCTTACTTCAAATGCCAAGTAATAAAATTTTGGACTCAGTGAGCAGTGAGTGAGTCACTGCCTCTTGACCTTGTCATAAAGCTGATATAATGTCACTTATCAGTGATTTGCTGAATTAGAACTAAGTGGTGAAAGAATGATTAAACAAAAATTTGTATACGTGTTCTATCTTATATGAATGATATGATATACTGAAAAGGAAAAAAATAGAGCCTCCTAGTTTTTTCGTTTCCTTCTGTTTCAGTTTTGTAATAGTTCATATCAACTATTATATGAAAATTATATTTTTAAAAAAGAATTGGCAAATTAAAGATATCAAATTGAAATAGGCACTGGAAGTTGGGTTTGTTTGTTTTTTATTTTTACTTTTCACTAAACCACTTTTTTTGTTCTTGAGCTAGAGCTGCGAGGTTCACCAGTGGTGAGGTTTGTGTGTGTGACCATTTTTTCCCCCCTACCATTTCTGAAGCCACATTCAGACTGTGGGATGGTGTTTCAACATGACACCTGTGTGCATGCATTTTTTTGTTTCATCCATTCCTATCGGTACACAATGGCCTACACTTGCGAAAGGCAGAACGAGTTTTTAATGTGTGCCCAAGATGTTCTGCGTGCATTTTCGCACATGGTGCCTTGGCTTAATAGTCACATCCGAAGGACTTTGAATTTGATAGTATATCATTTAGTTAATTTTTTCTCCCATCAAACTGGGAAGAAAGGGTGAGGTTGGGAATTGAACCCAGAACCTCAAGATTTACTTGCTGTAAGGCAAACACCTTAGCCATCCTGCCACCCTCCTCCTGAAATCACATATATACATGAAGTTTTTACATTTTTAATTTCTGTATAAATCATATTCACTGTTATTCATCATGAATAATGCATTGTTTCTTTTTCTGTCTTTTTTCTTGTTGATCCCTATCAGAATTATACAGCAAACACTTTTTTCCTCGAAGCTAAAATCAGAATGATCAATACAAATCCATCATTACTTTATGCCCTTGAGTCTGTTTTTTGCATGATTTTCCGCCAACGCAGCCAAGGTTGAATTTAGAAAACAGTTCTTGCAGAATCTGTAGGGAACTATTTTTGAGTTTAGCATTGGCAGAATCCAGAGTATGATGGCCCAATGTGGACTGGGAAAAAAGTTTTATAATGTTCAGACAAACAGACAGACAGGTGGAAATAGTGTGTTGTTTGTGTGTGTGGTGTGTGTGTAATACTTTTCAGTGCATTTGTGTACATGTATGCATGGCAGTGTGTGTGAGAGAGAGAGGGAGAAACTGAGACTGTGAGAGAGAGGGAGAGACAGAGGTGGACAGATACTGGAACAGACAGGCACTGAAACAGACCCAGTGTGCTCTGTATGTATGTCAGGTATGAGTATGTATACATGTGTGTCTGTGCGTGCATACATGTGGCCATTTGCCTACCACTAAGGTAGGGCTCGTATTCTGACTTTTAGTTTTATTCATCAAGTTGTAGTATGAATTAATGAATTCTCAAAAAACTGTAAATCATAGACCAACCATTTACCATATATTAATTAGTAATTTAACAGTGCAAAGAATTATGGCCTATGCCAAGTTACGGCTTATAAAAGTCATACAATTGCAATAAAAACTGATCGTTTTATTGAGACATTGTCAGTGACTGACATGTGAAGAAAGTTTGATGACCATACTAAAAAGATAAACTAGGCTAAGCCTATACTGGATATAGTATAGTATAGATCTGTGCCTTTGTTGTTTTGTTTTTCATTTTTAAAGTATGATTTGGTTGGCTGGTATTTTATTAATAATGGTGGGCTTACATGTTATTTGATCGTTTCTAATCTAAGCCATTTCTCAGTGCTTGGTTATAATTTGTTGGAACATCTGATGATGTGTGTGTGTGTGTGTGTGTGTGTGTGTGTGTGTGTGTGTGTCAGAGACACACACACACACACACACACACACACACACACACACACACACACACACACACACACACACACACAGTGTATTACTGTATAGTGTATACATGTGTGTGAGACAGTGTATCACTGTATGTGTGTGCGGTGTGTGTGTGTGTGTGTGTGTGTGTGTGTGTGTGTACATGTGAAATTTGTGATGGTTGCTTTAAAAAAAAAAAAAGTTTGTAATTTGTGGTGAATGCTACACAGTATTATAAGTATATATAACTCTCATGCATTATATATCTAGTGGTCAAATTCTTTCGAAAGACCAACTTGTAAACCAACAAATAAATTTTTGTGCTTTCTCTCTCTCTCTCTCTCTCTCTCTCTCTCTCTCTCTCTCCTCTCTCTCTCTCTCCTCTCTCTCTCTCTCTCTCTCTCTCTCCTCTCTCCCTCCCTCCCTCCCTCCCTCCCTCTTCCTCCTCCTTCCCCTCCCTCCCTCTTCCTCCTCCTTCCCCTCCCTCCCTCTTCCTCCTCCTTCCCCTCCCATTCTACCCTTCTCTTGAAACCCTCTCAGTCCCTGAGTTTTTTTTGGTTTTTTAAAAAGTTTTTTTGGTTTTTTTGGTATCCAGGCACCCAGTACACCTTCATTCAGTTCCTCCATTTGGTGGCAGGATGTTCACAGATGTAGAGAGAATGGGATTTAAGGACTAGATAGCGAAATGGAGGGAAGCAATCGGATGTGACATTTTGCCTCCTGTTGTGCTATCCCTCTTCCTTTACAGTTGTCTGGTGTGACTGACAGAGACGGTCATGTGTAATTTTGCTCAGAAGAGTGCAGGTCACATAGGTATACATGTATGTATACATGTACACACAAGTTTCACAATATAGAGAGATCATGGACATAATCGTGGTAATGTGTTGAGCTGTAAAGCTTGCTTTTATTTATTTATTTATATTTTTTTCAAATTTATTGTTATTTTAATTTTTTTTTCCAGCCATAAGCCAGGCTTAGGGTTTTTGGTTTTGTTTTTATTTATAAACATTTCTTTCCAATTTATCTAAGAGTAAGACAGATTGACATTATCAGTGTGTTTAATTTTTTTGTGCTTCTCCCCCGCCCGCCCACCCCCCTTTAAGCTTGGGTATTTTGTCTCTGTCTCTCACTCTCTCTGTCTCTCGCTCTTCATATTTTTTAAATGGATGTGAGTAATTTATTTATCTAGGCAGTGTGAAAAATGGTGGTGGTGGTGGTGGTGGTGGGGGGGGGGGGGGGGTGTTTATGATTTGTTTTTTAAGATTTAGTTGAAAATGTAACTTCCAGCTTAAGTTTTATTTTCTTGGCTCTTTTGAATGATTCTATCCTTCATAAAAAAACAACACAGGATTGTTCTGGAGGTTTCTGAATGAAGATAGGGGTAATCACTGTTTGGTTTGTTACTGTTGTTGTTGTTGTTGTTGTTTAATTTGTTGTTTTTTTAAACTGGCTTAAACTGGTAAAGATAAGGAGTATATATATATATATATATATATATATATATATATATATATATATATATATATATATAATGTGTGATTTTAAAAAAGTAATTGGGCTGTTTGCATAGAGATATATAATATATGTTGAAAAATAACTTTAAAACATTTTATTTAGTTTTCATGAATACTGTAAAGTGTACTATCATGAATTGTACATGTATAATATTAAGTAAATTTTACTGCATGACTGTGTGTGTGTCTCTCTCTCTCTCTGTCTCACACACACATGTGCGTGCGTGCACACACACACAACACAACACAAACACACACACATTATATACAATACACACACACACACACACACATACATGTGCATACACACGTGTACACACACAGTGACACACACACACACACACACACTCACTCACCACACACACATACACACACATGTATACAATGCACTCACACACACTTGTGCACACTCTTTCTCTCTCTCAGTCTCTCTCTCTCTCTCTCTCTTCCTCTCTCTCTCTCTCTCTCTCTCTCTACACACACACACACACACACACACACACACACACAACACACACTTTCTGAGTTTCTCTCTCTGTGTCTCTGTCTCTGTCTCTCTGACAATACAAGTTACAACTCTGTCTGGCCCCTATGGGCACCACAGTTGATAAGACTGAACAACCAAAAAATGTGTGGCACAAAAAAACAAATACAAAAGTGCAGAACACTTGATAGGACTTTGACCTCACCCCATTCACTTTCTCTTACCCCCCCCCCCCCCCCCCCCATTCCATGACATCAGACTATTAAAAAAAAAAAAATTATATGCTTTTATAACCCAGTTACAGTTCCTAAGTTCAGCCTAGAATTATTGTTTTTAATTAAAAAGAAATGAATGGTTGTGTGTGTGTGTGTGTGTGTGTGTGTGTGTGTGTGTGTGTGTGTGTGTGATGTTTGTTTGTTGTTATATGTGTGCTTGTGTGTACACATGTGTGTGTGTGTGTGTGTGTGTGTGTGTGTGTGTGTGGTGTGTTGTGTGTGTGTGTGTGTGTGTGTGTGTGTGTGAAGGCTGCATAGATAGATGATCTACTGTCTGTGTCTATAGATCCAGGTAATGTCTGTATAAAAATTAAGCTCAGTGGAATTGACAGACAGTTCACTCAATAATGCCAAAAAGTTTGGGAACATTCAGTTGCCTGGGAAAGTTTTGTACTAATGGGTGGTTGTGTGAGTGGGTTTGGTTTGGTTTTTCATTTGGTTTTGTTTGGTTTTGTTTTTTCTGTGGGTTTTTTTTTTTGTTCCTAAATATAGCTAAACACAAACTTTGCATACTTGGCAAAACTTGTTGATGCAGTGTGCAGCCAAACAAAGGAATGATAATTATGGGGTTTTTTTCCTGGATACTTTTCAAAAATTTAGTTGTAGATGTTGGTTCCCCAGACCTGTGTGTGTGTGTGTGTTGGTTTGTTGGTGTTTTGTTGCTGTTGTTATTGTCTGGTTTTGTTTGTTCTTTGGTTGGTGATGTTCCTCATTTTATTTGCTTGTGTTTGATTTGGTTTAATTTTGATTGTTTGGTTTTGATAACATTTGCTGTCACTAGTGTCACATTATCGAACAGTCAGCATTTTATATTCAGTAGACCTTAATTTTAGTATTGTGGTGAACACAAACTATTAATTCTGTTCAGTAAAAATTTGACACAGTATATATTTTATATATGATATAGTGTGTGTAATAGGGTGGGCATTTGTTTTTGTTTGCGGGTTCATTTACTTAACATCTCTGCACTACAATATTCTAAATTTCACTTCTTAGCTGTTGACTTCAGTTTTGGTGATGGTATATTTTTCTTCACTTTTATTATATATAATAATTGGTGACAGAAGACAATTGTTTTGCTGCATGTGAACAAAAGTCTTTTGTCTGCATAATTTATAACCAAGCAACAAGGCTAATGATTGTCAGTGAGTTGGGGCTTAAAGAAAGCTGTAACTTCATCCTTGATGGCTTCCCCCTGCCTGTATTGTTCTGGTTGTTTGCTTAAATAAATGCTAGGTTTGTATAGTAATTTGTACTGAACAAATCTTGTTTAAATGAGAAAGGAGGAAGTTTCTACAGAGGCTGCCGACATCAGCAGAGTGAAGTAAAGGAGGATAGATCTATAGATCTCCATTGTTTGTTTGTCTAATGAATACTTCCCTTTGAATGTTCTTCTCTTCTTTTTCTTTTGTTTTTTTAGAGATGGACAACAAAGAACAAGGTGCACTTTGTTGTTGTTGTTACTTTATGTTTGTGTGTGTGTATGTCTTTGTGTCCGTGTGGGTGTGTTTGTGAACAAAATGTACTTTGTTGTTGTTACTTGCATACAGTGAATGTGTGTGTGTGTGTGTGTGTGTGTGTGTGTGTGTGTGTGTGTGTGTGTGTGTTTTGTGAGGGAGAGAGACAGAGACAAAGAGAGCCAGCCAGACAGAGACAGACAGACAGACATGTGGACAGACAGGCAGACAGTCAGTTCATCTTTGTTTGAGTCTTCTGCTTCTTCTTCTGCCACCCCCCATTGAGTGGAATGCATATATATTATATATATAGTGCCTGGTCTTCAGTGCCTGTAACTAAGAAAAAGTATAAGTGTAACTCTGCAGGAGGTCTGTCTGTCTGCCTGCCAGCCTCAGGCCACAAATTGCTGTGTCAGGGAAACTAGGCTAGCTGATTGGGGGGAGGGTGGGGGGGGGGGGGGGGGGGGGGGGACAAATCATATGAAAAATGCCAGAAAGTGTTAGATTTGCTTTCAAGAACCTTTTTTTTTTTATTTTTTTTAGGCTGGAGGATGAATAGGAAGACAGAAAATAAGCATGAAAAGATGTATTTATTTATTTTCTCCTTTTATTTCCAGGATAATGGAATAAGCTTTTCCCCCCAATCCAGTCCCCGTGTGTATGCAGTTTTGTAAATGTTATCATCCATTCCCACCGGCACACAATGGCCTACTCTTCCGAAAAGCGGAACGGGTGTTTAACGTGTGCGCAAGATGTTCTGCGTGCGTCGGCAATACGGGACCTTGGTTTATAGTCTCATCCCAAAGACTTTTGGGGAGAGTGGAGTCTGCCCTGATGTTAACTCCAGAGGAAAAATCCTCTTGATCGAGAATGGAACCCCAGTCAGCAGATCACAAATACATCACTCTAATCACCAGGCAATCCTGAAGGGGAGAGAGAGAGAGAGAGAGAGAGAGAGAGAGAGAGAGAGAGAGAGAGAGAGAGAGAGAGAGAGAGAGAGAGAGAGAGAATAGGAATTATTTTATTTACAGAGGGTAATACATTAAGTACAATGACTTTTTTTCATCCAGCCCTCAAAAAAGGAAAAAAGTATAAACACCAAAGCAAAGCAATATGTTTGAAAGAAAAAAATATATGGAAAGGAAAAGAGTAAAGGAAACGACAAAAGAGAAAATGTACCAAGAATATACAAGAGAGAGAGAGAGAGAGAGAGAGAGGAGAGAGAGAGAGAGAGAGAGAGAGAGAGAGAGAAAATTTTTGAACGATTCCATTCTTCAGAGGGAAATATATTTTAAAAGCATTACTGTTTGTTTTTGGGTTTTTTGTTGTGTTTTTTTCCCCTTAGCATTACATGATTTTTTGTTTTTCTTTACTTCCAGCCCTCAGGGGAAAAAATGGAATGAGAGAGAGACAGAGACACAGAAAGAGACAGAGAGAGTTACGTGAAAAACACAGAAAAAGAAGTGATAGAAAAGGAGAACTTTCCAAACAGAATTTGCAGAAGGTAGGGGATGCTGTTCATACTAGTAGTAAAAGAGACCCCCCCCCCCTCCTTCACCCCACACGGAGGAGGAAGGAGTCACTAGATCTAGATCTAAGTCGGTCAAATAGGGCAGAAGGTGGACAGTAGTAGTAGTAGTAGTAGTATAGTAACTAGCTAGTGTGTGGCGGTAGTGACCTTTTAGCCCAGTGCGATACTTATCAGTAGGGAAAGTTTGGCTTCAAGTTCAAGGGTCAGACTGGGTGTCAGAGTCAGAGCGAGTGAGTGAGTGGTGGTCAGTGACAATTACTGCGTCAGCAGAATTTTAACTATTGACTTGTTGACCCCCCACTGAATCGGGCCTGGCTGGATTGCTTTTGTAACATCCTGACCGTCAGAATTGTTTTTGTGGGTTTTAACATCCCCAACCTGTGGCCAATATTTGGGCGCGTGCACAGACACATACGCGCGCGCGCACACGCATACATACATAGACATACACGCGCACGCGCACACACACACATGTATACACACGCGCACACATACACACACATACATACAGGAGCGTGCGCGCGCGTGCGCACGAAGAAAGAGAGAGAGGGGGGGAGAGAAAGAGAGAGAGGGGGGGGGGGGGGGAGGTTATAACTTATATTAGAGTCACAGCAGATAATTTGGATTTAGGGACTCTAATGAATATAAAATATATTTCCAATGTAGTTAAATTCGGCCGAGGGACGTCCCACTTGAGGGAGACAGACAGATCTATATTTTGTTGTGGTTTGTGGTAATAAATTACGTCACATCGGAGATTTCCGTTTTTGGGACTGAAGAGAGAGAGAGAGAGAGAGAGAGAGAGAGATATGAGCTGCTCTCTCTCTCTCTCTCTCTCTCTCTCTCTCTCTCTCTCTCTCTCTCTCTCTCTCTCTATATATATATATATATATATATATATATATATATAGATATATATATAGACCAGGTAGGCTTTTTCCCTTTTTTTCTTGTTTACATTGCTTGCATGCTCTCTCTCTCTCTCTCTCTCTCCCCCCCTCTCCCTATCCCTCCCTCCCCCTCCCTCCCCCTCTACCCCCTCCCTCTCTCCCTCTCCCCCCCCCCCTCTCTCTCTCTCTCTTCTCTCTCTCTCACACACACACACACACTGGTGAAATATGACAAGGCAGGAGTAGGCAGTGAAGATGTAAGACCCCTGAGATGCTGAAATGGTAAGTATGTTCTTTCGAGCCAGAAGGCCCATAGAGCCGGAGCTTGTCCCGGTTTCTGTAGCGTTAAGCGAACTGATGGTTTTTCACCACCCCTGTGACAGGACGCTAGTCTGTCGCCAGATACTTCCCCAGCAGAGCTGGTACCCACTTGTACACCTGGGTGGAGTGAGGAAAATAGGAGTAAAGTGTCTTTCCCAAGGACACAACACCGAGCCGAGCTGGGATCGAACCCGCGACCTCTGGATCACGAGTTGACCGCCTAAACCACTCGACCACGGTGCCTCATGCTGAAATGGGCAAGTGATTAATTAATTTTAAAGGATGCCCTCTCTCTCTCTCTCCCTCTCTCTCTCTCTCTCTCTCCTCTCTCTCACACACACATATACAGTGTATAACACACACACACACACACAACACACACACACACACACACACAACACACACACACACACACACACACACACGCACGCACGCACACACGCTCACACACACACAGAGTGTGTGTGTTTGTGTGTGTGTGTGTGTGTGTGTGTGTATAATACGGTGGGCATTAAGGTTTTTTTCTGTGTGGATGTGGGCTGCTAGATCTAGATCTATCTGTGTTTGCCTCAAGTGATCATGTGTCCACGATCAAAAAAGTCCATACAAACCGGACAGTGACCGCGTATAATGACACAGGAGGGAGGGGGGGGGGGGGGGGGGGGGGGGGGGGTAACCTAAATCCTGGGCTGAAATCAATAATAATGTCTGTCTGTTCTCCCTGCCGATTCAGAATCTGATGTCCCCTGCACAAACAGCATCCCTGCCGTGTTGATATGTTACAATACATACGTGTGTGTGTGTGTGTGTGTGTGTGTGTGTGTGTGTGTGTGTGTGTGTGTGGCGCGTGTGTGTTGGTTGTGCGTGTGTGTGTGTGTTTGTGCGCGAGAGAGAGAGTGTGTGTGTGTGCTTGCCCACGTGCATGCACCCTTGTGTTTGTCAGAGAGAGAGAGAGAGAGAGAGAGAGAGAGAGTTGCTGTTGGTGTTGTTTCTTTTATTTTGTTGTTGTTGTTCTCATCATACCCATTTCTTACTAACGCCCACCCACGGATTCAAGTTACTTTAGGATACTGACTATTCCCCACCCCCCCACCCCCCTCTCATGCTTACCATTCCAGATCCAGTTACTGCGTATTCTGAGAAAATCCCTTAAATTTAGTACTTACTTCCTGTCATGGTAATCTGTACTTACCATGAATAGTTACCCTATATAAATCCATTTTCAGTGGCCTGTTAATTGTTCTTTTAACCTGTGTAGGTGCTTCCAGGTAGCTTACCAAGTTACTTCCTTGTCTTTGCATTGGTGGTCTGCGTTTCCTGAGAGAGAGAGAAAACAAATGTAGTAAACTAGTTAACGTAAACTGTGGTTGCTGATTGATACTAATGATAGAACTACAAGATGGGTTTTAGAACTTTGACCATTGTAAATAGTGTGTGTGTTGGTGTGTGTGTGTGTGTTGTGTGTGTGTGTGTGCGTGCGTGGGTGCGTGTGACACGCGCACACGCGCGTTAATGTGTGCGTTGCTCTTCCTTGTCTGGAACTATCCTTTTCTGTTGTACATTGTATCTGTTTGCCTTCATTAAGCTAGACCTTTGCCTAGATATCCAGGTGTCCCAATCCTTTGTTCGATGATCATAACAAGCAGCAGCATGCCATTATATATATATATATATATATATATATATATATATATATATATATATATATATATAATCTCGAGACTGAATGCTTCAGCGTTACAGAACTACTTTACGGACAGGGTTGGCTGTGCAGCTATTTTATTAGTAGTTTTAGGTCCATGAAGTCTGTGCACTGTTCAACGTGTTTATACTGTCTTGTCTCTGCAGAGCCTTGGCAGATAGATCTGTGATATATATATCGCTTGCACACTGGGTGTGAAGTCTCATTTTTCCTGTAGACCTAAGAAAATGAACAAACGGTGGTGAGCTCGAAGGTACTTTTAAAAAAATTTCTTTCTTTTTTTTCCTTTTTTTAAAATTCGCATGAGTGAAGCTGAGCAGTGCCCCGAACGATGGGGAAATAATTTCTTGTTACAGAAATGCAGATAGATCTAATAGTCGTGGTTGTTCAGAATGTCTAGGTATGTACAGTTGTTAGGTTGATGATGTGGGTGGTTGATTGGTGTTGTAAAACAAAACACCCCCCCAAAAAAAAAAACCCAAACAACAACAACAAACCAAACAACTCAGCTGACATGTAAATGAAAATACTTTCGCCCTCATGGCTACTACCATAATCGAGCACCCATTGCCCTCCTATCCCCCCCCCCCCCCCCCCCCATTTGTTGCTTCAATGACTTTGGATCTGGATAGATCTGGATCGTAGGGAGCTGTGTGTTGGTCATTGCGGACACTGGGTAGTGGTGGTGGTGATTTTGACAGTACTACTACTTCTGACAACTGCTGTGTTGTGTGTGGTTAGGTTAGGGGAAACTAGACTTTACACACCTTTCAAGTGCCTAAAGTGTAAGTTGGCTCTCTCTCTCTCTCTCTCTCTCTCTCTCTCTCTCTCTCTCTCTCTCTCTCTCTCTTCTCTCTCTCTCTCTCTCTCTCTCTCTCTCCATCTCCTCAAACTCTGAGAGTCTGTAGTCTATCATTTTGGGCACTATGCTGAAGAGTAACATTGTTCATCAAAGTCTGCCATTTATGTCGGTTATGTGCCATCAAATGGGTCTCTTTACAAGCCTGGGTCCTTTTTTTAGCATTGGTAAAACTTTGAACAGTTGATTTCTCAGCTGATCTGTTGAGTAATTGAGCGGAATAGAAACACTTTACCAACAGCAATTTTTCTTGTACGTGTATGTATGTATGTATATATGTATGTATGTATGTATGGTAGTTGTATGTATGTTGTGTGTGTGTGTGTGGTGTGTGAGAGAGAGAGAGAGAGAGAGAGAGAGAGAGAGAGAGAGAGAGAGAGAGAGAGAGAGAGAGAGGTCACAAAATGGGTCTGGGTCCTCCCAAGTTCACAAACAGATTACGTTTGTTTTGACATTTTAAACATATTGCACTCCAGGCAGCATGATGCATTAGAAGTGTTCAGTGTATATATATACATATTGATAATAATAATAATATTATATACATATTTTGTTGGTCTGTTTGTCTGGGGGGTTTCTTTTATTGTCATTTGGATTTTGTTGTTGTTATTTTGTATAAAGCTGGCAGTGATTTCTTTTTTATTACTTTGAATAAGAAATAATGTATTTCTCACAATAGTATTGAGCAAAAGAGCTTGTTCAGAGCAGTCACTGCCCGTGACAAGCGGAATGGAGGACGCTCAAGGCCGTAGCGTGTACTAAAGGTAAAGGTGTCCCATAACCTATAAGGTCGTAGGGGAGCGAGGCATCAGAGACCTCAGCTTCTCAAGGGGCCAGTATATTGAGGGCGCGTGGCGCCCATCTCCTCTCCCTCGCTGCTTTACCTTCCCTGACCCCAAAGAGGCAGGTACCCATTTACAGCTGGGTGAACTGGGGGACTGAACTGAAGCCAAGGCGTGCAAACGGTCACCCATCCAAGTGGAACTACGCCATGCTGCCTAGACTTAGCTGGGGGAAAGCGAGTGCAGCTTGTACTAGGGCTCCCGATTACACGCATCACACGTCGTTGTTCGTTACGTGCTCATGGCATAGCTTGGTGACAGAGAGAGTGTGCCTCCCTATGTTTTTAGGACAAGTTTCATTCTTCATAAAGTATCTGGCAAATGGCAAGTAATGTGTTAGTAGTACTATGACATACTTTTAACTTCGATTTAACCCAGATTTACAAAACGTGACCGAAGCAGCGAGGAGGGTGTCTTGGTTTTAAAACCTGGGGCTTTAACCTTTGGGATCACCCAGAACATGCACTCGGCCTCACTGGTCACACGTGGAAAGGAAATGACTGTGGAAGTACACCGGGGATGAGAGTTTGCGTGTATGACTATATCTAATTACGTGGCCACCCAGGCAGCCATATTCCGACTTCAGAGGATTTTTTCCCCCTCCTCTAAAGGAAAGTATGGGTTGTTACGAGTGGAGCTTGTCATGACTGAAGACAGTCTCAAAACAATCATAAAATACAAGAATAAAGATTTTCTAGAGTAACGTTCAACATTTCAGTGTAGGGCTTGGCGCTTGGCTGACATCAATAACGGACAAAGCCTTTGGCCTGGGCTAAAGCAGTGAGGTCAGGTTGCTCAAAGTTTGTGCATAATCATAATGATGATGATGATGATATAATAATGATGATGATAACGATGATGATGATATCCAAGCATTGTCGCATTTATCCAGGCATACTGAAGTTAGGTGGCCCGCGACAGATGATAGTATATATATACATGTATACATACATATTATATAGATCTATATTCATTGTGTAGTGTGCAGCCGATGTTGCTTTGAACAATCAACTGTTGGTCGATGGGTGTGCGGTGGTCCTTACATAACACTTCAATATGACGTGTATTGACAGTAAAATTAAGATCACACACACTCACACACACACGCGCGCACACGCATACACACACACACACACACACTCACACACACACAGATGCAGCTCTAGATCTATCAGTCTCTCACTGCAATCGATGAGCATGCAGTCTGTGGTGAACTCGGAATGCTTAATGTGCCGACGTCATAGTGTTCTCCATTCAGTTACGTCAATACGTAAGTAGAGCATGGCGTATTGTGTGCCAATTTGAATGATTTATGAATTCAAGCTTCTGTTTCTTTTGTTGTTGTTTATATTTGTTGTTGCTGGTGGGTTTTTTTTAAAAAAGTGTTTGTGTGTGTATATATATAATGTTGGTTGACATGTTCTGCCATTCTTGAAGTGTTTAGAAACCCAGAGAAAGGCAACATTGTAGGTCTACAGATGTATATACGTGCACACAAGCATGGGCACGCTTGCATCGACACACACTTCGTCACGTTTATGTCTGTGTCTGTCTTTCCGTTGGTTTTCTCTCTCTCTCTCTCTCTCTCTCTCATCTCTCTCTCTCTCTCTTCTCCTCTCTCTCTCTCTCTCTCTCTCTCTTTCCCTCTCTTTCTCTCTCTCTCTCTCTCTCTCTCTCTCTCTCTCTCTCACACACACACACACACACACACTTACACGCACACACACGTACGTATCACCTGTCTAAAATCACTTTTTAGTCAGATAGTCGTTAAAACGACACACACACACACACACACACACCCCACCACCACCACCACCATCACCACACACACACACACCACTTCCACCACACACACGCACGCACGCACGCGCGCATCAGTCCCCCACCAGAAGCGATGCATACATAACACAATATACACATGTATTATATATTATGTATGTCGCGTCTCGGGACTGCGAGCAGACTGAACGTAGGCTGCTACTATTATCTATCCATCGAAAACTGAATGCAGCCCTTGTGCTAATTACTGTCATAAAGCCAGCTGCGCGAGTGGGTCCCTTTTGTATATAGTAGGTCGCCTTCGCCTTTTGTGCAAACCTGGAGTGTAGTCTGAAGTGTGTTCTTTTTCTTTTCTTTTGCCTTTTTCTGCGTTTCTTTTTCTTTCTTTTTCCTTTTTTCTACATTTCTTTTTCTTTTCTTTTTAATTTTTAAAAATTATTATTTTTGAATAACCTTGCTCGTCGGCTTGCTGTTCAGCCAACAGGAAAGAGCGCGACGTCAGCACTCGTTCAGGCGTGACGTAATCTGCAGTGTCACTTTGTTCAAAGGACGTCAGCGGTGCGGAACAGCTGAGGGGTGAGGGTGGGAGGAGGGTGTGTGGTGAGTAGGCGTGGATGAGGAGGGAGAAAGAGAGAGAGAGGGGGGGGGGGGGGGGGGGGGGGGGGGGGGGGGGTGGTGGGGGAGGGAGGAGAGAGAGAGAGAGAGAGAGAGAGAGATTGTCAAAAGTAAAGTTTATTCACTCACAGAAAACTTAATGTGATTTTTTTTCTAAGCCAGTACTGGAAAAGAAATGCATTCAGACACAGATTTGAGCGTTCAGTTTCAGTGTGTAACGTACTTAAAAGTAGATTCATGTTGGCACAAAGAGAGCTTGTGTGCAGTTTTTTGCTAAGTCATTTATTTATTTTTTTGTTTTGAAAGGACGGGGAGGGGGGGGGGGGGAGGGAGAGAAGTTCACTCTGGCACAAAGAAAACTGGCGTGCACTTTTTACTTTGTTGCCAGTTGCACAAGTAAGAAGTTCATTCTGGCACACAGAGAACATACACCTGCACTTTCACTTTGTCGCCTGTCGTACTATAAATAAGAAGTTCATTCTGGCGCAAAGAGAAATCCGTTTTGTATTGGGATGGCGTCCTAATTCCCTATAGTTAAAACCCTGTTTAATTTTTTTTCTTTTTTTTAAAGCCGGTTTTAAACAAAATTAATAAAGACTCTGCATTAATTGTGATATATAATCAGCCACCCAGATCCTACAAAATCAAGGAATATATATACACACATATATATATTATTTTAATTCGAGGATAATGGAATAAGCACTCATGTGTTTGTTGTTGTTTTTTTTTACATCCACATGATCCAGTCCCTGTGTGTGTGTGTGTGTGTGTGTGTGTGCGTGCGTGCGTGCGCGCGCGCGCGCGCGCGCGCACGCACAATGGCCTACTCTTTCGAAAAGCGGAACGGGTTTTAACGTGTGTGTGTGTGTGTGTGCAAGATGTTCTGCATGTGTTCGCACACGGGACCTCGGTTTATAGTCTCATCCGAAGGACTTTTGGGGAGAGTGGAGTCGGCATTGATATTAACTCCAGAGGAAAAATCCTCTTGAACGAGATTCGAACCCGGGTCAGCAGATCAGGAATGCGTGACTCTAACCACCAGGCTGCCCCGTCCCCCTTGCTTATATTATGAGAGACCCTGGTGCCCAGAGATTAATTACCCAAGAGGAAGAGCCCTTCACAGCGCTGAAGTCGATGACACCTGTGCTCCACAACAAACACCAACCATAGTTTGATGCGTCTGAGCACCACCCTGTGTGTGTGTGTGTGTGTGTGAAAGGGAGAGAGGGAGAGTATGGCGCTGAAGGTTTTTCAAGACCAAAAAAAAAAAAAAAAAAATCAATAATGAAATCAGGGGCGTAAGAAAGGGTGTGTGTGTGTGTGTGTGTGTGTGTGTGTGTGTGTGTGTTGTTGTGTGTGTTGAGAGGAGGGTGTAGTGTTTACGTAATCTTTTTCTAAATAAAAACAAAAACTCACTGACTCCTTGGGCATGGGGTGGGGCATTAATAATGGGTAGGGGAGTGAAAGGGGTTGTAAAATAGTGATAATATGTGTGTTAGTCAGATAATTATAGGGAGGTGGGGGGTGAGGGTTAGAGGATGATGATTTGCAGGTAAAGAGACCATTGAGACATCATGTAAAAGGTGTTTTGGCTGATCACCGTGTCTGACCTTTTTGAAGCCGTGTCTGACCTTTTTTTTAAAAGCCGTGTCTGACCTTTTTGAAGCCGCGTGTCCACGCGTGACAACGGCAGGTGCAACAGGTGGGAACAAAATGGCAGACTCTACCTTGAGAAGAGAACATATATCCCTGGCCCCTCCCACTGACCTCCTCATCCCCCCCCCCCCCCCCCCCCCCCCCCCCCCCCCCCCCCCCTCTCCTTCCTGCCGGTTGGGGGAAACATGAAGAAAGAAAGGAAGAACACACAAAACGAATGATGATAAATTGCAAAATGAGAGCCCTAGATTCGCGTTGTCACCCGAATATCAGATTGTATTATATTTATTTTAATTTTTTTTTTAAAAGATTGTATTATATTTCATGGCAGATATATCTCTGTGTGAACATTTTTTTTTTTTTTTTTTTTGCAGAGGGGTGGGGGGTGGGGGCTGCTCTCCCCGGTGAGAGAGCATGTCGCCACAAGAGCAGCGCAACCTATGATTTTTTTTTTTTCTGTTTGCATAATGTATACGTTTCCCTATAATTATGTATACATGAGTGTGGCTTTTTTTCTATAGAATTTTGCCAGGGACAGATCTTGTTGTTGCAATGGGTTCTTTTCTGTACACTGTGTGTTTCAAGAGGGATCTCGGTTTATCCGAAGGACTAGCACCCAGACTGCCACTCAAGGTCATAGTGGATTTGGGGGGAGGGGGGGGGGGGTGTTGTGGAAGGGGAGCAGGTTTAGTTTTAATGGGGATTGAACCTGCGAGCTCTCGCTTTCTAGAAAGGTGCGTTCCATCTAGACCAGCGATTCACATCTTCAACGCCTTCTGTTTGAATCCCTCTCTGTATCTCTGTGTCTCTGTCTCTCTCTCCCTCTCTATTTTTATCATCATGTTTTGATTCATGATGTAAGCTCCAGAATATAATATAATATATATATATATATATATATATATATATATATATATATATATATATAATATATATATTATATAGATACATACATAGATAGATAGGTGATGAGCCATACAAACACACATACATGTATACATATCTGAACATATCTTGATTTTGTTTTCTCTCTCTCTCTCTCTCTCTCTCTCTCTTCTCTCTCTCTCCTCTCTCTCTCTCTCTCTCTCTCCATAAATTGTACGCATAATTAAAACAGAATAATAAAGTATGTTATGCAAGATGCTTCCCACCTGTAAAAATAAACTAGGCCTGTTTCCTTTTTGGGGTTGTTTTTTTTGGGTCGGTTTGATAAAATTTTCAAAGAGAACAACACATGCACAGCACATGTATACGTATGTGATTCACCATACACATGTTAATGAATACTCAGCAGCGTGTTTTGTATGTATGTGTGTGTGTGTGTGTGTGGGTGTGTGTGTGTGTGTGTGTGTGTGTGTTTGGGTGGGTGGGCGTGCGTGCGTGTGTTTGGGTGTGTTGGGTGTTTTGTTTTTTGGGGGTGAGGTGTTGGGTTTTTAAAAACTCTTTTCTGTTTAATTTACTGTATTTGCCAAGGCATACATCTGATATTACTCGTTATCATCATTATCATCTGCCTCTGTCTCGCTTTTCTGTCTGTCTTTCTGTTCGTCTCTGTTTCTGTCTCTTTCTCTATCTGCTGCTTCCCCCCCCCCCCCCCCCCCCCCCCCCACCCCCTCCCAATCCAGGTTTGTTGTAGTATTTAAATTACACACCGTGCAGGTTTCTACGCACTTATGTTCTTACTAACTGCAGGGTTGTGAGAGAGAAGATGTTTTACAGGGTTTTCTAGCTAGGAATATACCCTTACATCTGCCGTTTAGATTTACGTCATTACATGTAAGCTGCTTTTGCAATCAACAGCGCTCCGGTTGCTGTGAACACACACGCATGCACACACACAACACACACACATGCACGCTCGTGCGCGCACACACACACATACACGCGCACACACATACACACGCACGCACACACAGCGCCGAGAGAGAGAGAGAGAGAGAGAGAAGAGAGAGAGAGAGAGAGAGAGAGAGATTGTGTGTGTGTGTGTGTGTGTACATTATTTTACTGGGGATTCCAACTTGAGCAACCTAGCTTTCCGTTCAGTTTTACGTCACTGTGTAGATGCTTTTGCAATCAACAGCTCCGATTGCAATGAAGAGAGAGAGAGAGAGAGAGAGAGAGAGAGAGAGAGAGAGAGAGAGAGAGAGAACTTGCACAACCATAACTCTGGCCTTCAGTTTTACGTCACTGTTTTGATGCTTTTGCAATCAACACAGCTTCCCTTGCAATGAAAACAAGAGGGACACAGGCAGACAGACAGACAGACAGACAGGCAGGCAGAATGAAAACGAAGCAACCCACAAGCGATCCCTGATCTGAGTGTGGTGCCAAGCAAGGCCTTACGTGATAACAGACCAAAATTGAAACCCTTTTTTGTTGATAGAAAAGTTGGTTTCGCTTTGGGGTTTGGTTTTTTTGGGGGGTCTTTGGGTTTTTGATTTTTTTTGTTTGTTTGTTGTTTTTTAGGGGGGGAGGGGTAGAAAGGGAAGGAGAGTGGGGAATCTTTCAGTGTCTTTGTATCAGTCTTGGAGGTAGGGAGAGAGAGAGAGAGAGAGAGAGAGAGAGAGAGAGAGAGAGAGGAGAGAGAGAGAGAGTGTTTGTGTGTGTGTGTGTGTGTGTGCGCGTGCGTGCGTGTGTGTGTGTGAGAGGGAGAGAGAGAGAGAGAGAGAGAGAGAGAGAGAGAGAGAGAGAGAGAGAAGAGAGAGAGAGAGAACACGAACACGGAAACGAGAAAGCGGAGGGATACGAGCGACGTTATTACGGCATTCTCACTGATAACGGATTATAGGGGAAGAGTAGGGGGGGAACAACTTAGGTGGTCACGATCTGTTTCTGTCCAGTTTTAGACCGTAGGGAAGACAAAGAAACGGGGTCAGTGGAGCACGCTCACCTGTACTGTATTATTATAAAGTTAGTTACCTCTTGGGTGTTTTGTACCAGTCCTACCTGGTACCCCACCAGCTGTCGGTCGTCTGCTTTAACTCTCATCCAGGCAAGAGGAAGTGCCCAGAGGAGTTGTCGATCGTTGATTTTGCTAAGTCGGCAAGTTTAAAACACAAAAAAACCAAACCAAACAAAATAGAACAGAATCTTTAATTTTCTGGGGGTGGGGTGGGATGGGGTGGGGAAGGTTGATGGTAGAAGGACACAGCTTTATTAACAACACATTTTTGGGGGGTAAATTATGGATTATTCAAAATGTGCGAGTGTGTTGTTGTTGTGTCTGTTGATGACACAATTTAAGTGAAATGGGAAATTGTATTACACATCTTTTACCATTCAAAATAGTTTTTTCTCATTTATTTTATTTATTTATTTTTATTTTTTATTTTATTTTATACCACTTAAAGTCACGAGATTTCTCTGCGTGAAATTCGGGCTGCTCTCCCCGGGGAGAGCGCGTCGCCACAAGAGCAGCGCCACCCTTTTTTTTTTTTCTTTTTTTTTTTGTCTGCAACTGTATTTGTTTCCCTATCAGAGTGGCTTTTTTTCTAAGAATTTTGCCAGGGACAACTCCCTTGTTGCCGTGGGTTCTTTTACGTGCGCTGAAAATTTTGTGTAACACACGGGACCTCGGTTTATCGTCTCATCCGAAAGACTAGCGCCCAGACCACCACTCATGGTCTAATGGATGGGGAAAAATTACGGGCCCAAACGGGGTACGAACCGCGCACACACCCGACCCGGACTTTTCGCATTCTAGACAGGCGCGTTACCTCTAGACCACCGATCCACCAGTATCTATCTTACTACACGTATGAAGTTGTGTGTGAAATGAAGTAAGTTTTTCAGCTTAGTACTCTACAATCTGCTGATTCTTCTAAATCTTCCTCTTGCTCTCTCCTCTCTCTCTCTCTCTCTGTCTCTGTCTCTCTGTCTGTCTCTCCCTCTCCTGTCTCTTCTCTCTCTCTCTCTCTCTCTCTCTCTTTTCTCTCTCACACACACACACACACACACAACTCTCTCTCTCTCTCTCTCTCTCTCTCCTCTCTCTCTCTCTCTCTCTCTCACACACACACACACACACACACACACACACAGATATTACGCTTTGTTTTTGGATGGTAGCCCAGAGCCCGCTAGTTCAGGATCGGACTTTGTGCTGATTTGCAGATCTCTAGTTTCAAACGCCATTCATACAATACAAGGGTCTTAATATATATAATAATATTGTTTTGAAAGCCTTCCTACACCACTACACCACAGTGATCGGATAGCTGGACTGGAAAGTCGGACGCTTGGTGTTACTTGAGCTGTGTATGGTTTAGCATAGAGGGTCTACAGCCACGAGCAGGGAGGGGACAGACAGGTTGGTTGGTTGGTTCCAGAGCGGTTTCTGCAGGGTACAATCCGGAGTTAGCCTAGCCTGCATGTAGTAACTATCTTCTATAGAGTGCCAATCAGGAAAAAAAATGTTTTCTGGTTTTTACTTCTTTTCTTTTTTTAATGTATGAAAAAATGCACTGCGTACTTTTTGTTTTGTTTTTGGTGTGTGTGTGTGGGGGGGGGGGGGGGGGGGGGGGGGGGGGGGGGGGGGGGGGAGGGGAGGGGGTGTTGAAGCCATAGATCAACACCAGGTAGTGATGAGAAAGTGGGAAATGATTACCAAATGAGGATTGCTTGTGTTCTTACAGTGTTGACCCTGCGCATGCATATTGTGGCGAGGCAGCTAGCAGACGACCAAGGACTGAGGGAGGTATTTGCTGAATTTTTTTTTAAAAGTTCAAACCTACCAAATTTGTTCGTATTGTTCAGAGTTTTGAGTCGGGGGCTAGTCTTTCACACAAAAAAGTAGTTTTTATTTCTGTGGATGCCTTAGTAGTACGTGCAGTACGAATGCAAGAGTGATGTATGAAAATACAAGGAAAAGTGCCAGAATCTAACCGTAGAGTGTAACCCAAACGTCGCGTTCATTTGTGATCTGGCAGAAACGGCGGGCGTGGGTTCGAGTTTCGGCAAAGATGTGTGTTTGAAAGGACTGGGTTTTTTGTTTGTTTGTTTTTGTGTGTGTTTTTGTGGGTGTTTTGTTTGTTGTTTTTAAAAGAAAAATTTGGAGATGTTGTGTTTTTTTTTTTAAAGTGTTTGACTCCATCCCTTTTCTACAGTGTTCGAGAAAAAAAGAAGAAAGAAGTAGGTTATTGTTAAAACAAAGGAAAAAGGTAACTGATAGGTCTTGGACTGCAGACAGGGTGTGTGTGTGTGTGTGTGTGTGTGTGTGTGTGTGTGTGTGTGTGTGTGTTCATTCGTTTAAATCAACAGAAAGGTGGCAGAGACTAGTTAAATTGTTCGCAGTTTGGATTTGAAAGATAACGATCGGATTTTTTTATTTAACGATTTATATATTTTTATTATCTTGTTAGTGATGAAATGATTGGTTTTGCGGGTATTTGAATGATCCATATTTTTGATGAGTTTGTTTGGATGTTTTTTACCCGTTACCTTTACCCCCCCCCCCCCCCCCCCCCCCTCCCTTGATGCTCTCTCTCTCTCTCTCTCTCCTCTCTCTCTCTCTCTCTTCTTCTCTCTCTCTCTCTCTCTCTCTCTCTCTCTCTCTCTCTCTCTGCTTGCTCACTTTCTTTTGTGTGTGTGTGTTGTGGCTCACTTTCTTGTGTGTGTGGTGTGTGTTTTATTTTTTATATCGAGGATACTGGAATAAGCACTCATGTGCTTTTTTACATCCAGTCCCCGTGTGTATGCGGTTTTGTAAATTTTGTCATCTGTTTCCACCGGCTCACAATGGCCTACTCTTCCGAAAAGCGGAACAGGATTTAACGTGTGCGCAAGATGTTCTGCATGCGTTCGAACACGGGGCCTCGGTTTATAGTCTCATCCGAAGTGTGTGTGTGTGTGTGTTGGTGGGTGACGGTGGTGGTTACATTTTTATTTTATTTTTTGTTTGGTGTTTTTGGGGTTGGTTTTTTTATTCACTGTGTCTCTGTTAAGTTTTTGGCATACAATGTCTGTGCAAGTGTGCGCATGCTGCATTACCTTCTCTCTGAAGTCTTTACACACACACGCGCGCGCGCGCACGCACGCACGTATACACACACACGCGCGCGCGCGCGCACGCGCGCACACACACACACATCTTAAGTAACAGCGATTTCGTTGTTTTCATTCTATCTCAGTATCTATCTTACTACACGTATGAAGTTGTGTGTGAAATGAAGTAAGTTTTTCAGCTTAGTACTCTACAATCTGCTGATAGTTGTAGTTTTAAACTAGTACGGTTTCCTTTGCTATCAGTTTGGACTGAAGGATGATTAATGGGTCGGCTTCTACAGTAGTTTTTTTTGTTTCCATCCCCCCCGCCCCTTCTTTTTTTCTATTTTAAAAAAATTAAATTTATAGCTGCGCGTGGGTTTCGTCACGTAATACTACTACTATGTAGCGCGTACAGTTCTGTCTGTGTAGTTTTTCAGGTCACTATACGGTACTCTTGTCTCAGTCTCTCGCGGTTTCTGTCTGTTTGTCTGTCTGTCTGTCTGTCCGTCCGTCCGTCTGTCTGCCTGTCTGTCTGTCTGTCTGTCTCTCTCTCTCTCTCTCTCTCTCCTCTCTCCTCTCTCTCTCTCTCTCTCTCTCTCTCTCTCTCTCTCTCTTCTATCTCTC
>CM054147.1:38323893-38378893 GCA_028751875.1 Rapana venosa
CGGTTTGGGGCGGTTGGTGGTGGGGGTAGGGGTTGTATTTATGGAGCTGACGTACTGTGTGTTGTGTGTTGTGTGCACAGTCAGCAGGTTTTATCTGGGCTTTGCTGGCCTGACTGACTGACCCCTATGTGTCCTCGACCTTTGGTCGCATAGTGTTTTTTGTTTTTTCCTTTTTTTCTTTCTCTCCTTCCACTTTGCCTAATCTCTCTCTCTCTCTCTCTCTCCTCTCTCTCTCTCTCTCTCTCTCTCTCTCTCTGTGTGTGTGTGTGTGTGTGTGTGTGTGTGTGTGAATGTGTTGTTGCTTCGATTTTACGTCTGTTCACTCGAAGTGATTTTAGACGAAAATGTGTGTGTGTGTGTGCGCGCGCTCGCACACATAGAAGTGTGGGTATGTATGTGTGTGTGGGCTCGTGCGCGCACGTATGTTGTGTGTCCCCTTGATACCATAGCCTCTCTGTGTGTCTGAAGTCAAGTCAAGTCAAGTCAAAATTTTCTTTCCAGATGGTACATTGAATAAGCAATGCATTTGCTTTTTTTCATCAAGCCATCTATCTGAATGTCTGTTGTCTTATCTTGCAGGCCACCCCCCCCCCCCCCTCTCTCTCTCTCTTTCTCCACCCACCTCTAGAAGCACCATGATGATTACCCTACCCCCCCCCCCCCCCCCCCCCCCCCATCTAAAAACAAACCAGTACAATCAACAAAGCAAAACATACAAAACCATCTGCTAATGAGTTTTACATGTTTTTCGTGGGTTTTACAATCAACAAAGCAAAACAAACAAAACCATCTGCTAATGAGTTTTACATGTTTTTTGTGGTGTTTTTTTTAATATACTAGGCACAATACAAGAGGGGACAAAAAGATATATAAGGAAAGCGGTAGTACAGTGTATCATAAATTGCCTGCAGCTGCTTTGCAGCACATATAGGTCATTCGTCTAAGGTCATTCGTCTAATATCACTTTAAGTGAACAGACGTAAAATTGAAGACACATATAGGTCACGTTCTCAATATAATTATTCTTTGTTCTTGTGTAGTTAGAACTGCAATGCAGTGAGTTATTGGGCAGAATAGAGAGTGGTGTAGGCTAGGTCACATTCTCAATATTCTTTGTTCTTGTTTAGTTAGAACTGCAATGCAGTGAGTTATTGGGCAGAATATAGAGTGGTGTAGGCTAGGTCACGTTCTCAATATGCTTTGTTCTTGTTGAGTTAGAACTGCTAGGAGTTATTGGGCAGAATAGAGTGGTTTAGGCTAGGTCACAATCTCAATTTTCTTTGTTCTTGTTTAGTTAGAACTGCTATGAGTTATTGGGCAGAATAGAGTGGTATAGGCTAGGTCATATTCTCAATATTCTTTGTTCTTGTTTAGTTAGAACTGCTAGGAGTTATCGCCTTGGACAGAATAGAGTGGTTTAGGTCACGTTCTCATAACTTATAATAGATAGATTCTTTGTTCTTTGTTTCGGCATTGACTTGTTAGTTGTCAGTCTAACCTGAGTGAGTAGACCGGGGTGGTGGTGTGTTGTTTTTGTGCATGAATGGAATGGAAATCAGCATGCATCATTGTTTGCAAGAGAAGATTGTTTGTGTTGTTGTTTTTGTGGTTGTTTGTTGTTTTGTTTTTTTGCCCTTCGATATCTAGGTGGGAAAGGAGCATTTTGTTTCTTTGTCTGTGGGCCTCTGTCTGTCTGTCTTGTCTGTCTGTCTGTTTGTCTGTCTGTCTCTCTCTCTCTCATCTCCCCCCCCCCTCCCTCCTCTTCCGTCTGTCCCTGACTCTGTCTCTGTCTCTGTCACACTCACTCACACGCACATTTTTTTTTCAAACACACCCACACACACGCACGCACACGCACACACACACACACACACACACACACACACACACCGCTCACTCACACACACACATTTTCTTCAAACACACACACACACACACACACCGCACACACACACACACACACACACACACACACACAAAACACACACACACACCACCGTGAGGAAGAAAAACGCCGTAATAATAATCATAAGAGTGCTAAGAAAAGGAAGGGATTGGAAGCTACAGTGCAACTTATATATTATATAAAGGAGAAACTAGGAATGAAAAAGTATAGAAAAAGAACAAAAAGATCTCTGAGGACAAGAAAGTAAGGAGAAACACAGAGAAAGAGGGGGAGGGGGGAGGAGAGAGAGATGGGGGGGGGGGGGGGGGGGGGGGGGGGTGAGAGAGGGGGGGGGGGGAGAGAAGTGGGGTGGGGGGGGGGGGGGGGGGAGTCATGGCACAAAATCACAGACAGGTCTACACAAAGACTAGAGGTCACATCTGGCATTGTTGCTAGTATAACGCTTTGTTCCGCCAGAAAGCTCGCTCATGATTGTGTCCTCTGAAAATTTGATACTGTATACATGCTGTCTGTATACCCTGTAGACAGGCTAAAATGGGGAGGTTCAGGTTTATAAATCCTACATCCTATCCAGCTTTTGATTCTTGATATCGCCTCTCTCGCTGTTTTCTCTACGGATTTTGTGTCGGCTGAACGCGAGAGGAAAAAAAAGAAAAGAATCAATGTGAAAGTTCATCGCACACGTTTATATTGAAATAGAGAGGAGGGAGTAGGGTGACATCTCTCAGGTCTTTACTACGATGTAGTTTGCCTCCTTCTTTTGGGTACTAAAACACCGTTGGAACAACAGAATAAGACCGCTGTTGGACACAACACCAGAAGCTGTTCATAAGACATCTAAGACACCAGAAAGTGTTCATAAGACACCTAGGTCACCAGAAGCTGTTCATAAGACATCTAGGTCACCAGAAGCTGTTCATAAGACATTTAGGTCACCAGAAGCTGTTCATAAGACATCTACGTCACCAGAAGCTGTTCATTAGTCATCCGGGTCGCCAGAAGCTGTTCATAGGACATATAGGTCACCAGAAGCTGTTCATTAGCCATCCAGGTCACCAGAAGCTGTTCATAGGACGTCCAGGATGCCAGAAGCTGTTCATAAGACATCTGTGTAACCAGAAGCTGTCCATAGGCCATCTATGTCACCAGAAGCTGTTCATAAGACATCTATGCCACCAGAAGCTGTTCATAAGACATCTATGACTCCAGAAGGTGTTCATAGGACACCAGAAGCTGTTTATAAGACATCCAGGACACCAGAAGCTGTTTATAAGACATCTAAGCCACTGGAAGCTGTTCATAAGACATCTAGGTCACCGGAAGCTGTTCATAAGACATCCAGGTCACCGGAAGCTGTTCATAAGACATCCAGGTCACCGGAAGGTGTTCGTAAGACGTCTAGGTCACCAGAAGGTGTTCGTAAAGACTACTAAGACACCAGAAGGTGTTCATAAGACATCTAGTTCACCAGAAGCTGTTCATAAGGCGTCTAGGTAGGACACCAGAAGTTGTAGAATCGAATTTTAGGATTATTGGACACCAGAAGCTGGGTTTGTGGGTTTTTTTGTAGGGGGGGGGGGGGGGGGGGGGTCCTCAGCAAGAGCTCAAGAAACTCGCTGATGGTGAGATTGTTTATGTATGCGACTGTTTTTGCCCCTCTATTAAGGAAGCTGCATTCCACCTTTGGGGGCGTTACGACATTAGTGTTCATGCGGATTTTCTTTTGTATTTTTTGTCATCCGTTCTTAACTAGCATCAAATTAATGGCATACCCATCCGAAAGGCAGAATGGGTTTTTTACGTGTGCAGAAGATGTCCTGCAATCATTCGCACCCGGGGTTTTACTACATCATTCATCACTTTTTGTGGAACATTATTATTTTGTAAGAAAGAAATGGTTTTGGTTTCCTTGGTTTCTGATTTCTGTTGTTTGTTGGGTTTTTTACCTTAAGAGTTCTATACTTGCTATGTTCTGTACCTTCAGAGTTCAGAACTCTTTTCATTTCATTTTTCATTTTCATACCACTCTCTTTGTGAAATTCGTGCTGCTCTCCCCGGGGGAGAGCGCATCGCCACAAGAGCAGCGCCACCTTTTTTTTCACCAAGACTGGAAGACATGGAAAAAGTATTTTAGGCCTACTAAGTAAGCTGGTATTCTGCTACTATATATATATATACAGATTATTTGGCAAAAAACAGCCGTAGTATCATAGTATGTATAGCCATAGGCATAGGGAGGGGAAGGTTACAGCAGACAGATTCTCTGACAGGAATGCAGCCATGACCTTGACAGTAAGCATCAGTTTCCGCCCCGCCCTCTGTTGTTTTGTTCCTTGCAGCGCTGTACACGTCCTTAGGGAGGTGTGTGTGTGTGTGTGTTTTGTGTGTGTGGGGTGTTTTGTGGTGTGTGTTTTGTGTGGTGTGTGTTGTGGTGTGTGTGTGTGTGTTTTTGGGGTTGTGTGTGTGTGTGTGTGGGGGTGTTGTGTGGTGTGGTGGGGTTTTGGGTGTGTATGTGTGGTGTGTTGGTGTGGTGTGTGTTGTGTGGGGTTTTGTTGTGGGGTTTTGGTGGGGGGGTGTGGTGTGTTTTTATGTGGTGGTGTGTGTGGGGGTGTGGGTTGTGTGTGTGTGTGTGTGTTTTGTGGTGTGGTGGTGTGTGTGTGTGGTGGGGTGTGGGGGTTTGTGTGGTGTGTGTGTTTTGTGGTGTGTTTGTGTTTTTGTGTGGGGTGGTGTTTGTGTGTGTGTTGTGTGTGTGTTATGTGTGTGGTGTGGTGTGGTGTGTGTTGTGTTGTGTGTGTGTGTGTGTGGTGGGGAGGAGAGAGAGAGAGAAGGGAGAGAGAGAGAGAGAGAGAGAGAAGGGGAGGGGGAGAGAAGCAGAAAAAAGCATTCAGCATATTGTAATTTATTCTCTTTGTTTTTTTAAAATATTTTATTCCACTTTAAGTCAGGAGATTTCTCTGCGTGAAATTCGGGCTGCTCTCCCCGGGGCCACAAGAGCAGCGCCACCCCTTATTTGTTTATAAATTTTTTTGTCTGCAACTGTATTTGTTTCCCTATCAGAGTGGCTTTTTTCTAAGAATTTTGCCAGGGACAACCCTCTTGTTGCCCTGGGTTCTTTTACGTGCGCTGAATAATTTTGTGTAACACACGGGACCTCGGTTTATCGTCTCATCCGAAAGACTAGCGCCCAGACCATCACTCACGGTCTAATGGATTGGGGGAAAGTTTCGGGCCCAAACGGGATTCGAACCACCGCACACTTCCGACCCGGACTTTTGGCATTCTAGACAGGCGTGTGGTGGACAGAAAGTACTCTTCTTTCCTTCCTTCCTTCCTTGTACCACCACCACCAACAAGAAGAAGAAGAAGCCGTGAACAGTTTTAAGCCTTGTTTGAACGAATCGAATCCCCGTGGGGAAATTTTTTTTTTTTTGGGGGGGGGGGGGGGGGGGGGGGGGGGACAGCCTGTCCTGTCAGTATAAAATTTGCATTCATTCCCCACCTTCTGGAAATTCTGTGCTAGAAATTTCCTCTGTTCTATCCCTCTCTTTGTTTCTGCCTCGTTCCTTTTTTCCCCCTGTCACCTCAATCGGGGCTATTTTCTTCGCCTTTGGGGTTTTTTTTTTAAAAAATTTTTACCTTCCCCCATACCCCAAGAAAGAAAAAAAAAAATGCCCTTTTAAACCAAACCGTTGCCACCCTCTGTTTTGGAATCGGCCTGAAAAAAGGAGGTGCCCCCTTTTCGCATAATTAAACAAGAAATTCTGTTGACGTTCACGAGATTTAAGAGGAAAAAAAGGGAAGATTGAAGGAAGGGAGTTTGGGGGGAAAATTTGGGGTGAAAGGGGGTTGGAGAAATTAAAAAAAAAAATTGTTGGTTGTTTTCCCCTGGAGAGAAGGGAGGGAAAAAAATGCGGAGAAGGGAAAGGGGAGGGGGGAGAGGGAGGGTGGGGGGAGAGGGGTGGGGTGGGGGGGGGGGGGGGGGTGGGGGGGGGGGGTAGGAGAGAGGTGGAGGTGTGTGGTGTGTGTGTTGTGTGTTTTGTGTTGTGGTTGGGTGTGTGGTGTGGTGGTGGAAGAGAGGAGAGGGAGAGAGGAGAGAAAAGGGAAAATCGAATATTTTAATTCAGATTGGTGTGTGTGAGGGGGGAGAGAAGAGGAGAAAAGAGAGAGAGAGAGAGAAAAGAGGGAGAGGAGGAGAGAGAGAGAGAGAGAGAAGAGAGAGAGGAATGCGAATAGTTTTATTGGGTTCGGGTGTTTGTGTTTTTTAACAGTTGGGTTGACACACACCACCCAAACCCAACACACACAACCACACCAACACCACACCCTCTCTCTCTCTCTCCTCTCTCTCCTCTCTCTCTTCTCCTCTTCCTCTTCCAGAATTTCTGTTTGTTTTCTGTCTACCGTCTGTCACTTGGGAAAATTTATTACTAGAGCCATTGAACAGAAACTGCGACCAGGCGAAAAAGGAGAAAAGAAAGGGGGGAAAGGAGGAGATAGGAAGAAAGGGGGAAAAAAAGGGGGGGGGGGGGGGGGGGGGGGGGGGGGGGGGGGGGGGGGGGGGGGGTTGATGATAAAAGTTTCGGGGTTAATGATCGACTTTTTTAGCAAGAATAGAATTGACTGCGGGCTTTTTTTTTTCCCCGATTAGTTTTGTGATTTTCAATGTTTTGTCTCCTTTTCATCTCTTTCCGGCCCGTGATGAGGCCTTTTTTCGTGTCATGTGGGGTGTCTTTGGGCTGTGTCATTTAGTGCTGTCTGTTCTGTCTGGTTTTCTCTCTCTCTTTTCTTTCTCTCTCCTCTTCTCCTTCTCTCTCTCTCCTCTCTCTCTCCCCCTCTCTCTCTCTTCTCTCTCTCTCTCCCCCTCCTTTTTCTCCTCTCTCTTTTCTCTTTCTCTCTGTCTGGCCACACACGCAAAAAACCCCGCACGCCGCACACTCACAAAGCAAACACACAAAACACATTCTTGTCTATCTGTCTGTCTCTCTCTCTTTCCCTTTTGTTTTCTTTGTCTGTTTTATTCTTCTCTTTCTCTCTCTTCTCTCTCTTTTCTCTCTCTCTTTCTTCTTTTTCTCCTTTTCAGCCACTTTTTTTCATTTTTGAAGTAGTTGTTGTTACATTTGTGTTTCTTGTTTGTTTTTGTGTGTGGTGGCAGGAAAAGTCTAATAAAGCGTGTACGGTAGTATTTATTTATCTATTTTTTTTGTTTTCCTTCGTTTGCCTCTTTGGGGATCTGTTAAAAAAGGCTTATTTTATTCCCCCAAAAGGTATTAGTCAATGTCCCCTTGGTTTTGTCAACAATCAAACAAACTGCCCCCCCCCCCCCCCCCCCCCCCCCCCCCCCCCCCCCCCCCCCCCCCCCCCCCCCCCCCCCCCCCTGAAAAAAAAAATAAAAAAAAGAGGGTTTTAAAGCAAAAAACAACAACACAAAATCTCCCAAAATTCGATTGTGAGAAAGAAAAAAAAGAAAAACAAAAGAAATTTGATGATATAATTGATAGCTTAGAAAATGTTGTATTATTTTTTTTTAAAAGATTTTGTCTGCGCGCTCATGTTGTAAAAGTTTGTTTAAAAAATATTGATTCTTTTTCATCGATTTCAGATGTGTAAGATTTGGGTTTAATGAGCGCTTTTTTTGTCTTTGCAAAATCAGCGCTTGTAAATTCCATTTATTTGATTATTATTTCAAGTTTTTTTTTGTTCCTCGGGTAGAGAGTTCCTAAATTTACCCCTGGTGAGAGTGATTTTGGCAGATAACTTTCCGGTTTTTTTTTCCCCATTGGGGTAGCCGCATTCCGACTTCGGGGGGTATGAACTTTTTTAATCAGTAAACCTTTTTTTCTTCAGATCTTTGAATTTATTTCTTATAGATTGTTGCGTGATATACATATTATTTTTTGTTTTTTTTTTTTATATTCTATATTTATATATATATATATTATATATATATATTATATATATTTTATTTGAATACACACATATACACACAAAGCATTTCTTATGTTTTAACTTTTTTTTAACTGTTGACCTTTCTGGAACATTGGCCCAAAAATAGATTATTTAACCCTTCATTCGTTCGTTCATTACATTTTTATATTCGTCTTGTCTCCCACAAATCAATCTTTTTCCCTCCCGCTCGCTCGCTCGCTCTTTTGTTCCCCTTTTCGTAAATGTAGGCATTGTTTGTGCCGGTTTGGGAAAAAGGTGGCAAAATTTACAAAACCATACACACGGGACTGGGTTAAAAAAAAAGCCCCAAAGGCTTTATTCCATTATCCTCGATATAAGAGAATAAAATATTTAAAAAATTTAAAAATTCTTTTTCATACACACACGCACACGTGCGTTCGCGCACGCAGGGGCCTTTCCAAGAGAGAGTGAGGGAGGGAGGGAGGGAGAGAGAGAGATTCGGATTCGGATTCGGATGTTTATTCATTAGGCCATAGCCCATAATGAAGGGGAAAGTGAACAAAAAAAACAAATCATCAGAAACATTAAAAACAAACATACAATCAACAATATGATAATCATAATAATGAACTATGATGTTGCAATTTCTCTCAGCTTGAAGGCTTTGTGAAGGAAGTGAGACAAGTTCCAAATATCGTTATGTCTTGCAGAGGACATCAGCAAAGTTATATTTGAACGTGCAAGGCTGTCGAAAATATTTAGGTGAAATAAACTTATCTCTGAGCTCCTTAAGAAATGGACAGCACAGAACTAAATGTAAACTCATCATCTTTACCACTTTTACAGAGAGGACATATCAAATCAATGTCATTACAATCTCTATATCGAAGTGATGAGTGGCTAAACTTGAAATACCCAACCTAAACCTTGTGGTCACTATTTTCAAATGTCTGTCCATATCTGAAATCAAATACAGCTTCATCTCATGTGAGCTACAAAATAATCTATAAAAATCAAAACCTCGTGCTATTTTGAACATGTTCACTCCACTTCTGCCATCTGCAGTCAACTAAACGTTGACGAAAAATTCTTAGAAGTGCCTTTACACTTCCCACACCTTGATTCATCCACACATCACCAAAGCCATATTCATGCAAACAAATTACGTACATCAGTCACCCAATTCTTCTTGCCCTTACTATCTAACTCAAATAACATTTTATACGCTTTGAAGGGTAATCTTGATTCCCCCATTTCCAAAATTTTGAGCCAATAGCGTATACATTGAACAGCTGAGTTAATGTATATTGGGAATCTATTGGTTTCACCATATATAAGGTCGTTAGGTGTGCGCATGTCAACACCAGAAACTTTTTCAGAGCAAATAAATGTACAGATTCACAGGAGATTGCAGCTTTATTCAACCCCCACAACTCGGAACCGTACTGTGCAACAGGCTGTATTTGAGAGTCAAATACCTTCAGAAACAGTTTTATGGACGAGTTGTTAAGTGTGGACAGTCTTTTCATTACACAAAATAAAGCATTTTTTGCTCTGCTAGCCAGATCCTTCACGCTGAGACAAAACTAAGGCGAGTTGTAAAAATACTCCCAAATACTTGTACGCATTAACAACAGGCATTACATTACCATCATAAACCCACCTCTCCCTAGCACTCAAAAAACCGCCTTTCCTGAACACAATGATGTTGCTTTTCTTCAAGTTAACCTTCAACTGGAGCGAGGCAGCAGCACGCTGTAAATTATTCAACTGAACCTGCAAACCTATAGCAGTCTCTGACAATAAAATAATGTCATCTGCAAGTAACAGAATAAACAGTTCAAATGCACTGCAAGGAATAGTGGCACCGTGTCTTCCTTTATCAATTATTTCTATTGCCAGTTCGTTTATAAAAAGAGAAAACAAAACTGGACTGCATACATCCCCTGCTTCACCCCTGCCGTGCAGTTATAAATCGGTCAGAGCGGCACCACACCTAACTCTACATTTTACATGTTCATACATGGCTTTAATACATGAATGTAATTTACCATTTATACCATTCTTAGATAAAATAGTCCAAAGAAAACTTCTATTTATAGAATCAAAGGCTTTCTCGAAATCAATAAAAGCCACATATAATTTTCGGTTAAGGGAAAATTGTTTCTGCACTAGGGCTAACAATGTAAACATATGATCTATCGTTGAGTATCCTTTTTTAAATCCAGCTTGAAAATCACCTGTAATATCATTTTCTTTTACCCACTCTTGTATTCTACGATTAATAATTGTGCTGAACAATTTACTACTGACATTGCTAAGGGAAATTCCTCTATAGTTATTAGGATTATTAGTATCACCTTTTTTATAAAGTGGTAACACAACTGATTCTGTCCATGCTTCTGGAAATAAGCCATTGTCAAACAAAACATTAAAGAGCTTTGTGAAAAACCGCAAAACCTGTTCATTGTAGTTTTTATACACTTCACCAACAATGCCATCAGGCCCAGAAGCCTTGCGGTCTTTCAGTTTTCTTATTGCGAACAGTACTTCCTCTCTAGATATTGGACGATTAAAACAACTGTTACTTTCAATACGTGTATCCTCAATTACACTTTCATTGCTTACTTCTTTGTCTAGCAATGATTTAAAATGCTGAAACCAGCTGTCAAGATGATGTTATTTTTAGGCAAATTCTTTTTAATAGAAGCCTTGTGAATAGTATCCCAAAATACTCTTGATCATGTATTGAGTTTACAAGTTTATCTAACAATTGAGCATTAAACTCTTTCTCTTTTTCTTTTCAACAGATATTTGTATTCCGTCTAACTCTTGTATATTCATTACGAACTTGTACGTCCAAAGTACGTCGATATTTTTTCAATAACCTTCTCACATGTCTTCTGCTGTTAACACATTCATTGTCAAACCAACCACCTGATCTTTTATGGTTATTTACAGACACACATTTCGTCATAGAGAGAGAGAGAGAGAGAGAGAGAGAGAGTGAGAGTGAGTGAGTGAAGTGAGTGAGTGAGTGAGTGAGTGTGTGTGTGTGTGTGTGTGTGTGTGTGTGTGTGTGTGTGTGTGTGTGTGTGTGTGTAAAACAGACAGACGGACAGACAGACAGAAATAGCCAGACCCCCATACCACAGGGGAAAAACCAGGAATAGACAGAGCGACATAACACGTCCTCAGTCAGTACTGGTTGTATTGCAGGGGGGAAAAGGAGTGTGTGTGTATGTGTGTGTGTGTGTGTGTGTGTGTGAATACAAACATGACAAAAATATATGGCGACAAAAGAAGAAGAAGAAGAGGAAAAATAACCAAACCCTGAACAATCACTCATCAATCAAGCCACCACCACCTTCACACACAAAACAACGGCTGAGAGAGAGAGAGAGAGAGAGAGGGGGGGGGGGGGGGGAGAGAGAGAGGAGGGGGGGGGGGGGGGATGTGGCAAGGCCTCAAGGCGACGCCTAAGGTCAAAGGAGTCAGGCAGCTGACCGACATTTTTTTTTTCTTTTTTTCTTTTCTTCTTTCCTTTGTTGTTGTTGGCCACGTTTCTTTGTTCGCCTTCCCAACCAACAGCCTCTGCATGATATTAGTAAGACTTACCTTTTTTGTCCTTCAGTAGTCCTCCCAGACATTAGTAAGGATGCGAGCTTACCTGCATAACACCTCTTGCTGGGGTGGACTTGCAAAAACCACCACGACACACAGAGAGGCCACACACTGAATTCATAGGTCAGAATAATAATAATAATAATAATAATAATAGTAATATTGTTCACCCCCCTCTCCTCCCCCTTAAGATAGTCCTTCTCATAAGTAACTAACCAAGTAAAGTTGAGCAGCAGATGATGAAAAACGAAATGAGAAGATGAGGATAGAAGTGATTTTGTGTGTGTGAGTGTCTGTGTCTGTGTCTGTGTGTGTGTGTATCTGTCTGTCTGTCTGTGCCTGTTTACCTGTGGAGGGGTTGGGGTGGGAAGGGGGTCGGGGCAGTCCAGTGATAGTGATGAAGTTTGTTTCAGTACAGGTTGTCGTGTCAGTCTTCTTCATCCCAACTTGGCTCTTAGTTTTGCTGTATAGTGAGGCGTCTCACTTGCAATCTTTGTCGGTCTGTCTGACTGATTGTCTGTACCTTTGCATATAATTATACCTGGTCTGTCTGTCTCTGAGTCAGTCTGCCTGGCTGTATATACGTCTGTCTGCGACTCTGTGTGTGGTGTGTGTGTGTGTGTGTGTGTGTTGTGTGCATGTGCATGCGCGCGCATGCGTGTGTGTGTGTCTTTTCTGGTGTTTGTGTGTTGTCTTTATCCTGATCTCTCTCTCTCTCTCTCTCTCTCTCTCTCTCTCTCTCTGTCTCTCTCTCTTTCTCTGTCTCTCTCTCACTCTCTCTCTCCGGCATGTTGCTCTCACCAGGGAGAGTGTGTCACCACTTTGTGCAGTGCCTCCCACTGCCCCCTCTCCTTTTCTTTCTTCCTGTCTTCAGGTGTGTTTGTTTCCCTGTGATAGAGGTGTTCGGGACTTTTTGATTCAATTAAACAGATGTCTTGTTGCCATGGGTTCTCTTGCAGTGCTTAGTAAGTCGTGTGTTATATTCAGGACTTGGGTTTATCATCTTATCCAAAAGAACAGTAATGGCAGTATCCAGACTGCCTCTTGTGATCTAGGGGGAGGGGACGGGATAGCCTAGTGGTTAGAACATTGCGCTCGCAATCTGACGACCCGGGTTCGATTCCCGTTCAAGGGGATATTTTCCCCTGGAGTTAACATCAGTGCAGACTCCACTCTCCCCAAAAGTCCTTCGGATGAGACTATAAACCGAGGTCCCGTGTGCGAACGCACGCAGAACATCCTGCACACACGTTAAATCCTGTTCCGCTTTTCGTAAGAGTAGGCCATTGTGTGCCGGTGGGAACAGATGACAAAATTGACAAAACCGCATACACACGGGGACTGGATGTAAAAAAGCACACAAGTGCTTATTCCATTATCCTCGATATAAAAGAATAAAAGAAAAGAAAGAAAAAAAGTAGATGGGGGTAAAAGTCCTGCTTCAGTTTGAAGTTGAATGGGTTAGCCCTGACTTGTCAGGCGCTTAACGGCAGCGTGACGCATTTTCGCTCATAATTACAGCAGACAAAAATAGTTGCTGTCTGACCGTTCGGCGACGAAGGAGAAGATTATAACTACGAATGGAAACCACGATGTTTGGCTTTCTATGCAGGAATGTCACTATGTGCCGCGGATTCACTCCTAAATATCAGCGTTCCCAGCATTCCACAGAGCAGTATGGCCATCACTTGCTGATCAATGCCTGTAGAATCATTATTATTATTGTTGTTGTTATTATTATTATTATTATTTTATTTCGAGGATAATGGAATAAGCACTTATGTGCTTTTTTTTACATCCAGTCCCCCGTATGTATGCGGTTTTGTAAATTCTGTCATGTGTTCCCACCGGCACACAATGGCCTACTCTTTCGAAAAGCGGAACAGGATTTAACGTGTGCGCAAGGTGTTCTGTGTGGGTTCATGAATGCATGCAAACCTGCCCTGCATTATTAGGCTGACACACGCAGCCTTCATGGAGCCCTTTCCTTACCTTCGCTTCCCTTGCCTGTTTTTCTTTTCTTGTCTGTTTTGGTGCATGCATACATGTATGTCCTGTGCACCCTGAAGTGGGGTAGTAATGCTGATGTCACCGGCAGTATCCTTTTTTCCAAGGGGAAAATCGGAACTTGGGTTCCTTCAGCTGAAAAAGCTTGATTAATGTGAAAAGCGTGTACAATATGATAATATGATGTGAAGTCAACATTATTACCGGAGTTGCAGTCAGCTTTTCACAGGGGAGGGGGGGGGGGGGGGGGTTCCAGGTAGTAGTGTAGGAGGGCCATGTCTTTTCATGTGGGAGGCTGGGTAAGGATGATGGGTAGCTAGTGATGAGAATGAGTTAGGGTGAAGGTGTCTGTGTGTGTGTGGCTGGCTGTATGGTTAGTCTTTTTTGTGTGCACATTGATTGAACAATTCTGTAAATGTCATGTGTGTAAGCGCTTAGAGCTCTCATGAGCAAGATTAGGCTTCTGAAATATCCAGGGTTACTTGCATCAGCACAACTTCAGGAGGATACTGTTTTACTTTACCACATTGGTACATGACTGTCATATGTTCAGTTGTTTTATTTGTTTGTTTGTTTTTTTTATACCAGTTGAGGCTTTTCATTGCTGTTACCACTCTTTGTTTTGAAATTTCTTCTTTTTAAAAAAAAAAAAATTAAAAAGCCCCCCCCCCCCCCCCCCCCCCCCCCCCCCCCCCCCCCCCCCCCCCCCCCCCCCTCTAGCAAGCAGTTGAGTGAAGAAGAGAGGTGCCAGACTTATTTGCTCCTTTCTTCAATCCATCACGTTTCGTCTTTCTCTGACATAAATTGAATTCGTAAAGCATTCGGTATTTGGTGATTAAAATTTCTATATGTGTGTGTGACTCTGTGTATGCCACTATATGTGTGTGTGTGTGTGCGCATGTGTCTGGTTGGTTTGTTTGGTTGGTCTATTGATAGTCTTTTCTTTTCATGTAAATGTTATGACTTATTATTCTTTTTGATGTTGTGAATTGGGGGGGGGTTAAAGTTCAAAATAACCCATCAGCCTTTACTAATGGCATTGTTTTACTTTAAAAAAAAATTGGTGTCCATTGTTCGCTTTTTTAATAGTTGCATTGTACATTTTGCGCTTCCTCCAGGTAAAACAGTTTTAAAATGTCCACTTATGATGTTGTATTACATTACAGTACTGTTTTAGTACATTTCTCCAAACACATTACGTTAACAATAAATGAGCCCAAAATACAGTACATTAAATTTATACAAAACTGAAGACACAGTTCATTTCATACATTATACATATTTACACTACCCCAAAATGCAGTATATTACAGAAATCCCCAAAATACATTACATTATTTATATATATACAAAACTGAAAACATTTCATTACATACATTACAAATGTACATTATTTCCCAAATGCTTGACTTGAACACAAACCCCAAAGCACATTACATGATATTAAAATCCCAAACTAAAGAATTCTACAAATGAAAGTAGTCCTGGAAACCCCATTAGCTTTTTTCAAGTCCTGTTACTAAATAATGATGATGATGATGATGATGATGATGATGATGATGATGATGATAATAATAAATGGAATTTATGTAGCGCTATATCTTTCAAAAACAAAGCGCTTGCATTCACCCTACCCTTTCACAAGCAGCTAGTTACAAGTAATATCAAATTAGCATTTAATAGCAGTCAGAAAAGAGATCATCTCCCAAGTTTCTACACTTCTCCTGTTCTTCTTTTTTTGTTGCTTTCTTTCCTCTTTTCTTGTTTCCCTTTCATTTTTATAAAGATACTTAGAATTGTCTTTTGTTTGTTGTTGTTGCAGACTGTTTCCAGCCCTTGTGATCTGTGGCACCAGATGGTGAGAAGACACACACAGTCTCAGGGAAGAAGCGCTGCTGCCTCGCTCAGCTACCACAGCGCTGATGACCCTTAAAGAGCAGGCTCCTGCGCTGATGCTGATGCAGATGCTGATGCTGCTGCCGTAGCCCTCAGCAGCAACAGGTGGTCTGGCGTGTCTCACACCTCACCGCCACCTGATGGGATGAACACCTGTGTGGCAGCATCACCTTGATGGTGCTGTTGTAGCAAGCAATGTAGTGAAGGAAAGCAACAACAGCAACCACAACCACCACGCACACGCATGTATACAACATAGCCACAATCATGATCTTCTCTGTTGATGTCTGCTAGTACTAGAACAGCCCAAGTGTAGCTTATTCTCTGAATCTGGACACGCTGTTCGTGTAGTTCATACAGGAATATATTATTCAGACCCTGGCCTGAAAACTTGTGGAGATTTTGGCTTTGGGGATAAGTCTTTGTTTGTAAAATTATATAGTATCAAGAGCTCAGTTCAGGATTCGGAGACAGTACATTTTCCTGTTTAAAGATAGTATCTGAAAGTCTTTGAGGAAGACTTACATGAGCATCTGTTAACGTGTATGTTTCGGAGTGAAGCCAGGTTTGAAACGTGAAATAAATGCCACTCCTTTTAGGCAGGTGGTATGTATGTGTTCTTGTGTGGGTTGTAGCAGTTTGTGTATAAAGCTGAATGTTAGTAAGTCTTCTTTGTTCTGAAGCTGTGGTAAACATCACAGGATTACAAAATTATTTTGTTTGCATACTTCAAGGGTGCTGTTTTTAGTACGGTAGTTGCGTGACTTGTATAATTTGTCAGGATCAACCTCAAACCAAAACAAAACACAAGGAAAAAAACTTTTAAATTTTCACTTACCTAGGAAGAAGCTGTAGGTAGGTAGATACATACCAGCCTCCAATACTGCCCTTCACGAATTGAATATCATCCAGACTGCACATTTCTGGATTTCCTTTGAAACAAGTCTTTCTTATCCTCTCTTCTGACCCATCATTTCATCCTTCTGACCAGCGACTGTTCGTAGCATTCACTTGCAAGTCCAGCAACAGATTCGGCGCAGCAACAACAACAACAAAACAAAAACCCAACCACCGCCCACCCTTGCAAAACCGCCGTACATGGAAAATGACATCGTCTTGACACCCTGATCAGATTTCCATTCAGATTTCCATTCCTACCCTCCTAAGGTGACTTCTACCTCCCACACCTTCCACTCCACCCCCTCCACCACCACACACCCTCTCCACTCCACCACACCCCCCTCCACCACCCCACCCCCTCCAGCCCACACCCCCCTCCAGCCCCCCCCCCCCCCCCCCCCCCCCCCCAACCAACCCTGTGGCGATGATGACGACGGTGCAGGTGCTAAGTCAGGACGTGCTGGTGGCCAGCATCCTGCTGGGGCTGACGGCCCTGGTGGGGGTGCTGGGCAATGTGCTGATGCTGCGGGCTCTGCTGCGCTACCCCAGCCTGCGCCTGGACTTCTTCCTGCTGCTGGCCAGCGTGGCCGGGGTGGACATCCTCAGCCTGGCCATCGCCGTGCCCCGCAACATCATCGACCTCACCATGGCCACCTCCCCGGTGACGGACTCCTGGTGCAAGGCCAGCAAGTGAGTGTGGGAGTGAGTGTGTGTGTGTGTCCGTGGATGTGTGTGTGTGGGGGAGGGGGGGGGGTGTCGGTGGATGTGTGTGTGTTGGGGGATGTGTGTGTGTCGGTGGATGGGGGTGTGTCGGTGGATGGGGGGGTGGGGGTGGCACTGGCAAATCACATGTTTCATAGGGCAGAGAAAGACCTCTGTGTGTGTGTGTATGTGTGTGTGTGTATATATATATATATTTATATATCTATATAGATAGATAGATATATATATATATATTTATATAGATAGATAGATAGATATATGCTTACTGACAACTGGACCTGACTTCTTCTTTAACTCCTTTAGCAGTCGTTAGGACTTTTTTTGCACTGAACTTTCACTGATTTCAGGCAGTCTGTTTTATTTATTTATTTATTTATTCTTTTATTTCGAGGATCATGGAATAAGCACTCATGTGCTTTTTTACAGCCAGTCCCCGTGTGTATGTAGTTTTGTAAATTTTGTTATCCGTTCCCACCGGCACACAATGGCCTACTCTTCCGAAAAACGGAACAGGTTTTAATGTGTGCGCAAGGTGTTAGCAGCTTGAGCAGGGCATGATTGCAGAGCCCATCCCTTTCCACATTGCTGGTCATTTGCTGGGTATGTTTATGACATCATTTATCATTTATTTTCATTTATTCTTTTATATCGAGGATAATGGAATAAGCATTTATGTGCTTTTTTACATCCAGTCCCCGTGTGTATGTGGTTTTGTAAATTTTGTCATCTGTTCCCACCGGCACACAATAGCCTACTCTTAAGAAAAGCGGAACAGGATTTAACATGTGCACAAGATGTTCTGCGTGTGTTCGCACACAGGGCCTCGGTTTATAATCTCATCCGAAGGACTTTTGGGGAGAGTGGAGTCGGCACTGATGTTAACTCCAGGGGAAAATATCCCCTTCAACAGGGAATCAAACCCAGTTCGTCAGATTGCGAGTGCAATGTTCTAATCACTAGGCTATCCTGTCCCCATGCCATGCCACCAACATTATTATCTGGGCTACTCTTCTATGAAAGATGAATTGATTTGAAAGATGTGCACAAAATGGTCAAATATATTTTTCTCATAGGGCTTTGGTTTGTAAGTCTCATTCAGACAGAAGACATGTTGTTGAAAAGAATAAAAACCAAATTTAACTTACAGGGGAGGAAAAGAAAAAGAAAAAAAACAAGCCCTCAAAAGAGACATGTATACATGTATCTCAGGTGATAGTGGCACCCACCCCACCCATGTCCTCAGTCACTGTCAGATAAGAAGTGGAGTTCAAGTTCAGAGGCTCTGTGATGCCTAGACTGTTGGTGCCCATGCCCTCTCTGGTAAGAGATAGACTAGCTATGGGTGTGGGGGGGGGGGGGGGGGGGGTGTTGGGGGGGGGGGGGGTGGCTGGACATGGGGAAGATGAATAGGAAACAGCAGCAGGATGCAGACAGGCTTGGGCTGAACTGATAAGGAAGAGTGGTACAGTACTGTGCCTTTCTGAGCATTGGTACAGTAAATAAACAGGTTGCATGGAGAAGGGAGGGTATGGTGTGGTGTGGTATGGTGTGGTGTGGTATGGAAAATGCTCTGTAGTACACAGATTGTCCTGTACTGTAAAAAGGAGGGGAGGGGAGGGCTTGGAGAATGCTAGGGAACATGTAGGAGGCAGAGGATTGTGTTACCTGTTGTAAAAGAACATTGTGAGACACCTATGACACAACATATCACATAACAGCATGCTTATATAGGTTTTAAACTTATGTTGTTGTTCCTCTTCAGCTAAAGCTGTGGGTAAGGGTTTGCATAATTATGTGACTGTTTTTACCCTCCTTCAAGGTAGCCGCATTCTGACTTAGGGAATGAACTGTTAAAAGACGTCTGAATTTGCCGTTCCTAAGTTCAGCATTTAACCCACATGGCTGTGTGTGTTGGTGGTGTTGTTGTTTAGTGAGGTTGGGGGGGGGGGGGGGTTGACTGGTTAATTAATAAAATCCCAGTTGTCATTGACCGGAACATTTCCTCATCACTGACACCTACCTTACTGCAGCTTGTCACTGCTCCACCACAGCTCCTTTAGCCAGACCCTGTAACCAGCTCCTGCCAGAATGAGAGATTTGACACGGGGTAAAAGAGAGCAGACTTAAGAGCTGGTTGAAATTAAAATCTAGGGCCCATTGTCATTGTAAGTTTTCTGTTATTTGTGTACATAAAGTAATTGACCAGTGACGTCAGTCCAGACCTACAGATACAGTGAGAACAAGGAACAGATGCAGAGCCACACAGAGAGCTTATGCAGCAGCTGTGAACACTGTGACATAAGGGATACCATATGGAAGACAGAGGTCATGTTCAGATTGCTGGAAATAATAATAATCATAATCATAATAATGTATGGAATTTAAATAGCGCTGAATCTTGTAAAGCAACAAATCAAAGCGCTCAGATTTTTTTTCTCGAGGATAATGGAATAAGGACTCATGTGCTTTTTTACATCCGGTATGCGGTTTTGTTGTTTTTGTCATCTGTTCCCACCAGCACACAATGGCCTACTCTTTCGAAAAGCGGAACAGGATTTAATGTGTGCGAAAGATGTTCTGCATGCGTTCGCACACCATCAGTGGGCAGCAGCTCAAGCAGACCCCAGAATCCAAATACTGAAGAAGCATCTTCACTTAGTGTGGGAAGCTGGACAGAGAAAGAGACCTCTACTGGAGACCAGAAGGCAAACTCAGTGAATCAGTTAGCACCCCACCATTAAATAAGCTCCCAAAGTATACAGACAGATCTGTGAAAACCATAGCTGATCAGCGTTACCTTTGCTCCAGCCTTGTAACCTGCCATTGCAAGATGTGGACTCTGTGAACAAGGTCATGAAAAGAGAATTTATTGTACAGGTCTTGAAAGATATGATGCCTTTGTTGAGCAGTTGGCAAAAGGAAAAGGAAATGGGTTAGAAACCACGATTATTGGGCAAATATCAATCAGTTGATGGAGCTTTAAGACAACTAGTGGTTTGATCTTTTTTTTTTTTTTTTTTTTGCTGCCTCATCTTCTGTGACGTCCCCCGTCCTGCTGTTCCCACGCCGCTCAATCCAATCTCCCCGCCACAACCATACCCAGGTTTGTTATGTCTCATCCTCAGAGTCGGAGGTCCACAGGGAGCCTAGTGGTTTGATCTTGTGACAAGAAAGTCAGCTAGCTTCCCCAGTGAGCCCACATCACTGAAACGCTGAAGCTTCAGTACAACAGACTGACACTGCTTGAAATGGGGTAACAGTCATACCGATGCATTTTGTGCAAAAGTGTGACACTGTCCTCCTTCTGGCCACATATCACCAGCTTCATTTACATATCGTCCCTTCTCAGAAATAGAAAAAAAAGAGCATAGTTTAAATAACTTTTGTTTTTATGTTCATGGAATGAATGATAAAATGTAGTATAGATTTTACCACCCTATGCCCTGGGACATGTTTAAGGAATGTTTGCTTCAGTGTCCTTATCTGACATTCCTGCCAAGGTCTTCCAGTTTATTCTAAAGCCTAGTAGAGTTTTGGACACACCATGACAATGTGGACATGTATTGTTTGCGTGCCCGGTGTTTTCAGATCTGACACAGCTTTTCTCCTCAGCTGGGCTTTGTACAAAGCATGGAAAATCAATCACGAAACTGAAGACTGAAGACTTAATGTTGGGTGTTGCAGATACCTGGAGGTGGGCACCAGCTTTGTGGCAGCCTATCACCTGGTGGTGCTGGCCGTGCTGCGCACCATCCTGATGACCACCCGGGGCATCAACCCCCCCTCCCCAGTGCAGACCGTGGTGTGTGGCCTCGTGCTGTGGCTCATCGGCTTCCTGGCCGCCATTCCCTTTGTGGGGACCAAAGGGGAGATTGAGGGCCTGTGCCATTACACCATGGACACCGACATTGAGAAAGACATCTGGCTGGTCAACTCCTTCTCCTGCTTTGTGCCGGTGGTCATCATCGTCGCCTTCTACGTCATCACCCACCTGGTCAGCAAACGCTACTTCGAGGACAGCTACTCCACGCGGGAGAAGCAGATGTCGCGGCTGGTGACCGCGGTGGTGGTGAGCTTTGCCGTCTGCCAGCTGCCTTACCGCATCTTCGACCTCTTTGTGCTGTACAAGGAATCGGAGGCGGGGATGCAGGAGTTTCCGGACGAGGAAGCCCTGGAGTCGCTGTACATCGCGCGCAACTACCTGCTGTGCCTGATGATGGCCGACAAGGCAGCGCGGCCCGTCATCTACTCCAAGGTGGCTCCCCAGCTGGCCGAGGCCTTTGACGAGGTCATCAACTGCACGCTGTGTCACCGCGCCTACACGCAGGCCCGCAGCGGCCGCAGCAACAGGAGCAGCGCCAGCAAAACGGCCAACGGCCATGCGGCCCGGACACACTCCACGTCCAGCAACGCTCCCCTGACGGGCATGTCTGACTGCACCACCTCGGACACCACCAACGTCACGGAGCTGACCAGTGTGGAGGAGCTGGAGATCGTTCCTCTCTGAAAGACTGCCAGGAGCTAAGTAAAGCACTCCGGATTTGAAAGACTCGTCTTGAGGTTGCTGGGGCGCGTTGTTCCAGTTTTTTTTGAAAGATTTGTCTGAGATTACTGATGCCCAGAAAGGTCTGGTGCTTTGAACTTTAGACTAGTTGACGTTGCTGGTTGCCAGAACTGCAGTAGAGCTTTCTGGTGTGGTAATAATAGCCAGCAACCAACGAGAGAATGTTCATTTCAGAACATGCTGGTGTGGAAATCGCCAGCAACAAACGAGAGAATGTTCAGTTCAGAACAACAGCTCTGACGCGGACTAAGTGTGCAAAGATCATTAAGTGTCTGTCGTTCAGCAGCTTTTGAGGCACAAAATCCTGTGAAACTGAAATGAGTTGTTGTTTAGCTAGCTGTGTTCAAGTGACTGCTGAGTTAACCCCTAAAAATCATGAACTCCTTTGACGATAGCAAGCTGAAATAATCTGTTTGAAACTTGGTTGTTTCTGTTTTTCTGTTCTGTTCTTTTATTCTTATTTTTTCTGGCATCCAGAGAAAAAAATATGGAAGTGTTTAAAAAGAAAAAATTAACGTAAGATGTTTTTAACTTGCAGCTGCATGGTAAAGAAATCATGACATAAAAAATTGGATGAATGTTCTGTGAGTCGGCGCATACTGTAAAACCATCATGACTTTCCCTACAGATTTTGTGTTTTACATAGGAATCAAGTCTTTTTTTAACAAGAGTACTTCCAGTGTCAGTTTTTCAGATGATGATAGTATGGTGTATTATTTTTATGAAAATTGTTGCGAGGATTAAGTCGCATTAAATCAGTCCGAGAGAGAGAGAGAGAGTTTATTTTAGTACAGAAAATGTGTAATGCTGAGCCCGGTGTAAAGAGTTCTCTCTCCAGAGTAAAGGAAAAGATCCTGAGACAAAAGTCCTTTTGAGATATTGAGCACTGGCTTCCCTTTAATGCAAATGCGTCATCCCCAAACTTTGTCTTTCAAACACACACACACATGCACGCATGCATGCATGCACATATACATTCATGCACACACATACACACACACACAAACGCACACACAACCACACTCATAAATGGATCGCCGATGCACACTTTGATCTGTACAGTCGTCAGAGGGGGTGGTCAAACGTACAAGTTTGTAATGATCACAAACTTCATGGAAAAAGATTCACTCTGCCTGGTCGTTGTTCACATCTCTGTAGTGGTGCAAGGCTTATCCGCCGGGCTTGAGAAAGGCAGATTGTCTTCTTTCATTGACAATAAGAAAATATATTGCTTTCATCTTTGGATTTTGTTTTTTGTTTGTTTGTTTGGGTTTTTGTTGTTGTTGGGGGTTTTTTTGGGGGGATGCTCGGTTGTTGTTTTTGTTGGTTTTTTGTTTGTTTGGGGTTTTTTGGGGGGTAGTGTTAGGCTCGGAGCCATTTTGCTTGTTTGTTTGGTTTTTGGGTTTGGGGGTTTGGGGTTTTTTAGGGTTTTTTTACAGTTTATCCTGTTTATATGTTTTTAGCTCACTTGACATTTTATTGTCAAACCATCCATTTGTAATTGGTTTTGTTGTTGACTTTGTTCTGTGAGTATGATGTTTCAATATCAGGGTTTGTTGTTGTTGTGGTTGTTTTTTTGCTAGGGGTGGGGGTGGGGGTTGTTGCTGTTGTTTTCATGTAAGGTTTATCCTTTGTTTTTCTGCAAACCCTCCTCATTCATTTATTCATTCATGTGATAGGGGGGAAGAGAGTACAGTCATTTCCAGTGTGGTTTATGGATGAAATGAAGTGCATGACTTAACGATGAGATTTATAGAGAGCACAGCTTCAGTGTTTCATCAAGTGGTGGTGTCAGGGGCACAGGTCATCGTCAGCTTTTAGAAATTATAGCAACTAGGGTGATATTACTTTTTAAAATAGCAACTAAGTCCAGTGTTCATTTCTTAGAGTGTGTAGCACTATTGGTTTTGTGTGCGCTCATTAGTGTGATATTAGTATATTTTCTTTCTTTTGGAGTGTGTGTGGCGGGGAGGTGGGGGGGGGGGGGGGGGGGGGGTGGTGGGCAGCGTATTTTGTTGGTTGAGAAGTGAATTTTTAAAAATCTGATGGTTGTCTTTTAAAAATTTCTTTTCTGTGTAATTTTTCATCGGCTGGATCACATTATGTTGTAACTGTCATAAAGACTGGTGCGTTTGTGATTTGCTGTATCATTTTCTGCTGCTTGTTAAATATACACTTAGGTTCATGTGCATATGCGCGAGTGTCACACAAGCATGCATGTGTAATGTGTATGTACACAAGTGCATTGATTTTAGGTATTAACTACTAACAGATTACCTTGCCAGATATGAATAATCAATTTATATGGCTGCTTATTGCAGGAAAAATGAGTAGTGATTTTCCAGATGTTTGTAAGAGCTTTTAGCTTTTGTTGTCTGTTTCCCCCCCCCAAAAGTAAAAGTTGATATGAAACACATTTAAGAAAAAAAAAAGATAGAATAGCACCAGAAAACAAATCACGAGTTCCATTATTGAGTTTACAGGGGTAAAAGGAGAATTTGTGTATATGTTAACACAAAGATTCCGTATACTTGATGGAAACAAGAATTTTAAAAAAACAACAACAACAAACTAGCATGAAGTATTAATTGTGTAGAATCCCCTTGTGTGTAACTGGCTGCTGGTTTTTCAGAAATCAACTGCCAGTTCAGTGAAGCTGGTAAAGTGTCTTAAAAGTTCTCAAAAATGTTTTTGGCAAAGCGTTGTTAATATTATGGAATTGGTAAAAACCATTTGCTGAAAGTGTGACATTAGCAGTGCGGTTACAGACTTGGCACTTTTAGCCTGGCACGAGCAGTAGTGTCATCCTTTCTGTATGTGTTCATGGAAAGTTTGTTCTTTGAGTCTGCATAACCGCTGACCTTAGTGACAGACCACAGTGGAACTGCTGAGGAGATCTATAGACACAGTGACAGACAGTGACTGCTTCATTGGGCTGATTAAGGTCTCTTCTCTTTAGTTCATCTGCAGTTTGTTAAGAAGTAGTTTTCTGTTTTTGTTGTTGTTGATGTGATTCTTTTTTTTTTTAATCGTCTTGTTGGATCTTGTGGACTGCAGGGCTGTCAAAACAAAATAACAGAAAATTGGGTTGGGGGGGGGGGAGAGATTGTTGAGAAGAAGGGAGGTAGCTGGAAAAGAACTCCACTGTGGTGATTTTTGTGCCCAGCAATTGCTGAGGTATATGTACAGTTTTGTGTAAGTGGTTTGGGAGGGAGGGTGTGTGTGTGCGCAAGCCACACCACTTACACAAAACTGTACATATACCTCAGCAATTGCTGGGCACAAAAATCACCACAGTGGAGTTCTTTTCCAGCTACCTCCCTTCTTCTCAACAATCTCCCCCCCCCCCCCCCCCCCAACCCAATTTTCTGTTATTTTGTTTTGACAGCCCTGCAGTCCACAAGATCCAACAAGACGATTAAAAAAAAAAAAAAAGAATCACATTTTTTAAAACAAACATTTTCTTTCAAAATTTTTCTGGTAAATTGAATAATGCAATTCCATCTTAAGGCACTAATTTGTATTATCTGAACTTTTTTTTAAATAATGAAAATCACTACACAATACACAGCAATCCAACATCACTCAGTCAAGAGTGCTAAGTTTAGTGCACCCCTTCCATTCACCAAGTCCAAGTGTGGTCAGTTCCTGCTATACTCAGCTGGGCTGGGATGAGATGGAATGAATAGCATTTGAGGGCAGCTTAAAGTGGGGGAAACAGCTGACAGCTGTGAGAACTATAAATCTGTATTTATTGCAAAGGGGGGAAAACCCCGTCATTTTACAAACTTGTATGTGTAATGAAACATCAGCTAACCCTCACTCCTTCAGTTGATTTAGAAGAAAATCGCGTTAACGTCAGTTTGGTTTCTGGATTAGAGGTGGCGTCTATGACTAGCTGAGGATTTCTTCCCTGACACGACTGTACAAACTCTGACCTCTCCTGTCTCCCAGAATCAGTACTTGTGTCTTTGCCATCTTCGCCTATTCCCTAGTTCCATGGACCGTGGGGGCACCAGTGAAGATTTTGCAACCAGCTTCCTCCACTCCCCGCTTTTACTTGTATTCCAGAGAGCAAAAGACCAAGATTGCAATGGTCATTAGACATCATGGGCGCTACTCTCTGTTGGTGCATAAAATTAATGCCATGGTGGTGGTGAAAGAGTCGAAATCTGTATATCGTTCATTACAGACAGAGCTCTTCTGGCTGGTTGACTGACTTACAGCAGTCTCTTTATTGGTTTAATCACTTTCTGGGAACGCTGGGAGTTTAAGAGTCAGGGCCTTGCCATAATCTAACAGCAGTGCAGCAGACCTTTTTGTTGGTATGGATTGGTAGATGTTGTTGTTGAGCGGGTTTTTTTTTTAGCTTTTAAGCAACTTTGAGGTGGGGAGTTGCCCACAGTATACTGCCTCCCTCATCACACATGGGAATCACTGTGAGTTTATGAGTACACACTGGATGAGAAGTTTGCGTGTAGGGCTGTTTTCAAGTCCCTGAAAATATAGTCAGCATACTCCCAACTTCAGAGGAATTTTGTTCTCCAGAATGGAGCAGAATACAAGCTGTTAAGCTAAGAGCTTGTCATGGAATTGAACGAAGACAACTTTGAGAGACTATTTCACAGCGTAACAACGTTTTGATGTAGTAGGCCTTAGCTCATGGCTTATGTCGAAGACTTACCGTGAAAGCTTTTGGCAGGGAGGCCGAAAGACCGTGCTGATTAATTCAACAGTCACTACAGCTCTGGTGAAACTGCTGACATGCGAAAGTTCTCAGGGGAGCCAGTCACTCTAGTGCACTGTGCTGGGTTTGGTTGGGTTGGGGTTTTTTTTTAACTGGATGGTCAGGTTTTGTTGAGCTGCTAAGTAAGTGCTTCTCAGCTGAGATATTACATACATACTTCTGAAAATGGAGTATTATATAGAGAGAGATTTGTGTGTGTTAGTTTTATACCCATGTGCATGTAGAAAGTGTATGTGTGGAAGGTATGATTATCTGGAAGCAAAAGTTGATTTCGTGAATTTGCGATATCAGCTAGCTCTGTCTCTGTCTGTCTGTCTGTCTGTCTGTCTGTCTTCTCTCTCTCTCTCTCTCTCTCTCTCTCTCTCTCTCTCTCTCTCTCCCCCCCTCTCCCTCCCCCCTTCCCTCTTCCCTTTTTTTTTTCTTAGTTTGATTTCCTGTCTGTGTTTCTGGCATAATTTTGTGGTGCTGTCCAGTGCATTTTTTTTCCATTTAGAGCAACAACCCCCCCCCCAAAAAAAAACCCCAAAAAAACACACACCACACACTCATTCACAAGCATGCACGCACACACATACGCGCCCACACACACACACACACATACTTTTGGTTGAATATAGTTTCTTTCATTGGTTATTGTTAGACATATGGTTATTACTGTTCACTTAGTTCTTGTTACAGTTGTGATGATTTGGGGGTTATTTCTTTATTTATTTTTGCTTGTTGTACTTAGTATAACAGAGTTGCATATTGTAGGGGGGGGGGGGGGGTCTTTTTTTTCTCTTTTGTTTTTTAATTGTAGGTTAGTAATTTGAAATCCATCTACTTGTCAACTGGTATTCAAAATATGTGTGCCTCCACCCTCAAACACTGATCATGCGCAACCCCCCCCCCCCTTCCCTCCTCTAATATCACAACTTGTGAAGAGATGTAAAATGAAATCGAACACACACACCCCTTCATCTCAGCACAAGGGAGAGAAACAGAAACAGTGCAGTTGAGTAAGACTAAGAATGACTGACCTGGCTTCATTCCCTTTTCTTTGTTTGGAAAGGGAAGGGGGGGGGGGGGGGGGGGGATGATAAAGCTATGAGATAAGCATTATGAAACAAAGTATGGCCCATTGTTCTTATTTTGAAAAGAAAAGTCCAGATTGGTCTGCCTCTCACTGTCTGTCTCTGTCTCTCTCTCTCTCTCTCTCTCTCTCTCTCTCTCTCTCTCTCTCTCTCTCTCTCTCTCTCTCTCTCTCTCTCTTACCTAATTCTTTAGACATTTCATTATTGTTTGTTTAATTGAATATTTGGTTGATTGATTTACCTTTTGGACTGAGGGCTGGATGGAAAAAAAAGCCACCATTGTGCTTACTCTTTTCCCTCAATAAAAATGTTCATTCATTCATTCATTCTCAATGTATGTGGATGGAGCATTGAGAGGAAGACTATGAAACAGGGTTTAGGGCCAGCTGTTCTTGTTTTTAATGACGATAGAGTAGCAACAGCAAGTATGAAAAAGTAGCTTTCTGTAAGTCCAAACTCTTGTTGAAAAGTATTGGAATAATACTTTGTGTTGTTGTTTTTTTTAAACTTGGAATTATTGCTGATGTGTGTATATTGGCTTTTTGTTTGGTTGTTCATTTTGTTGGTTGTTCATTTTGTTGTGTGTTTGGTTGTTCATTTTGTGGGTTGTTCATTTTGTTGTGTGTTTGGTTGTTCATTTTGTTTTTTGTTTGGGTTGTGGGGGGGGGGGGGGGGGGGGGGGTTGGGGGGAGATGAAGGGGAGGGGGGGGTTTGTTTTAGTTTGGTGGTTTTTTGTTTTGTTGTTGTTGGGTTTTTTCTTTGGGGGGGGGGGGGGGGGTGATTGGTTTGGTTTATATTTTAGGTTTAATTTTGTTTTTTTAGATAAGTCACACCAACATTGCAATGAAATTTATAAGATGTCTGTAAGAGACTAACAGAGAATGAGGCCTTACTGTAGATCAGCTGAGCTAACATCAACAGAACTAAATCATCATTATGATCATGAGAAATAAGTTACATGATAGATAATACCTTTTCCCCAGTTCGGGTCATTCACACTTCATTTATTTCATTTCATTTATACCACTTTAAGTCACAAGATTTCTCTGCGTGAAATTCTTAGGGTTATATATAAACCAAACAGCGTGGTATAATTATTGTCATCATATCTATGGACAAGGTATTTTGTAAGTATGGCTGTTTCTAAGGTGGGGGTTCCTGTTTGTTTCCAAAGCAAACTCAGAACTGTTGCTTAACATTTTCTTTTTTAATGCTAGCGGCAGCAATTGATTGATAACTGAGCCTTATTCTGATCTCTCTCTCTCTCTCTCTCTCTCTCTCTCTCTCTCTCTCTCTCTCTCTTGGATGTCTCCCTTTCCCCCCTCTCCCTAGTTTTCTTTTTGTTAACCTACAAACAGTGCCTTTGATATATTGTAGATGTACACTACTGGTGCATTTTAACAACTTTAAGAGTCAGTTGTAAGAGAGAATATATAGTGTAAATATGTATATCGCTGGATCGGTGATGTGCACCGAATGAAGGATGGCCATATTCCCTAGGACAATCGCCCTGTATGGTGAGCTGGCTTCAGGACAATGTCCTTCAGGGTGTCCAGATTTGTGCTTGAAGGACGTATGCAAGCGTGACATGAAAGCCACTGACATAAACTCTGACAGTGGGGAAGCACTTGCAGAAAGTCACAGTGGGTGGAGGAGAGCAGTACGTGAGGGAACCTGTAGAGGAGGAGCGAAAAGACTTCAAAGTTTGGAAGACAGGAGCTGCAGGACGGAGAGACAGCAGCAAAGCCAGGCCATCAACCTGGTGTCCAGTTTTGCCTGCAACAACTGTGCCAGAGACTGCCATGCAAAAAATGGTGTGCTGACAGCAGCCACTCCAGACGTCGTTGCTCCGAACAAGACTGATGATGTGGCCAAAGAAGCCGCAGCCATTGTCTCCAGAGACAGAGGAAGCCTGCTACTACTACTACTAGCACTATATGTACAGTACAGTACAGCACACTCCTTGTGCTTTCTCACTAATTGAGATGAGGTTGTTGGAGCTAGAATTTGTACAGTATATGTGTCTTGGGGAAGACAAAACAGTATGGAAAAATATGTAAGGTATATCAGATCACTGGGGAGTTTCTATGTCCAGGATAAGATTAGTATGTGGAGTTTATATGTCCAGGATAAGACGACACAGTATGAAAGGAATATGAGGTATGTGTACCAGGTCCACGTGTGCAGTATATATGATCATGCAAGACGAAACAGTATGAAAAGAAAGGGAGGTAGAACAGATCTATATGTTTATGAAATGATAATGATCATCTTCATGCCATGGTCAGTCTTCCTGTGTCAGTCACAAGTGTTTTTTGCTCTTGTCACGGTGTACGTTATTTTGTTCAACGTTGCTCAGTGGTCTTGGTATACATGTATGACTTGTGACCATTGTAAATCCCAGAAGTCCGCGGCGTGAGTGGTAATAGGATAGGAGTAGTATATTTATATATAATCTTAGTATTCTAAAGGTTTGGAGTTTAATGTAGTAAACCTGCACTGACTGCTCATGTTTGTCAAATTGTTTACATTTATGTCTTCAAATGAAAGGTGAATATCAAGTAGACATGGTTTTGATAAGATACAATACCTTACATTTACTGATTTAGGATTTTTGTTATTGGTGGTGGTGGGTTGTTATTTGTTTTGATTTTTAAGAGAGGGGTCTATAATGGGAGGTGTATGTCTGGCTGATGGCTGCTGCATGTATTTAGTATGGCGTGCATTATTATCACACATTTTGCAGCAGAGTTTGGGTGGTCGCTCTTATCATCACATCAACCCTATTATGGCTGGAACCAGGAAGGGGAATGTGGTCATAGTCCCTGTGTCTATTTAACACCCCCCCTCCCCCACCCCCCGTGTTTTGGTATGATTGTTAAAATTATTTTTAGAACTTAAAAAAAACCCCAACCCAACCCAAGACGCTGTATTATATGAGACAGTTGAGAACTGGTAAGAATAGCCTCAAGACTGCTTGCAAAGTTGTCATCTGCTATTTTGATGTGGGCAGAATCCAGTTACCTCTTCTTCTTAGGACTTTTCTTGTATTTGGTGCTTATGTCGGTTTTGTGTGGTTTGGTTTGACTTCAGATCTCTCTGTGGGCTGAAGTTGCCTGAACAAATGTTCAGTGAGAGGCGTCAGACAACATAGCATCCATAATAGGAGGGGAGATAATGCAGGGTGTTTTGTTTGTATCTCCAATTTTTGTTATGGGTTGTTGGGGTGGATTTTTGCGTTTGTTTGTTAGGTGTTGTTGTGTTTTGAAGTTGTTGTTGGGTTAGGGGATTTATGTTTTGATGGTGGTTTTTTTCTTTGGGGTGGGGGGAAAGAGGTTGGATGGTGGGTTGTTTTTTTGTAGGAGATGGAGGTCTTTCTTTTGGGAAGAAGTCTTGTTTGTGTGTTTGTTTTAAGGAAGGTGACAAAATATGTGTTGTGTGCTATGTTGCATTTGCAAACAGTTGATTTATTATTATTAATTGGAAAGAATTTAGAGATATTGTCATCACTGTTTTCTCATCATTTTTATCATAGCCTTCAATGCTATACCAACTTTCACATCAGCGATTATGAACATTGTTATGGTTATCATGATCGTCAATATCACCTTCATCATCGATATCATCTAGGATGTTTCTTATCATTATCATCATGATCATCCAGGATGTTTCTTATCATCATCATCATTATTATCATCATCATCTAGGATATTTCTTATCATTATCATCATCTAGGATATTTCTTATCATCATCATCATCATCATCATCATTTAGTATGTTTGGGTTTTTTCTATGAATGAGAAAAGTGTAGGAGACCTTTATCACTACATGCAACGTGTATATAGATATAGTTGTCACTTTTAATGTGAATTTCTCTGTATTCTTCAGTTTTACACTTGTTCATGATCTGTGTATATGTATAACAAGGATTTGAGATGGAAAACTGGAGGTGAAAGTATAGATTTTTTTGTTATTAAATTTTTTTTCCCAGTAGAGATTTCTGATTTAGGGTGAAGGGGCAGTTAGCATGCTCAGTTGTTACCAATACTCAACAGTGTGCTCATTCATTGTTTGCAGTGTCATTTTCTAGTGGATCAGAGTATTTTAGATACTTTCCCCTTTGCCTGTCTTCCTGCGTAATAGGGCAAGTATGCGTGTGTGTTGTGCATGCGTGTGTTGTGTGTGTGTGTGTGTGTGTGTGACTGACTGTGTGTTAGTCACAAGCATATAGGTCTGTTGGAGGAATGGTGGGGGTGTAATTCAGCATGAAGTGTTTCTTTTGCCAAGTTCTGTTCCCCTTATCCAGCCACGCACGTTCATAACAAACCAGCCTTTCTAACCAGGGGACTGGCTGTTTGCGTGTAGGGCCATTCTCTGTAAATGGGTACCTGCCCCTCTTTAGGGTCAGGAAAGGTAAAGCAGCGAGGGAAAGAAGATGGGCGCCGCCCTCAATATGCTGGCCCCTGGAGAAGTGAGGTCTCTGACGCCTCGCTTCCCTACAACTACGTAGGCTGTGGGACACCTTTACCACCTTTACTTTTACCATTCTCTGTCCCCACCCCCTTACCCCACCCCCCATAAAGATAGCTACACTCCATCTTTGAGGAGGTTTCTGTCCACAAATTTAATACTTTGTGTATATAAATCTACTGTGTTCTGCTAGCATGAAAGCTCTGTTTGTGCGTGTGTGGGTTTGTTTTTTTCCTCACAGCAGTTATAATTAAGGACTACTTTTCAAAGCCCCCACTCCTGCACCCACCTTTAAGCCAAACAGAAGCTACGGAAAGAAACAGTAATTCTCTGTGAATGAATGATTTTTTTAATTAAACTTCAGCTACTGTTTGTGGGAGGGGGAAAAACCTAGACTCTCTGTATTTTTTCCCAGTAAATAGCTCCTAAGATGTAAATAGTCCTAACTCCAAATTTGTGTTGGTAAATTGACCCACATAGCTTGGAGTTGAACGCACAATGGATGATGTGCGGAAGACCGGTGATGTACAGATCTGTACAGACGATCGATCGATCAGTGGAGAGCTGACAGCAGTATTAACTGGTCAACTGTATATATTATATATGTATAGTTAGTTCAGCTTGTCCTTCTTAAACTTCAGAGAGAACAAAATGGTGGTTTGCTTGTGGCTCTGACATGCAATGCCCTCTGAGTAAATATTATATCTCGCAAAACTGGAATTCTGTTGTTTTGTTTGCTTGGGGTTTGGTTGTTTGTTGGTGGTGTTGTGTTTTTTTTTTCGGGGAGGGGGGTTGTTTTTTTGTTGTTGGGGTTTTTTTTGGGGGTGGGGGTGGGGTAGTTGTTCTTCTTCTCCCTCAGTTAGAGCCCCAATGTTCACCGAAGGTGAGATTTTGCTAGGTGTTTGTTTTAGCCCACCATGAAGGTTAGGTAGCTGCATTCTGACTTCAGAGATGATGTCTAGACACAACATCAGTGTGCATGCATTTTTGAAAAAAATTTGTCATCTATTCTGACTGGCACTCAATGGCCTACTCTTCGGAAGGATGAAACTGGTTTTAATGTGTGTGCAAGATGTTCTGCATGAGTTTGTTTGTGGGACCTCAGTTTACAGCCTCATCCACAGGACTTTATGGGGGGGGGGGGGGGTGGAGTTAGTTTCTGATGTTAACTCCTCCAAGGGAAAAAATCCCTTTGAATAGGAGTCTGGGTCATCAGATCACAAGCGCAATGCTCTGACCACTAAGCTACCCTACCCCCCATGAACTCTGTTTTTAAAGAAAATTTGGTCTGTGCTAAATGTCTGCATTTCATCAGTTTGTAGCAGCTTGCTTAATAGCTGAGCTGATTAATAAGTACAGAAAGGGTATGATTTTCTGGATGTCAGAATTTTTGTAGGTTCGTTTAAGCTTAGTAGATTGGTTTGTTGTACTTCAAACAACTGCCAGTTTCTTCACTATGATTCTAGCGTGCCTTGTGTGTGGGTCTTTTTCTGGTAAAGAGGTAGCTGTTAAAAAGATCAGTGGGGTTGTGTGAACAAAATGGACATTTCTTTCTGATAGTGCATGTGTGCTTGAGTAATAGTTTCCTACATGCAGTAGCCATCCAACTTTTAAAAATAAGTGAATTTGTTATGTAAAAAGTTTGTGCTGGACAACAACAACAAAATCGATAGAAGGAGGAAATAAAGATGTTGTCTTAAATGGGGGATACTTCCTTGTACTGTTTTCCCTGTCTTAGTTGGCATCATTCTACCTGTATGCTGCTGGGTTGCAGAGTTCATACTGGAGCATCTTTAAGCTGTTGACTACAAAATATCCTGTAGCACTGCAAACAGTCAGAATGGTGTGTGATGATATACATCGTAACGCAGAATAAGTGAACAGAGACTGTGTGTTCTGATACTTCTACTCAAAGAATGAGAACAAAAAGTAAAGTGTAGAGTCGACATTCAATTCTTGAGCCAGTTTTTATTCTCATTGTCAGGATTTTCATACAGCACTGGAGATGTGTGTCAATCAATCAATCAATCAATCACATTTATTCAGTTTTTGCAGGCCATTTATTTATTTATTTATTCTTTTATATCGAGGATAATGGAATAAGCACTCATGTGCTTTTTTACATCCAGTACCCGTGTGTATGTGGTTTTGTAAATTTTGTCATCTGTTTCCACCGGCACACAATGGCCTACTCTTCCGAAAAGCGGAACAGGATTTAACATGTGCGCAAGATGTTCTGCATGCGTTCGAACACGGGGCCTCGGTTTATAGTCTCATCCTAAGGCCATAAGACCTATATGAACACAATATGAAAAAGCAACCATGGAGCAGTCGAGGTGATATAATACAGTAAGCACATAGTCTTTGTTGCAGGCAGGGAAAGAGCTACATGTTTCTGATCTTTAGACATTCAATGACATAAACTGCCAGGTTCACAATCAGTTTCTCAGAAGGGTTTGAACACAGCATCTGAACCTTAAAGCCTGATGGAAACCTGTGATAATAAAGGGGTATATAACGATGTGTGTTGTGTACGTGTGTGCATTTATTTCTTCGATTTAACTTGTTTCCATTATTAGTAATATTAGATGAAGGGAGACGGGTGTGGAGAAATAAAGGAGAAAAGCCGATGCCTGTGTGTGGCTGAAAGTTTAGGTTTTGTCACCTGCATGTTATGAAAGTGATGTTTGTATTTCCAGATGGTACATTGAATAAGCAATGCATTTGTAATGTGTGTGTGTGCTTGCATGTGTGCGTGTGTATGTGCATGCATGCGCGCGCGAGTGTGTGTGTGTGTGTGTGTGTGTGTGTGTTGTTCAGTTCCTTTCATTTTAGAAGAATTTATTTTAGGTGATATGTGTATGATTTAAAGTTAGTTTGTCTGTGGGTGGGAGCAAGACTGTGAAAAAGTATATATTCGCATTAAATAAAAAAAGTGGCATTATTATGCCTAGTCAGGAGGTTAAAATTGACATTTTGTAACCGTATAACTAATTGCTTCCTTGTCCTAGTTACATTTTGCAAAAGGGGTTCATTAGAAGTAGGTTTATGTTGCTGACTTTTTGATTCAAAGGTCAGGTACTTTTGATGTCTCTCTGTTTTGTTTTGTTTCGGAGGGTGTAGTTTGTGTTTGATGTATGTTTGGTTTTGCTTTTTTTACATTGAGGCAGTAGGTTAACTGTACAAGACAGTTCCTTAGCACTTCCCCCATGTATTTATCCTCTTTTTAAAAAAATTAATTAATACATTGACTTTGTTGTGCAAGCTAATGCAAATTTGTAATCTGCTGGAGAGTGGTTGTGGGGTTTGAAATTGAAAGGAAACTCACATGTGTAGGAAGAAAAAAGTCTGTGGTTTTGAATCTTGTTTGAGGCTGGATCCTTCTTTCTCCTTTTCATCAATCTACCCTTCCTTGATTCCATTAGAGCTTGTGTGGGTCAGTAGCTAGTCTTTCTGATAGAACGATAACAGTAAACTTACATTTCGTGTGCAACATGCATTTAGAGCTTGCTGCAGAATAATCTGTGGTAACATGAGAGGTATTCCTCCCCCGAGGGGATGCCGGGGGCCTATCAGTATAAATAGCATCCCCACATTCTGGAAATTCTGTGCTAGAAATTTCCTCTTTTCTATCACTCTCTTTGTTTCTGCGTTGTTCCTTTTCTTCCTGTCACCTCCTTCTTGTCTATTTTCTGCCCTCTTGGTCCATTCTCCTGCCTTTTTTCCAGAAAGAACTTAAAAAGGTAACTATTCTCTTTTGTGCCAAAGTCGGATGCGTTGGGCCTGACTTGTCAGGCGCTTAATGGCAGCGTGACGCATTTTCCCTCATATAACAGACAATAGTTGCTGTCTGAGCGTTCGACGAAGAAGAAGAAGAGGTGTTCCAAGAAAACTCTGCTGAGCAAGCCACTCTGATAATAAACACAAAGAGAAAGGATAGGGGGGAAAGTGGGTAGCCTGTAATTTTATTTTTAAAAGAACGATATTCACAGCCCAGAGAGAGAGAGAGAAAGAGATGGCCACGTTTTATGCAGCAGAGTGTACCATGCTAGCAATGAACTGCATACAGTGAAATGCTTCGACTGAATTGAAATATAATGTGTTTGAAGGATGACGTATTTTAGCGTATTTGTGGAAAAACTCACACAATCTATCAAATGTGGGGCTGATCAATCAGTCATAAACACTTGGCAGTCCTGTGCACCCCATGCCCCCACCCCACTCCACCCTCCTTCCCACCCTCCTCTCGTTTCTCTTGAAACTGTCGGTCCTTAACAAATGGAAATCAAAGGGAGACGGGTATGGAGAAATAAAGGAGAAAAGCAGATGCCTGTGTGTGGCTGAACCTGTAGGTTTGTCACTTGTATGTAGTCGAAAGTCACATTTTTATTTCCAGATGGTACATTGAATAAGCAATGCAACAAGTGTGTATGTCATCCAAATGACTGTATGTATTTCCCCTTCTTGCTCCCCACCCCCACCTCCACCCCTCTACCAGGTGTGTGTGTTGTTATGTATTTGTGACTCATTTTTGGTGTGTACTTCATCATAGGCTTCATGGATGAACAAATCACCAAGAGGCCCTAATCTTACATTTCCATTGATTCTTTTTTGTCTTTTAATTAAAGCAGTAGTGCTGTTGCTGCTTCTGACAGCGTGGTTGATATGATTATGATAGTGTGCTGCCCTCAGGGATGCTGGGTGATCACAGGCCATGAGTCTCTGTAGATAGACAGCTAAACAACTTTCTTAAATTTGAATTTTTTTTAATCTGATGAAAAATAGCATTTTGCATTCAATTTTTTTTGGTGGGGGGACTGCTGTGTAGTGTGTGTGTGTGTGGTTACTGTCTTTCTGTTCAATGGTCTTGTCTTATGTATGTCTGTGTTTCTGTGAGTGTCAAATGTGCATTCCTTTGTGATTTGAGGATAACATTCACTGACATGATGCATTTTTTCTGTTTACTACTTTTCAGCAGCCACTGTAGATCTTGCCAAGTTGAAATACTCTGAAAAAGTGTTTAAATAAATGGTTTACTACCCACACTCTTTCATCAAGCAGATTTTCTGTCTGTCTGTCTGTCTGTCTGTCTCTGTCTCTCCTCTCTCTCTCTCTCTCTCTCTCTCTCTCCTCTCTCTCTCTCTCTCCTCTCTCTCTCTCTCTCTCTCTCTCTCTTGAATTGTTTTCTCACATTAGTTGAATAATTATAAGTCTGCGCCCAGTCCCCACTGTCCCCTTGTGAATGGGCTTGAAAGCTTACCACAATAAACCATTCTCTCTCTCTCTCTCTCTCTCTCTCTCCTCTCTCTCTCTCTCTCTCTCTCTCTCTCTCTCTCTCTCAGCTGTTGTTATTTTTGCAGTATCATGTTATTAGCTGTTCTGTTTTATCAAAGAAAAGTGTCACGGGCGCTACCCTACTTTATGAAAGTGAAGATGTTTTTATTATTCACAGATCATACCAATTGTTGCCATTTATCTGGGGAAAGTTGGGGGAGGGGGGATTGTTTCTTGCTCATGATATTTGATAGGTGTAACTGTGGCTTGTTGTGTGTTTGTGTGATTTTCCCCTGTGTAATAGTGAGTGAGAGAAAGTTGTGTGTGTGCATGTGTGTGTGTGTGTGTACTCACACGTGTACACATGCTTGAATGCTTGCATTTCTGTCCAGAGTTGAAAAAATTGGATTACTCCCACAATTTCCTCAAGTTCTTTCTTGAAGGCTTGGTTTATTAGCTTGTTTCAGAAGAGAGAAAGTCGTTGCATGGTCATCATTGTCTCTTTAGCTCAGATTTTAAGATACGTTATTCCTACTGCAAATTTCTGCTAGTTTGTGGTGAAAGCAATGCATAAAATTCTACTCAGATATAACTTCACCTTCACTTATCCCGAAGTCTCGTAGACTGTTGAGGCACCACTGAAGATTTTGTAACCAGCTTCCTCCACTCCTCACAGTTTTCAGCTTTGCGCAGCAAGTTGTTCCACTCAGATGTAACGAAAACCCATCAAGTCTGTAAACATTCACTTTCAAGTGTTAAAAGGAAGTATGTTCAGTTGATTCAGTAAAAACCTTACCTTCAAGAGTTTAGTTGAACTGTCATTGACTTAAGATTACTTTCACTTTCTCTTTTTTTTTTAACCTCACTTATTGCTCCCTGCAGGCTTTAAGTCAAAATAGATGGCCAAACACACTGCCCATTGTATACTGCTTAAAGCTGAACTGTTTGGGTTAGATGTAAATTGTATTCGTGTTAAAGTCATTTTTTTGTTCCCATTGTTTTGTATAGTTAATGAAACGGTGTAACATTTACCATGGTGTCTTAAAGCAGACTACTCAAAATCATGATTGTGACTTGTCAATGCTTCATTCTCCGGAATCTTCCCTCCCTTCCCCCTTCTTTTCCATACATGCCAAGAAAATATTGGCCAATGCATCACACACAGTTTGAAGGGTGTTTACTTTTGCCTTGTGTTTTTTCCCTTCATATGAGTGTCAGACTGAATTTAGGGTGTACGTATGGATTCAAACTTAATTTTGTGTGTTTCCCTTTCTCTACACCTGCATGTGCTTTTAAAAGGTACATGTGTATAAGGAAATGGTTCCAGGAATTGTGTTCTTCCAGCAACTTGTGTGCTCTCAGGGCTACATGTGGAAATCATACCAGGAGCTTGTTTTGTTTCAGATACATGTAGTGTGTGTGTGTAACTGTAAGGGTAAAATAAGGAAATGGCACCAAAAATGTCCAGCATTGTCCTTGACATAGGGTGATCTCAAACACAGACTCATACTTTGAGGAGATTAAAATTGTGTGACAGCTGTCAGAGTGTAGTGTTACTGTGAAGGGGGTGGGTTTTTGTTGTTGGTTTTGGGGGGTTTTTTTGTTTTTTTAGTTATCAATACATTATATTGTGGCAGTTTTTGAACATGGTGTGTTGTCAGACTTTAAGTATTAACACCAACATTTTCATATAGATATTATCATCAACACTTCAGTATAAGTGATATCAGTCTTGTTAATGGTCGTTTGAGAAACCCATTTGTCACGTATTTTAGATAACAGCATGTTGTGTTAGATTTCAGAGATGGACCAATGTTTCATCTTAAACGTCAGTTGGTTTGTTGGTTCTTCTTCTCTGCACCTGTGTATTTTGACTGTTGGTGTCTACTTGATGTTGACATTACTGCAGTTTTAGTTATGATTTGTCATTTATCTTATTGATCAATCAACTTGTTAAGGAAGTATAGCAAGTTGTGGTTTGTCCTGATTGGTTGGCTGGTCTAGATGTACATTTTTGAAAAAATGTAGACCTGTCAGAAGGTGGAATTGTAGTGTCTAATATTACAGAGTTATTATAGATGTTGTACAGCCTGCCGTCAACACGTTAAGAGTTGTCAACACTTTGAATTGCAGTGGTTGGATTATTTTCACTGCTGGTGTGATGGGAAATGTATACCCTGCTTACTACGTGTCTCCATGGTAATTATATATTGTTGTTTAGTGAGAGCTGGCTATGTATTTTAAAGTTGTCCATATTTTATTTTAGTAGTTGATGGGGTTGTTTTGGGTTTTTTAACAAGGCGGGTGTTTTTACAGGTATGTCGTTTCATCGAGATTGTCAACAGATTATTATGTTGATATGTCAGGATTTGAAGTTTTAGGTGTTAACATGTGCTGGGTTCCATGGGTGGGTGGTAGATTGGGGGGGTGGCGGGCTTTAGGGTTTGGGACGTTTTGTTTTAATCATTGTTTTGCTTTGTATTGTTTTAAAGCTATTGTTTGTTCCTTTGCTTTGTTGTGTTTTAAAACTATTGCTTGTTTCCTTTTTTATTTGTATATAATTCTTAGTATATTACTATTAAAAAGAGTTAGTGTTCAGTACAGCTTTGTCCTTTGGTCAGCAATGCTTTTGACTGAGTTGTCAATTGTGATCACTTTTGTTGATCTTTTTTGTTGTTGTTGTTTTTTTAATATCAAAGTTGTATGATACTTATTGGTATGATTTCTTGTTGTTGAGGTCCTCAGTCTTGTATAGATTATGAGTGATAATGTATGTCAGTGTAATTATTATGATAGTAGTTATTATCAGTATTCTTTTTATTAGCATCATCATTGTTACTGGGTTTTTAAAAAATTATTATTACCATTTTTATTATTATTAGCATTATTGTTATCATCATCATCATTGTTGTTTTGTCATAATTTTTGTTTTCATTCACTTTAATTAAGCGTGCTGTGACAGTCATCGCAAAAGTTGATGACTTTCACAGTTTGTTGGGCTGTGAGGAAATATGCGTTTAGTTTGTCTCCCCTCCCCTTTTCACTAATAATTGGATGAGGGTACTATTGATGTGTCGTTTCAGTGCCTTAATTAAGGCTTGTAATAATTGAAGAAGAAAAAACAAGAAGAAGAATCGCACTGTGCTACGCTAGTTTTCCTCTTGTTGCTTACTTTTCAGGTATAACCAAAGGTTTATCAAGCATTACCAGTGTGTGTGTGTGTGTGCGTGTGTGTGTGTGTTGTCGCTCTCAGTTATTGCAAGGCTGGGAGAGAAAAGAAAAAAGATGTTGATTCTTATGACAATTTGTATGACTCATGCCCCTCCCCCCCCCCCCCATTTCTTTCTTTCTTTCTTTTTTCTTTGGTTGCATTTCTGCATGGTTTTTTTTAATCTTCTGCTTTTGTTGAGAAAATGTGTGGCATGTTTGATCTATTTGTTTGACTTGCACAGAAGGTTTTTTGATGTCTGTGCATGTACAGCATGTGTGCATGCGTGTGTGCGTGTGCTTATACAGACGTTGGTGCCTAATATGAGCTTGTTATTAATTCTGCAATGTACAAAGTATCATCAGCTACAGTTTATTCATCAGCATGCGTTTGTACATGTATGTATGTAAATTGGTGTAATTGTATGCGATCCTGAAGAAGTATTACTGATGGTGTGTAAAAAATGTGTTATACATGACTGTGTGTAGAATACGTTCAGCAGAAAGTATAATTATGTGTGTGTGTGTGTGTGTTCTTCATTTTAATGTCTACTTTTATTGGAATGAATTTAGACAGCTTTCAGATTGGAGTTCAGAAAATTGTGTGTGTGAGAGAGAGAGAGAGAGAGAGAGAGAGAGAGAGAGAGAGAGGAGAGAGAGAGAATGTGTTTGTGTGCAGGGGGGTTTTTGGGGTTGGTTTTTTTTTGGCAAGAATGCATGTGCACACATGGTAGAGAGAGAGAGCGTGCAAGCAAGTAAGCCATGGACAGAAAGAGGTTGAACCTAATGTGCTTGTTGATGTTACTGTTATTTGACACCACTGGAAAGAAAAAGAAAAAAACCCATGCATATTATCTGCTGCTGTTAAAATGACTAACATTGCTAGAAAATCAAGTCAGTAGTTGGGTTTTTTTGTTCCTTTGCACTCCACCTAGTTGATCAACACAAAGCTGCAGGCTGCTGGAGACGCGACTGATTTCACTGAACTGCAAGACTGCTTTGTCTACACTGCAACCTCACTGTTAAACTTCCACTTGCTGCTACAGCTTCTACTACTACTACTACTACTACTACTAACACTTTAGCAAGCTTGCTTGTCTTCTGCTGTTTTTGTTCATACCCAGATTGTTACTCTGATGTCACTTTTTGGTTTTTTAATCTTTTTTTGAAAAAAAAAATGTGTATAAATTTAAAATGGCGTGTTTACCAAGAAGCGAGTGTTACCCATGTGGGGGAAAAACAATTTTTGAAATGGCAAATAATTATCATGTGTGATTTTAGCGTGTGAGTGAAGAAGTGGAAAGAGGAGTTAATGAAGTAACTGCTTGCGGACTCTTGTCCTATGGTCACCGTGCTGATGTGAGGTGTGATTTTTTTTTTTTTTTTAAATGAACTGACCATTTCCGCAGCTTTTTTCTCATCAGACGAGCGCGTGTATTTGCTCGTCTCTTGCTCAATATTCTTGTGGTTCTACATTGAAAGCTGTCTTCATCTGAACTGGCTCTGGAACTCTTGCATAATTAATAAAAGAGTACCTCAGAAGTGTTTGGTCTGTTGGGCGATTGCTTTGGTTTGGTTTGGTTTGGTTTGGTTTGGCATGGCTGTTGGGAATGAAAGAATGAATAAGTTGCTGTCTGTCTGTCTGTCTGTTTGCCTTGAAAAAGTTTAAATGTGACACCGGGTTTGGTTGTGGATAAATGTATTCACTTAACAGACACATTAATTCATATGTTTTGCATCATGTGCATGTATGCACACACATACATGCATGCTCACATGCACACACACACACACACACACACACACACACATGCTTCTCCATAACCACCACTACCATCACAACACCATTTTGGTTTCATTTCAGATTTCTTTCTCTTCTTATTTTTATCCTTTTTTTTTTTAATTTTTGGTTTAGTTTTTGTTTGTTTAGTTTTGGGTTAGTGTGGGGGGTTTCTTTGTTTTATTGTTGGGGAGGGGGGGTGCCTTTGTTTGTTCGTGCTGCTTTCAATTGACTTTGTTAAGGTGCTAGAGCCAGTGGATGAGTCCATATACAAATATATACACTACGTTCCTTGACACTGACGTGGGGGCAGGTGCTTCACTAGCTAAATCACCTATAGATGCTGTAGGTGCTACATAGTTTTTGGTCAGGTGCACCACACAACACAACATAACTTATGATTCATTCTTTCACAAAATCACAAGCGCTTTGATTTGTCTCTGCAAGATATAGCGCTATATAAATTCCAATTATTATTATTAGTATTATTATTAAATTGAAAGAGATAATGTGGGGGGGGGGGGGGGGGCATATGTGAGTGAGTATGTGTGTGTGTGGTTTAAACATGTGTACAAGGTGTGTGTGTGTGCGTGCGTGCGTGTGCATAGTAGTTCTTCAGTTTAACGTCCTTCCACTAAATAGGCGTGCCTGTGTGTGTGCGTGCGCGCGCGTGTGTGTGTGTGGTTTAAACGTGTGCACAAGATGTCATGTGCACGTTTACACACAGGACTGTTAAGATAAAGCCAAGTCAATATGACTTGCAGGTGAATAGGGCCAGGCTGTAACCGTTGTTTGGTCCAGGCCAAAAGCTGTGTCAGTTTATTGATGTCAGCGAATAGCCAAGGCCTACATTAAAATGTTGTCCTGTTGGAAAATGTTGTGTTGATATTCATTTGCCTCCAGCCAGGACAAGCTCTATGACATAACAACCTGCACTCTCCTTTGTTAAAGGAGAAAACATCCTCTGAAGTCGGAGTATGCCGGCTTGTATGGCGAAGCCATGCCAGCAAGATCATGCTCAAAGTTATTTTGAATCGACTAAAGAAGGAGGCAGAAGAACACCTTGCAGAGGAACAAGCTGGGTTCAGGGCAGGCAGGAGCACAATCGAACAGATTTTTAACTGCCACATCCTGATGGAAAAACATCTTCAACATCAGAGAGACCTGTTCCACAACTTCATCGACTTCAAGAAGGCTTTCGACAGAGTATGGCACGAAGGCCTGTGGCAGGTCCTCAGAATGTTTGGCATTGAAGAAGGACTAGTGCAAACCGTTCAAGCACTATACAACACCGCAAGCAGTGCAGTCCTTCTGAACAATCAGGTCGGAGACTACTTCAAAACCACAGTTGGGGTCCGACAAGGATGCCTGTTATCTCCAGTCCTGTTTAATCTGTTCTTGGAAAACATTATGAGAGAGACCCTCCATGACTTCCACTCTACCATCTCCATTGGCGGCAGACCCCTCAACAACTTGCGGTTTGCCGATGACATTGACCTCATGGGCGGAAGTAACACAGAGCTGCAAGATCTTACCACCAGACTTGAGAACAGAGCTGGAGCATATGGGATGGAGGTGAGCTTGGAGAAAAGTAAAGTACTTGTGAACAGCACGAGCAACGCCACTGCTAAAGAACGGCCAGCAACTGGAGGAGGTAGACGCTTTTAAATACCTTGGCGATACACTCACAAAGGACGGACGATCAACGACAGAAATCAAAGTCAGAATAGCCACGGCAACATCTTCCATGACAAAACTCACCACCATATGGAAAAGTAAAGAGATCAGTTTCCCAATCAAACTAAAGCTCTACAAAGCCCTAATTCAGACTATCCTGCTGTACGGAAGTGAAACCTGGACATTGACTGCTTTAACAGCAAAGCGAATCCAGTCATTTGAAACAAAATGCCATAGAAAACTGCTGGGCATATCCTGGAGAGAACGAAAGACCAATGAATTTGTCAAGAGTCAAATAACACGGCTGGCAGGTCCACAGGAACCCCTTCTCACCATCGTCAAGAAGAAAAAGCTGACATGGTTCGGCCACGTCACCCGCCACAACACTCTGCCCAAAACAGTACTGCAGGGAACACTCGAAGGTGGCAGAAAGAGGGGAAGACAGAACAAGTCATGGATGGACAACATCAGAGAATGGACCAGGATGAATGACTCGGCACTACTGCGCAGAGCCGAGGACCGAGATGGATGGAGGAGGCTTACCACGGCATCGTCTTTCGTGTCTCCCCCACGACCGCCAAGGTCACGGGTCTGATGATGATGATGGCGAAGTACTTGAAAAGAGTCATACACGCTAACTTCTCATCCGATGTACTTTCTATCTCACAGTGATTCCCAGGTGGGATGATGAGTGAGTCAAGAGTGCATGTTCTGGGTGACCCCCCAGGGTGTAAAGCTGGGCAACGAACAACAACAATAACAGCAGCAGTAGTAGCAACAACACTGTTTTGTGAAGTCAGGGAGCGAAGTCTCTTAATCGCGTGACACATTTCATACCGGCCTTCTCTTCTTTTTTTCTTTTTTTTCTGTTCTTCTCTTCTATCTTCCCTAATTTATTTTGTCGTTCTTTCTTCTTTTTTTCTCTTTCTCTCTCTTTCATCTTGTTTTTTCTTTTCTTTTTCTTTCTCTTCTGTTTTTTTTTTGGGGGGGGTTGTGCTTTTTGTTGTTGTTGTTTTTTTGGGGGGTGTTGGTTATTGTTTGCTTTGTTGTCATTCTTTATTTTCCTTTCTTTTTCTTTCTTTCTTTGATTCTTTTTTCGTTATAAATTCAAATGTATGCTAATGCAAAACTTCGCGCATGCATTCATACGCAGAATTTCAGTTAATCGTCATACCCGAAAGAATTGGGGGCAAATAAAGCTACATAACTGGTGGATCGGTGGTCTAGAGGTAACGCGCCTGCTTAGATAGCCAAAAGTCCAGGTCGGAAGTGTGTGGTGGTTCGATCCCCGTTTGGGCCTAAAACTTTCCCCCCATCTATTAGACCATGAGTGGTGGTCTGGGTGCTAGTCTTTCGGGTGAGACGATTAAACCGAGATCCCGTGTGTTACACAAAATTATTTAGCGCACGTTAAAGAACCCACGGCATCAAGAGAGTTGTCCCTGGCAAAATTCTATAGAAAAAAGCCACTCTGATTTAAAAAACAAACAACAAAAAACCAAATATAGTTGCGGACAGGAACAGAAAGGAGAAAAAAAAGATGGCGCTGCTCTTGTGGCGACGCGCTTTCCTCAGGGAGAGCAGCCCCACAGAGAAATCCGCCGTGACTTAAAGTGATATGAAAATCTAAGATGAAAATGAACTTTTGTTAACTCCAGTCGAAAATCTTTCAGCGGGACAGGTCAGTCAGTTCTCAATTCGAACTCGTATCCCTTAGACCACGCGCCGAACCAAACTGTCGTCGTGTAGGTAAAAGGTAAAGGAGTCCCATAACCTATAAGGTCGTAGGGGAGCGAGGCGTCAGAGACCTCACTTCTCTAGGGCCAGCATATTGAGGGCCGCGCCCATCTCCTCTCCCTCGCTGCTTTACCTTCCCTGACCCTAAAGAGGGCAGGTACCCATTTACAGCTGGTGGGGGAACTGTACTGAAGCCAAGGCGCGCAAACGGTCACCCATCCAACTGGTAACCACGCTCGATGCTGCTTAACTTGGCTGGGGGAAAGCGAGTGCTCCTGCCGACCACTTAGTCTAGTCAATCTTTGCAAAAAAAGTGCCGAGAAAGGAACTAATTGCAATAGTAATGATTTTATGATATTTGGATAGGAAAGTACCTAACTTTTAACATATCCAAAAAGTAGGACGATCTAAGTGTCGGAAGACCATTTTTTTTAAGATATGACGTCATCAAATTTCGATTTTATAAAAAAATTTTAACAGAATGTAATATGGTCTTGTGACATATCATTTGAAAGCTTTCAACGTACTGATTACGAATTTAATAATAGAATCACCATTAGACGTAATAGAAAGCACAAATTAATGAAAATATGCCGCATATGTTCCATATTTAGAGTTCGAAGCCCATTAGCATGCTAAATCAAGTATATCTCAGGCATTTTACCTCCAACGTGGAGATGCCAGGGCCTATCAGTATAAATAGCATCCCCACATTCTGGAAATTCTGTGATAGAAATTTCCTCTTTTTATCTCTCTCTTTGTTTCTGCCTTGTTCCTTTACTGCTTGTCACCTCCTTCTTGTATATTTTCTGCCTTCTTGGTCCATTCTGCTGCCTTTTATTCCCAGAAAGACTTATAAAAGATAACAGTTTTCTTTTATGCTGCAGTAGATGCGCTGGACCTGACTTGTAAGGTGCTTAAGAGTAGCGTGACGCATTTTTACTCATATAACAGACAACAATGGTTGCTGCCTGAGCGTTGGAAGAAAAAAGAATGCATTTTACCAGGATTAAACCAAGTTTCGACCACTGTACAATTCCCATGGCAGAGCAAAGTGGTAGTCTCTCCTTGAAGGTAAGAACTTCACAAGGAGTATAAGATAAAACAGTGCAGGTAGAGGCAAACAGCATCAGAGTTAGTTCAAATCACTGTGGCAAGTCACTTCGGTCCAGCATAATCAGAACATGGAAAGCTCAGTTCATCCAGCGCACTCTTGCTGGAATGAAGTAACACAGCAGAATCGATCAAGATCAGGTACACCTAGTTCTCATCCACTTCCTGAAGAGTGGGTGCATTGAGACAGCTCAAGTCTTTGCATTGTCCTAATGCCATTTGAAATTGGAGCCCATATCTTTTTCTGCAGTCCGTAGTAATGATAAGAAGAAGAAGAAGAAGAAGATATGGAATTGATGTAGCACTGAATCTTGTAAAACAAACAAATCAAAGCGCATCGCAGGACCTTTATATTCTCTGGAGCAGGAGGGAGATCAGTCTTCCCTGAGACAGAGTGCAGTGTGGAGAATAGCCAGCTCCTATAAGTGCAGTGTGGAGAATAGCCAGCTCCTATAAGTGCAGTGTGGAGAATAGCCAGCTCCTATAAGTGCAGTGTGGAGAATAACCAGCTCCTATAAGTGCAGTGTGGAGAATAGCCAGCTCCTATAAGTGCAGTGTGGAGAATAGCCAGCTCCTATAAGTGCAGTGTGGAGAATAGCCAGCTCCTATAAGTGCAGTGTGGAGAATAGCCAGCTCCTATAAGTGCAGTGTGGAGAATAACCAGCTCCTATAAGTGCAGTGTGAAGAATAACCTGCTCCTATTAGTGCAGTGTGAAGAATAACCAGCTCCTATTAGTGCAGTGTGAAGAATAACCTGCTCCTATTAGTGCAGTGTGAAGAATAACCAGCTCCTATAAGTGCAGTGTGAAGAATAACCAGCTCCTATAAGTGCAGTGTGGAGAATAACCAGCTCCTATTAGTGCAGTGTGAAGAATAACCAGCTCCTATTAGTGCAGTGTGAAGAATAACCTGCTCCTATAAGTGCAGTGTGGAGAATAGGCAGCCCCTATTAGTGCAGTGTGGAGAATTGACAGCTCATATTCGTGCAGTGTGGAGAATAAGCAGCTCCTATTAGTGCAGTGTGAAGAATAGGCAGCTCCTATTAGTGTGAAGAATAGGCAGCTCCTATTAGTGCAGTGTAGAGAATAGGCAGCTTCTATTAGTGCAGTGTGAAGAATAACCAGCTCCTATTAGTGCAGTGTGGAGAATAGGCAGCTCATATTTGTGGGGTCCATGTCTATAATGTAGAGAAATGTAAAGTTGCTCTGACCTGAATAGTTTCCATTGCACACAGCTTCCCTCATCCCTGACTATCCTGAAGGTGGGGCACAGGGAGGCCAGGACATTTTCTTTCCTCAGAAGATCCAGTTGCCTGTCTTTGTCATGCTTACCAAAACATGTAATATTTGGTATGCTAATGACAAAGTAGCTGCAGAATTTTCAAAATAGCAAAGGGAACATTGTCTCTGGTGATAATGTTAGATTATGATGTACAGCCTTACAGTGTTTTGGAGCCAGGGGTCCTGCTCCAATAATGCCCATACCATGGAAGGTACCAGTTCTATCCAGTGTCCTGATCTGATGATCTACATTGTCAGCAACAAAACTGGATCCAGCTGTTGGGGTTCATGCTACCAGGTCTGTTCTAGTCAGTAGCAGCACACATTTTCAAACAGATGACCTCCTTGTATGAAGAACAAAACCCAAGCTTGTGGACACGTTCAACAAGGTTTTTGGAGCCAGTCTGCTGGGGTATGGCAACCCCAAGAGCAATCTGAAGAGGGGGGATGAGTACTGTTGGTCGTGCTGCCAGCTATAGTGCCTGACCAAGAGAAGCAATTGTCAAGTCAGGATCTGTTTTCCTTCCCAGCCAAGTTCTGAGAAACAGATCCAAAGAAGATGGTAAAATTAATAATCCCAACTGTTTTAGGGGGGAAATCTCAATTGTTTGAGATACTTGCTTCTGCAGAAAGATACTCTGTTGTTGATGTGTTGACGTTCCTGATATTTGATAGGAAAGTTTTGTAAGTGTCTGAATCATTCTGATTTTTTTTCTTTCTCTGCATCTTTCTCTCTGTTGGATTTTGCAAATTTCTCCAGGATCTTCTCTGCATTTGACCTTATTGTAATGACATTCTTTTTCCCTCTGATGCAGGTAATAATTGCTAAATCACCAAAGTGACTTCTAGTTTCTGCCACATGTATTTCTCTGTGTATGGAGTGTCACTATGGAGATACTATTTCATCTTTTTGCACAAGTCCATGATTGTGATTTTTTTCATCATCATTCTCTTTGAAATAAGTCATGACATGTCTGAAAGCTTCATCATGAGCTGTGTCTACTGGTCTGCCTGCAGTTGCTGTGGTTTGTTCCTCTGAAGAACGGCGAATGCTAGAGGGTTAGATTCATAGTTGTGAAATGGACACTGCACTGCTTGTGATACACAACATCTGCAGCATGAAGGTCACTGACAGCTTGGATTCTTTTGCACACTCTTTCTGCCCATTTGTTCTCTGGTCCATGCTTTAAACCACTTTCTTGAATCTGCTGCTGGCAATTGCATGTCCGAATTTGATACACAGCTGTGTTTCGTTTCTTCCCGAAATCATTAATGGACTGACCACAAAAGAGACAAAAAGAGGAATTATTTAAACCTAGCTTGCTTGGATCAAAGAGCTGTGTTGTTTACACATTGAATATCTTGCTCTTCCCTCTGTCTCTACATTGTCATCCTTAAAACAGCATGCTTTTTTGAGACCTGCTATACCTTTCTCAGTCTGCCTTACTTCATCTTGGCTATCAGTCAGCAGTCTTTCTCCACATAATAACATACAGACATACCCATTCAGTGCTTTCATGTGGACAAGGGAAAAAATGTGATCAGTTATTGGGAAAATTTTGCAAAATGGCAACTAAAATATTTAATCAGCACTTTTGTAGAGCAGGAGAAAAAAAACACAAAAACATCACACCCCACCCTTAGCTTCAAGTTAAACTGAAAACAGTTGCAAGCCTTTTATTCAGAATTTTAAATACACCAGTAGGGTGAATAGGACTGGGCAGACATTTGGATCCAATGAATTCAGATCATCTGTACACACAGTCAGAGACAGGAAACCTACAGAGAATGAAACAGAATGAAAATACCTATATTTATTTATTTATTCACACACACACACACACACTTTTGCAGGGAGCACACAGATTTACTTTCCAAAAGCAGAGAGCACACAGATCTACTTCCCGCTTTACTTGATCAAAGATATATCAACAGAAAGGGGATAGACCCCAGTGTGTATACACTCCCTTCCTAATTTCTATGGGCAGATTTCTCCAGTGCCTGTCCTATCCAGTGTTCTGTGGACAGATAAGGCCTCTGGCTATGTTTATGAAAGTTAAAAACACTTTGAAGTAAAACAACACAAGGCACCCAGAGAGCTGATTTTGGCAAAAGTGGTTTACCATACAAGAATCACTACCTTTACGTATTGTGTAGGAACTGGTGATGATGTGGACAGTTATTTTGATGTTGTCTGTTTAATACGTACATCAGTGATGTAACGATCACATACCTCGTAAAACAAGCAAGCAGGTACTTTTAGTGTGTGTTAAATTTCAAAAGATAAGTCATTTATGCTCATCTAAACAGAATCAGTAGGTCAAGAGCATTTGCCGCCATGGCCCTTTCTGGGTCAAAAATGGGTGGAGCCTTACCAAATAAGGGAGGATGCCGTGGTGTGTGAGGCAGGCCAGCTATAGCAAACGATCAGTCTCAGAGTGCCAAATATTGTTTTTGAGCTTGTTTGTTTATTGATTTTCGGCAACTTCCGACACCTACTTTTTCCTACTTTTTTGATATGTTGTTAGTGATATTTTTATCTACCTGTTGCACCAAGTTTGAAAACTATTGCAATTAGTTCCTTGGGAAATGCAAGGATTGACTAGCCTAACTGAGCTTTACCATGTGAAGCAGCCTGTGTGAAAAGGGAAACATCTTCGAGCATTGTCTATAAACTACATAGGTTTACTGCTATTTCCGTGCCGTACCAAGTGGTCTATATCATAGATAGCGAAGATAATCGGGGCTGTACTTTCCTTGTCACAAGCGCGAGAGGTATCTCGAATCGTCTTTATTAGCATGGCTAACAAGCAGGCCTATAGTCTAGTCAATCCTTGCATTTCCCAAGGAACTAATTGCAATAGTTTTCAAACTTGGTGCAACAGGTAGATAAAAATATCACTAACAACATATCAAAAAAGTAGGTGTCGGAAGTTGCCGAAAATCAATGAACAAACAAGCTCAAAAACAATATTTGGCACTCTGATACTGATCGTTTGCTATAGCTGGCCTGCCTCACACACTGCGGCATCTTCCCTTATTTGGTAAGGCTCCACCCATTTTTGACCCAGAAAGGGCCATGTCAGCAAATGCTCTTGACCTACTGATTCTGGTTTAGATGAGCATAAATGACTTATCTTTTGAAATTTAACACACACTAAAAGTACCTGCTTGCTTGTTTTTACGAGGTATGTGGTCGTTACATCACTGATGTACGTATTAAACCAGACAACATCAAAACAACTGTCCACATCATGGCCAGTTCCTACACAATACAGTAGGGTAGTGATTCTTGTATGGTAACCACTTTTGCCAAAATCAGCTCTCTGGGTGCCTTGTGTTGTTTTACTTGAAAGTGTTTTTAACTTTCATAAACATAGCCAGAGGTCTTATCTGTCCACAGAACACTGGATAGGACAGGCACTGGAGAAATCTGCCCATAGAAATTAGGAAGGGAGTGTATACACACTGGGGTCTATCCCCTTTCTGTTGATATATCCTTGATCCAGTAAAGGGGGAAGTAGATCTGTGTGCTCTCTGCTTTTGGAAAGTAAATCTGTGTGCTCCCTGCAAAAGTGTGTGTGTGTGTGTGTGAATAAATAAATAAATATAGGTATTTTCATTCTGTTTCATTCTCTGTACGTTTCCTGTCTCTGACTGTGTGTACAGATGATCTGAATTCATTGGATCCAAATGTCTGCCCAGTCCTATTTACCCTACTGGTGTATTTAAAATTCTGAATAAAAGGCTTGCAACTGTTTTCAGTTTAACTTGAAGCTAAGGGTGGGGTGTGATGTTTTTGTGTTTTTTTTCTCCTGCTCTACAAAAGTGCTGATCTAAATGTTTGGGTTGCCATTTTGCAAAATTTTCCCAATAACTTATCACATTTTTTTCCTTGTCCACATGAAAGGACTGAATGGGTATGTCTGCATGTTATTGTGTGGAGAAAGACTGCTGACTGATAGCCAAGATGAAGTAAGGCAGACTGAGAAAGGTATAGCAGGTCTCCAAAAAGCATGCTGTTTGAAGGATGACAATGTAGAGACAGAGGGAAGAGCAAGATATTCAATGTGTAAACAACACAGCTCTTTGATCCAAGCAAGCTAGGTTTCAATAATTCCTCTTTTTGTCTCTTTTGTGGTCAGTCCATTAATGATTTCGGGAAGAAACGAAACACAGCTGTGTATCAAATTCGGACACGCAATTTCCAGCAGCAGATTCAAGAAAGTGGTTTAAAGCATGGACCAGAGAACAAATGGGCAGAAAGAGTGTGCAAAAGAATCCAAGCTGTCAGTGACCTTCATGCTGCAGATGTTGTGTATAACAGCAGTGCAGTGTCCATTTCACAACTATAAAATCTAACCCTCTAGCATTCCGCCGTTCTTCAGAGGAACAAACCACAGCAACTGCAGGCAGACCAGTAGACACAGCTCATGATGAAGCTTTCAGACATGTCATGACTTATTTCAAAGAGAATGATGATGAAAAAAATCACAATCATGGACTTGTGCACAAAGATGAAATAGTATCTCCATAGTGACACTCCATACACAGATAAATACATGTGGCAGAAACTAGAAGTCACTTTGGTGATTTAGCAATTATTACCTGCATCAGAGGGAAAGAGAATGTCATTACAATAAGGTCAAATGCAGAGAAGATCCTGGAGAAATTTGCAAAATCCAACAGAGAGAAATATGCAGAGAAAGAAGAAAATCAGAATGATTCAGACACTAAAAAACTTTCCTATCAAATATCAGGAACGTCAACACATCAACAACAGAGTATCTTTCTGCAGAAGCAAGTATCTCAAACAATTGAGATTTCCCCTCTAAAACAGTTGCGATTATTAATTTTACCATCTTCTTTGGATCTGTTTCTCAGAACTTGGCTGGGAAGGAAAACAGATCCTGACTTGACAATTGCTTCTCTTGGTCAGGCACTATAGCTGGCAGCACGACCAACAGTACTCATCCCTCCTCTTCAGATTGCTCTTGGGGTTGCCATGCCCCAGCAGACTGGCTCCAAAAACCTTCTTGAACGTGTCCACAAGCTTGAGTTTTGTTCTTCATACAAGGAGGTCAGTCTGTTTGAAAATGTGTGCTGCTGCTGACTAGTAAACAGACCTGGTAGGCATGAACCCCAACAGCTGGATCCAGTTTGTTGCTGACGATGTAGATCATCAGATCAGGACACTGGATAGAACTGGTACCTTCCATGGTATGGGCATTATTGGAGCAGCACCCCTGGCTCCAAACAATGTAAGGCTGTACATCATAATCTAACATTATCACCAGAGACAATGTTCCCGTTGGCTATTTTGAAAATTCTGCAGCTACTTTGTCATTAGTATACCAAGTATTACATGTTTTGGTAAGCATGACAAAGCCAGGCAACTGGACATTCTGTGGAAAGAAAATGTCCTGGCCTCCCTGTGCCCCACCTTCTGGATAGTCAGGGATGAGGGAAGCTGTGTGCAATGGAAACTATTCAGGTCAGAGCAACTTTACATTTCTCTACATTATAGACATGGACCCCACAAATATGAGCTGCCTATTCTCCACACTGCACTAATATGAGCTTCCTATTCTCCACACTGCACTAATAGGAGCTGCCTATTCTTCACACTGCACTAATAGGAGCTGCTTATTCTCCACACTGCACGAATATGAGCTGTCAATTCTCCACACTGCACTAATAGGAGCTGCCTATTCTCCACACTGCACCAATAGGAGCTGCCTATTCTCCACACTGCACAAATAGGAGCTGGTTATTCTTCACACTGCACTAGTAGGAGCAGGTTATTCTTCACACTGCACTAATAGGAGCTGGCTATTATCCACACTGCACTAATAGGAGCAGGTTATTCTCCACACTGCACTAATAGGAGCTGGCTATTATCTACACGGCACTTATAGGAGCAGGTTATCCTTCACACTGCACTAATAGGAGCTGGTTATTCTCCACACTGCACTAATAGGAGCAAGTTATTCTCCACACTGCACTAATAGGAGCTGGCTATTCTCCACACTGCACTTATAGGAGCTGGCTATTCTCCACACTGCACTTTGTCTCAGGGAAGACTGATCTCCCTCCTGCTCCAGAGAATATAAAGGTCCTGCGATGTGCTTTGATTTGTTTGTTTTACAAGATTCAGTGCTACATAAATTCCATATCATCTTCATCTTCTTCTTCTTCTTCTTCTTCTTCTTCTTCTTCTTCTTCTTCTTCTTCTTCTTCTTCTTCTTCTTCTTCTTATCATTACTACGGACTGCAGAAAAAGGTATGGGCTCCAATTTTAAATGGCATTAGTACAATGCAAAGACTTGAGCTGTCCCAATGCACCCGCTCTTTAGGAAGTGGATGAGAACTAGGTGTACCTGATCTTGATTGATTCTGCTGTGTTACTTCATTCCAGCAAGAGTGCACTGGATGAACTGAGCTTTCCATGTTCTGATTATGCTGGACTGAAGTGACTTGCCACAGTGATTTGAACTAACTCTGATGCTGTTTGCCTCTACCTGCACTGTTTTATCTTAACTCCTTGTGAAGTTCTTACCTTCAAGGAGAGACTACCACTTTGCTCTGCCATGGGAATTGTACAGTGGTCGAAACTTTGGTTTAATCCTGGTAAAATGCATTCTTCTTTTTCTTCCAAGGCTCAGGCAGCAACCATTGTTGTCTGTTATATGAGTAAAAATGCGTCACGCTACCCTTAAGCACCTTACAAGTCAGGCCCAGCCATCTACTGTGGCATAAAAGAAAACTGTTATCTTTTATAAGTCTTTCTGGGGAAAAAAAGGCAGCAGAATGGACCAAGAAGGCAGAAAATATACAAGAAGGAGGTGACAAGCAGTAAAGGAACAAGGCAGAAACAAAGAGAGAGATAAAAAGAGAGGAAATTTCTGTCACAGAATTTCCAGAATGTGGGGATGCTATTTATACTGATAGGCCCCAGCATCTTCACGTTGGAGGTAAAATGCTTGAGATATACTTGATTTCCCATGCTAATGGGCTTCGAACACTAAATATAGAACGCATGCGGCATATTTTCATTGATTTTTGCTTTCTATTACGTCTAATGGTGATTCTATTATCAAAATCGTAATCAGTA
>CM054147.1:38383893-38396393 GCA_028751875.1 Rapana venosa
ATATTGATCAACTCTGAAACCTCAACAAGTTTGGTCATGGCAAGAAAGGTTAGCGCTTCATCTTTTAGGATAAAACTGAATGCTTTTTTCACCAAATATAGCAAAAATTTAAAATGTTTGTGTGGTGAGAAAAGTACTAGCATTCATATAATTTTTGAAATTAAGAGTCTAAAAACATTCTTACATTCTTTTTCTGAAAAATCCTTGGATAAGATATTACAACAAAAATTAATTTGGCGTTTTGTATAAAAACAATCTTTAATGAACAGTCCTATAGGACATTTGTTATAGTTATAAGTCGCATTAGCATATCTTATATATTGATTTGTTATTATCATTGCTTAGCCTTTTTCTGTATACTGCCTACGATATTTAACAACAGATACCAATTTCAGCTCAGGTCAGAGGTGTCCTCTGCTACCGGTAACCATGTAACCCGGTACCACCTGTGACATGTGGGGAGTCAACCCAACCCAAAAATCACGCCTGGAGAGAGATGGGCGCCGCCAGGCTACTTTTGCCCAAGACACGCTAAATGGAACGGACGAAAATAAAGAATATACCGGATCGGTCGCCGCCCGGGTCAACAAGGACCGCGCCTTCCGTCTGCCACCAGGGCGGAGGCGCCAAGTGTGCTACTGGTGGAACCCCTACAAAAAAGATCAGAGGAAGGGACTACATCACCATCGCAACGTGGAACGTCAGAAGTCTGCCCCAAACAGCTAACTCCAAGAACTGCTATAAAACGAGCTGACAGTACACTGGCATCTGTATCTCTGTGAGTCAATGGATAAGAGCACGGACACCAACTGACAGAGGTCATATGCTCTACTATAGCGGGGAGCAGGACAAGCATATCAATGGCGTGGGCATGCTTGGCAACAAGAACATCAAGAACTCGGTAATAGGAATACTACCCAGTAAACAGCCGGCTTATGGCCATCCGACTCTAGGGCAACCCCCAGTCAACATCACAGTGATTCGCATCCTACCACCAACAACGGATCACATGATAAGTCGTAGAGGAATTCTACAACCAACTACAGGGCATCAACGATAAGGTAACAAGAAAGACATCCTGATCATCCATGGAGACTGGAACGCCAAGGTGGGCGGAACGCACTGAAAGAAAAAAGAATCAAAAAATTAAAAAAAAAGTAGAAAAAAATATACAACAGAATAAAAAAAACAAAGATAAAAAGAACTTGGAGCAAATTCTGCGTCCCCTCCATAATGCATCACCAATGAGCGAAGACTCCGACTACTGAATTGTGCCAGCTACAACGACACGGTGCTCGCCCAATACCTTGAGAAACAAGGCATCCCGACGGCTGGAATGCATGCACCCAATATGGGATCCATCCACAACCAATTGACTACATCCTGTGCAGACCGGTTCGATCCTGGCATCTACAGAGCCATGACGAGGCACTTGCCCCAGTGCCTAGACATGGCACGATCAGGACCCTCGTGCTCCTGAAACTTTAATCCGATTGAAGAAGACAAATAAGAACAAAGAACACCAGACTCAAGTTCAACCTGACAAACAGAAGACCCCACCATCCGCCGAGTCCTTCCAAGCACAATAGAGGAACTTCGCACGACTGCTAGCTACTTAAGAAATGCCGAAACTATGACCCCCAGTTTAAACACAGTGATGACGGAGACAGCAAGCATACTTTCTTGGCAAAACACGCCGAAAAACACCACCATGGGTCACCAGATGAATTCTTGAATATGTGTGACAAAAGAACGAGACCTGAAGAAGAGCAAGACACCTACAGAGGACAGTGAGTTACAGAGAAGGATAACAAAAAATCAGAAGACATGATGTAGACCAAGAGTAAGTTAGAGAAACATGTACAAAATCGAAGAGAAGCCTGACAAAGAATAATAGCAAGAGCATACATATTGTGAAAGAGCTCACCAAACAGAAACAGGCAAGAGTCAGTAAACATCCAGGACAAAGAAGGGAATTGCCTAACAGAAAAGAAGGAAAATCGTTGGCAGATGGACGGAAATACTGTTCCGAACTCTACAATCATCAGACGCTAGGCGAACCCCAGCGTTCTTGCAAGCCAAGCCTCATCGAATAAAGACAACTTCCCAATTCTACGCGAGGAAGTAGAAGTAGCAATTAGAATCGCTGAAGAAAGGAAAATCAGCAGGAATCGACAACATCCCAGCAGAGCTGATCCAACACGGGGAGAAGCAGTGACAGACATCCTTACAAGTAATCTGCAACAAGATCTGGCAACCGAGAAGTGGCCTACACCATGGACCCCAATCACTCATCATAACTCTCCCCAAGAAAGGAAATCTCCAGCAGTGCCAAAACTACAGGACAATCAGCCTCATAAGTCATGCCAGTAAAGTCATGCTGAAAGTGATCCTGAACAGGCTGAAACCACAGCAGAAGAGATCATCGCCGAAGAGCAGGCCGGTTTCCGCCAAATAGAAGCACCACAGAACAGATATTCAACCTGAGGGTTCTGTGTGAAAATACAGCCAGCATCAACAAGACATCTTCCACGTACTTCATTGATTTTAAGAAGGCCTTCGATAGAGTATGGCATGACGCTCTGTGGGCCACCATGAACAAATTCAACATGGGCCAGAAGCTGATCCACACCATCAAGGAACTCTACTCAAAGGCCAAACCAGTGCAGTACTCGTACAGGCACGGTAGGGGAATGGTTTCCGTACCTCAGTTTGGGGTCCGACAGGGATGTCTGCTGTCGCCGACACTATTTAACATTTTCCTCGAACGCATCATGACTGACTGCCTTGGAAGACCACACAGGCACAGTCAGCATTGGAGGGCGAACAATCACCAAACCTCAGGTTTGCCGATGACATTGACGGTCTGGCAGGAAATGAAAGAGGAACTGGCCAACCTAGTGAAGAAACTGGACGAAATATCCTCACGATAGGGCAGGGAAATCAGGCCGAGAAAAACCAAGCTCATGACAAACAGTGCCCCCAACACCAAAACCCAAGATCACCTCAGGGGAAAAGAACGGAGACAGTTGACCATTTCAAGTCCCTTTGGAGCCATCTAATGAGGGGGGATCGAAGACCGAAATCCAGCAAGAGCGCACAAACAGCGCACAAGGCAAGACTAAGACCATATGGAAACAGAAACACCCTCTGGGAACCAAGTAAAGTTACAAACGCGCTAGTCACCCAATCATGCTTTCGCTTTAGGCAGGACACAAACCAGACCTACAAAGGGGATCCAAAGAAAAATGAATCCTCGAAGGCTCCTTGGCCTCATAAAGGCCTCACCAACAAAATCCGCAAATGACACCAACAGGTGGGGGGTTTTGAAACCTACTGCCCAAAAGGGGAAAAGAGGAAAAATCAGATGGTAGGGACGTAACACGCTCAGAAGGACTTGCAAAGACCATCCTGCAAGGAACAGTCCAGGGGAAGAGAAGACGGGGCAGACAGAGGAGAAAGTGGGCCGACGACATCCGTGATTGGACAGGGGAGGACTTCAGTGTCACCCAGGCACTTGCCCACGACCGCGCTAAGTGGAGCCAGCTGGTCCACCGTTCGTCCACCATGCAGCGCCCCCACGACCCTGGCGGGTTACGGGACCAGTGAACAGTGAACAGTGAACCAATTTCACAGCACACAACCATCAACATCAATGTCCCCTCCCCTTCCCATCGTCTTATATCACTTTGAGTGAACAGACGTAAAATCGAAGCAACAACAACAACAACAACAACACACACACACCGCTGTTCGTAAGAGTTAGCCATTGCGAGCCGGTGGGAACAGATGACAAATTTACAAAACCGCATACAGGCGGGGACTTGATGTAAAAAAGCACTGCTTATTCCATTATCCTCGATATAAAAGAATTAAATAACACACCCACACACACACACACACACACACACACATATATAATATAATATATATATAATATATATTTATATATATATATATATATATATAATGTTATACCGATCTAAGCCTAACGTTGAATGCATGTATGTATGTTTGTCCGTCGTGTCCGACGATGACCTCCAATGCATAGAATATACTGAAACTTTTCATAATTCAGAAACTGCACAAGCTCAGGCTGTGATGGTGATATGTGACCTTGGACATAATTATTCTTTTTCATCATTAATTTCTTACTTGATTGCCATTTCATTGTTTCTGTCATATTCATCGTTATCAGCATATTTCTGAAATTTTTAATCTTTTTTTTTTTTTTTTTAATATAACGAGGAAATAGCAACACACAAGCATACCATCCTACTCTTTTCATTGTGTAGAAACGCAGGCATAATAATTATTATGGCCTGACTACAAGGTGCGTTTGTGGTGCGCGTTGTACCCATGTGACTTATTTGCATATTATGCGCAAGGCTTTTGCTAGAAAGGCGCACGCTGGTAGGCTAGGTTATAAGACTTTGCTGTCGTCGGCACGGGGCTACGTCTGCATCTTTAGCGATTTGAGAAATCGTTCCTGTTTTTGCAACGCAGCTGGTATGTACATATTTTTTTGTCATTACTTTGTTCGCATACTATGTCGGTGTGCTGAATAAGCCATGCACTTGAACTGGGAAAGGCGCCGCAAACTTTTCTTCCATGTTTTTTTCCCTGCAAAAGCTTGATAATATGATATGCTGGTAGCAGCTTTAATTTGATCGTTTCCACCGATTCTTACCGGTAAATGACAAGCTTGCATCATGACAGGGACGCTTGTGTTTTGTTGATTAATTTTGTCCCTTTTGTGCACGTGTTTTTTGCATATTTATTTATCTTAAGACTAAGAGTTTCCAGAAGATGCTTGTCCTTTGTTGCGAGTTAGAAAAGACCAGGAGTGTGGCATGTCGTTGTGAAGTTGGTATTGAGTGACCTGGATCGATCATTTGGAATAAAATGGACAAGAAATGCTCAGTATGTAAACGGTGATCATCATTTGCTCGATTGAGGGAGAAATGAAGGAATACACTTGATCGTTGTCGCTGTTTCTGTCTGTCACTGTGTCAGTCTGTCTGACTCTCCCTTCCCCCCCCCCCCCCCCCCCCTCTCTCTCTCTTAGATTGGGGTGAATTTGCATGGAAAGTCCATCATCAATGTATGTATTTTTTTCTTTCTTTATATCAATCTTCATGCTATGTATTGCACATTAATTACTTTCGATTTTGTTTGTTTGTTTTGTTTTGTTTTGTTCAAGAGGGCTGGATGTAAAAAAAGCTATTGTTATGTTTATTCTATAACCCTCTATAAATAAAATTTGTTCATTGTTCCATCTCTCTTCTCCTCCTCTCTCCCCTCTCAAACCCCTTCTCACACACCACTTCACATTCCCAACACACACCACACACACACACACACACACAAAAAACCTTTAGGCTATAAAAATAAAATAAATTTAAACACACTCTCTCCTCTTTTCTCATAATTTGATATTTTTAAAAAAGACATTGCAACACCCTTTGTTTTCTAAAAAAATTTTAAACTACTGTTAAAAAATTTTAATAAATGCCTGAATTATATCTCTATCATTTTTGTTTCTTAATTTTAAATTTCTCATTGAACATACAGCCCTAAAATTATACATACATGCACCAACTTCAAGTACTATACACCTTCATTTAAAAGAAATGTGACTGATAATAAAATTAAAAAAAAGAACATTTGTTTATACAGTTGATCAATGCACACAAACTATATATGTTAATCTGGTTTTTTTTTGGTTTTTTTTTTGCTCCCCAAATCTTCTGACCCCCCCGTCCAAACTGTTCCCACCCGCTCCATCACTCCCCGCCACAACCACACCCAGTTTATGTCTCATCTCAGGTCGGAAGTCCACAGGAGCCCATCACTTCAGGCCGCCGGGGCCCCACCAGCAGGGCCCTGCACGCGCTGGGTTCACTTTGGTGGTGTTCAGGGGTGCCTGTTCCTATAACATACCAGGACACCCCCCTACAAGCCCCCTACAAACCCGACAGTATTATCAGTCGGGGAGCCAACTGAGTGAGTTGCCCACCCCGGCAAACACAACAACGCCCCCCTCCAACGACCCCCCCCCCAAACGAACCTCCAACCCCAAAGGCTTTGACACAAACTCACCAAGGCACAGAAGTGTATGGGCAAACCGAATCTGAGGCCACCATGAGACCAAAGAATTCGGGACCCCCGAATCGAGGCAATTTTTTTTTTTTTAATGCATGATGATCAATGACAATGAGGATGACGTAAAAGATGCTGCTGTGGAAGTGCATATGCTTTGAGACTACTTGCCGGGGTTTATCTCTACGCTTACTATCATAATATATCCCCGGCGTCAAACCGGCCGAGAGATACAGACAAACCCGCAGTGTTGTCAGGTAATTGAGCAACACTCTCAAACTCGCATCCGTTAAGTGGATGAAGCTCACTGTGTGGTCCCAGTCTTCCCACTGAGCCCACAGCACACTCACTCTGGGTAGGAGCCAGCCAGAGTCCGAAAAATCCCTATGACTCTTATGGGATTCGAACCCGCGACCTTCCAGTCCGTAACCCAAGGCACTAACCACTGCGCCATGGCAGTTGGTTTATATCTGGTTTTGACTTTTGTTATTTTAGGTGTTGACCTGGTCATCTGCTTCACATCATGCAGTTCCCAGAGCCCATCCGTGATCCTGAGATCAAGTTTACCCAGGTAAAGGACAGTACAGTATTTTTTTTATCAGTGACACTGAAATGCATTGATATATATATATATAACTGAGACAAAAGAGTGAGGAAAAACAAGTGCAGGTAACCAATTACAACTTCATTCTGATCATAGACTAATTTTGGTCCTAGATTCGAGGAAAAAAAAAAATCACTACAAGATAAAACTTCGAAGGCAGCATTAGGGGAATATTTGAGTAAGGACCATGCCTTTGGCCTGACCTGACTCGAGTTTCGGCTCCTGGTTGAGCACTCTTCAGAGGTCCCGGCACTCTTTGAAACCTTACTCCTCCTTTGTGGTAGGTAACAGCAAGACACCCTCCAGAATTTATAAGTGTCTATTGCCAGCCTAAGAATAAATAGATAATTTTGTGGCCTACCACTGCTGCCAGCGAAAGATGAAAACAGAAAAAGAAGAAAACTATGCAAAAATAATAGTGGTTAAAAAATGTTCTTTAAAAATGCGTATGAAACTAAGTGGCTAATGAATCTTTGTGCCTTATGTTCTTTGGGGATCCTTTTTTCTATCTAAAGGATGCAAGGGAGATCATACAGTCTGTGTCCAGCCAATGGGTCAATTTTAGCTGGATAGCAATGTTAACCCGAACATTATCAGACACATTTGAGTGTTGACACAGGCAGAAGAAGTTGAAGATAAATGGCCTTTACTTGGATCTCAGAAGAGATGCTATTTCCCCACTTGACCAATTATATAACTGAGACAAAAGAGTGAGGAAAAACAAGTGCAGGTAACCAATTACAACTTCATTCTGATCATAGACTAATTTTGGTCCTAGATTCGAGGAAAAAAAAAATCACTACAAGATAAAACTTTGAAGGCAGCATTAGGGGAATATTTGAGTAAGGACCATGCCTTTGGCCTGACCTGACTCGAGTTTCGGCTCCTGGTTGAGCACTCTTCAGAGGTCCCGGCACTCTTTGAAACCTCACTCCTCCTTTGTGGTAGGTAACAGCAAGACAATATAATATGTATCATGTATATGTGATGCTTCATCACATAATGAGGCACATAGCACCAGAGGTCAGTGTACAGTTATGGACATGTTATTTATTAATCTGCAATAAAAAGGCTATTCAATACCAAAAATACAACCCAACCCCCTCCCCCCCCCCCCCCCCCCCCCCCCTTCACAGATTGAAAATCAGACTTCATTTCTTATGTCTGTCCCATGCTGAAGTTGGATGTGCTGGGCCTGACTTGTCAGGTGCTTTTTAACGGCAGTGCAACGCATTTTGAATTTTCGCTCCTACAACAGACAACAATAGCTGCTGTCGCAGTGTTTAATGAAGAAGAAGTTGGCCAATTTTTTAGCCTGAAGAAGGTTTTACATAAACCAAAAATTTGCCCTGCCAAACAATTGGGTGTTGTGTTTTTACTTGTGTGCTTTTTTTTCAGTTCTTATGTCTAATGATAATATTTTTATGTCTGCCTTGTCTTGCCTAATCAGGCTAATCATAATTTTATGTCTGCCTCGTCTTGTCTAATGATAATATTTAATGTCTGCCTCGTTTTGTTCTGAAACTCTCATTCTTCTTGTTCTTTGTCAAATGCTCAAGACAGTAGGTATTGTTGTCTGTCGTATTCTGAGCAAAATGTGTTGCACTGCCGTTAAATACCTGACAAGTCAGGCCCAGCACATCCGACTTCAGTATGGGAGAGAAGTGTTATCTCATTCTAATGTAACTCAACTCTTTATGTTTCACAGCTGTTGTTTTATTTGCATTGCAAACTGATTGTGTTGAGCCACAACAGAGGCAGATAGATCAGTTAGTCATTAGTTTTACCTGTATGTTTTTGTTGTTGTTGGTGGTAATATCGTAAAGACTAAAAGAGGTTTGTTTTGTGTGTGCGTGAGTGTGCGTGCACGCGCGTGTGCGCGTGTGTGTGCGCGCGCGTGAGCGTGCATGTGTGTGTGTAACTGTGTGTGTGTGTGTGTGAGAGAGAGTTGTTTGAAGTGAATGTGGCAGACATTTTTCTTTTTCATAGTTTCTTTTTCTTTTTTGTTAAGAATACTTTTTTTTTCATCTCTCTCTTTCTGTCTCTCTCTCTCTCTCTCTTTCTGTCTCTGTCTGTCCATGCATCTCTCTCTGTCTCACTTTCTCTCTCACTCTCTCTCTTCCTTGACTGTTATTGTTCTAAATCATGCAATTTTTATTTTCTATATACAAGTATGCATTTTATTCAATTCGAATTGTAAAATTGTTTTGTCTTAAGTAATTGTTAGACATACTTTTGTATGCGGACGTTCGTTGCAGGCTACATTTAAGCTTGTTTATCATTGATAGCTGTATCTTAAGGTGAGAAAGGTTTGTGTGGGTGTTTTGTTACATGCCATGTATCTAGATGATCACACAACCTGGAAATGTACTCTCTCGCTCTCTCATTATCCTCGAAATAAAAGAAATTGTCATTCTCTCTCTCTCTCTCCTCTCTCTCTCTCTCTCATCTCTCTCTCTCCTCTCTCTCTCTCTCTCTCTCTCTCTCTCTCTCTCTCTGTGTATTCCTCTTATATATGAAATGTATTATTTTTATATAAATGTTTGGTTTATACATTTTATAGTGATTTATTTCATCATCGTCCAAAAAGCATACAATATTGTTCTCCATCTTCAATTAATATACCATGCCTCTTGGAAATGTACTGAGTGAGTTTAAATTGATTTGCCTAACTTCGAATTGTTATATTGATACTGATGTTGGCGGGGATGTTAAAAACTAGTTTATATCAGGCTCCTCGACGTTTTGTAACTTAACTTGATATCTTTATTGATAGTATATATATTTTTTAAAGGGTTTTGGTGAGGATGCTTTAACAGAATTCAATATCTGGTTTGTTTTGATGATGTAACCTGGAAATGCTCTCTCTCTCTCTCTCTCTCTCTCTCTCTCACTCTCTCTCTCTCTCTCTCTCTCTCTCTCTCTCTCTCTCTCCCTTGCTTCTTGCTGTCTCCCCTCTATTTTACTTTATCCATATTATGTAATTATACTCAGTGTATCAGTTTTCATGAGAATGTTTGATTTATTTGAGAATTATATGTTTATCACCATATATCTCTTTTCTCAAAAAAAAAATCTATGTATCTCTTGAAATTAATGCTCAAGTAAGTAAGGGATTATGTATTGTTAAATATATAATTTTTTTTTTTAATCATGTTGTTGTTGTAGTAAGATGTTTACCTTTGGCTTTGTTTTGTTGATAGTCCCTAATCAGGGCAAGGGCCGGATGAAAAAAAAAGTATGCGCATGCTTATTCTCTTACCCTTGAAAAATAAAGATTCATTCAAAAGATTCATTCATTCATTTATTCTCTCTCTCTCTCTCTCTCTCTCTCTCTCTCTCTCTCTCTCCTCTCTCTCTCTCTCTCTTTCTCTCTCTCTCTCTCTCTCTCTCTCTCTCTCTCTCTCTCTCTCTCCTCTCTCTCTCTCCCCCCTCTCTCTCTCTCTCTCTCCCCCCTCCTCTCAGTCTCAGTGACTATTTCTTTCTCATTGTTTTTGTCTTACCCCCCCCCCCCCCCCCCCACCTTCCTCCTTTCTGTCTTTGTTCATTCCTTTTGTTTCCCTTTCCTTCTCCATCCCCCCCCCCTTCCCTCTTTAAAAAAAAAAAGTTCTACATGATATTCTTCTTAAAAGATTAGATAACATATCGTAATCGGTCCATTTATCAGTTATTACTCAAGTAATAAAAATCATGACTTGCAATATTACAACTCTACTATTTGCTCCTTGGGCGAGCAGCCAATGATTATTATAGTGAAGGTCAGTTGAGTGTCTTCATGCAGTTTTGGGGTTGTTTTTTTGTGTGTGTGCAAGTTAACGTGATTTGTCAGAGGGCATTCTTTGGCCCGATAACGCTGACTTCAGCCCTCTAGGTTTTTGTCAGGGTTACCCCCTCCTTATCTCCTGTTACCCTGGGAGCCCAGGGGTCAGAGCTTTTACCGCAGCTCCTGATTTATTTATTTATTTATTTATTTATTTATTTATTCTTCTATATCGAGGATAATGGAATAAGCACTCATGTGCTTTTTTACATCCAGTCCCCGTGTGTATGCGGTTTTGTAAATTTTGTCATCTGTTTCCATCGGCACACAATGGCCTACTCTTCCGAAAAGCGGAACAGGATTTAACGTGTGCGCAAGATGTTCTGCATGCATTCGAACACAGGGCCTTGGTTTATAGTCTCATCCGAAGGACTGATCGCATGATGTGTGCCCTCATAGGTCATATGGGGTATTTCACGGAGACCACAGAGCCACCTGTTGTCCCACCCTGTCCGGATGGGAATATGGCCAGTTGGTCCGAGGCTTTGCAGCTAACCCCTTATCCGCCACCCGGGGACCTGCCTAGCTGAGGGTGGCCTGGTCAATTGGGTCATAGATTCTTTCACAAAACAGTCTGACAGAAAGCAATGTATCGGTTATCAGTAATACGCATTGCATATCACGTAACGTACGTTTCAAAACCTGAATCAGCCGGGACAGACACTTTTTCTGCTACATCATCATGACTTGAGTGAACAGCTCCTGTTATCATGCGCTGTAACTGGTTGTATTATGTGCCTGCATGCCCACCTTGTCTTGGTGCAGATTTTTCACAGCTGATAGCATAGAGAGACAGCGAGGGTAACAGCAGATAACGGTAGATGGCTTAAACTTAAGTTAAAGGAAAAATAAAAACACAAAAGAACCTCCAGTGGGTGGCTTAGTGGACTTTAAACTGGAAAGTTGTAGACCTGTTCAAAGTCCTATCAGCAGTTGTTGTTTTTTCAGGCTCCAGCCATCCCATAGCCTGGGCAATAAAAGTGCTATAGAAAAGAGACAAACGTCACGTATAATATAAACATTGCGTAAACTGAACTGGAAACTTTGATATTTGCTTTTTAAAAAATGGAGGAAATTCATTTCACCATTTTGGAAAATTTTGGTTCAGAGCTGGACAAATCCTACATGTGATCAGCATGGGGTCAGTTCATATTGGTGTGAATCATGAATATCTTGCATGTCTGAATATTAATATAATTATTTTCACACTGATCAATACATGACACAGCTGTGACCCGTCTCCCTTTGAAAAAAGTAGTTTTTGAAAGTGGAAAAAAAAAATCCTTGGCTTTTTTTTATATATATAATTTTTTTGGCAGCGTATACAGAGTAGTCAAAGTAACAGAATTTTAAAGATTATTTTGGGGGTAGTCTTCGAGTTGTTGTTGTAGTTTGTTTTTTTTTTTAATCTCTTTTTAGTTGGCATACAATTCAACATTGTTCACAAACAATTCATTAATATTGCAAGCAAAAACAAATAGGTGAATGGTTATGAACAGAGAGTATAATTTTGTTATCAGCGTGTCCACCATCAATCATTTAGTTCAAGACCCATACTGGTTTACAGAAAAATGAGCTTGCATAGTTTTCTATTTGTTTGTTTTTTGTTTTTAACTGAATAATCTTTCTTAGAATGTTAGATTTACAGTTATTTATTTTTAATGAGGTTAATGTACAGGGCCCATTTTGTTTGATAAAATTCAATAAGTTGCATCTACCACTGATGTGAATATTTTTTTTGCATTTTTTGCATCTGTAAGTTAATCTCTGTTCTACCCCCCCCCCCCCCCCCCCCCTACCCCCTCTCCACTCCCCATTCCCCCCAGAAAACCCCCCAGTTGATTTGACCTTTATAAACATGAGAAGGGAAAAAAAGAAAGAAATTGAACCTACCAATTTTGCCTGGACCGTCTGGAGGTACCTCTCCCTGCTCTTTCCGATTTTCTACTTTTGTGGGTTCCTTTGATGTGCACA